>OZ026614.1:36127488-36437488 GCA_964020975.1 Hermodice carunculata
TGTAGCTCTGTCCCACTAATAGTGTCAGTGTGGCTCTAAAGACTATCCCATTGATACCATCAACATGGCTCTGTCCCACTAAAACTGTCAATGTGAGTGTCCCGGTGGAACTGTCAGTGTGGCTTTGTCCCACTGAAACTGTCAGAGTGGCTCTGTTCCAATGATACCATCAGTGTGGCTCTGTCCCACTGATACTGCCAGTATGGCTCTGTCCCACTGAAACTGTCAGTGTGGCTCTGTCCTATTGATACCATCACTGTGGCTCTGTCCCACTGATACTGCCAGTATGGCTCTGTCTCACTGAAACTGTCAGTGTGGCTCTGTCCCAGGATACCATCAGAATAGCTCTGTCCCACTAATACTGTGAGTATGGCTCTAAAGACTATCCCATTGATACCATCAACATGGCTCTGTCCCACTAAAACTGTCAATGTGAGTGTCTCAATGGAACTGTCAGTGTGGCTTTGTCCCACTTAAACTGTCAGTTTAGCTCTGTCCCACTAATAATGTCAGTGTGGCTCTAAAGACTATCCCATTGATACCATTAACATGGCTCTGTCCCACTAAAACTGTCAATGTGAGTGTCCCAGTGGAACTGTCAGTGTGGCTTTGTCCCACTGAAACTGTCAGAGTGGCTCTGTTCCAATGATACCATCAGTGTGGCTCTGTCCCACTGATACTGCCAGTATGGCTCTGTCCCACTGAAACTGTCATTGTGGCTCTGTCCTATTGATACCATCAGTGTGGCTCTGTCCCACTGAAACTGTCAGTGTGGCTCTGTCCTATTGATACCATCAGTATGGCTCTGTCCCACTGAAACTGTCAGTGTGGCTCTGTCCCAGGATACCATCAGAATAGCTCTGTCCCACTAATACTGTGAGTATGGCTCTAAAGACTATCCCATCGATACCATCTACATGGCTCTGTCCCACTAAAACTGTCAATGTGAGTGTCCCAATGGAACTGTCAGTGTGGCTTTGTCCCACTGAAACTGTCAGAGTGGCTCTGTTCCAATGATACCATCAGTGTGGCTCTGTCCCACTGAAACTGTCAGTGTAGCTCTGTCCCACTGATACTGCCAGTATGGCTCTGTCCCACTGAGACTGTCAGTATGGCTCTGTCGTATTGATACCATCAGTATGGCTCTATCCCACTGAAACTGTCAGTGTGGTGCTGTCCCATAAGAAAAGTTATCAGCCATTGCTAATTTGGTGTGTCAAGTACAAAGTAATTTTATGTTTACAAATTATTATGGTGTGAGCAAATTACCTCATATTGTCTCAATCAAATCTTAGCAGCCATTGCAGTTGTTTTCACGTACACTGCCCTTCAAAACACTGTTCCTGACTTTTATCTCTTGACATCTGCATGTCCAAAACATGCTTACTACTATATTTTAAATGCTTACATAAATTTTGTTTCGCTGTCTTGCATTTTATCAATAATTTTTAAACCATAACTGCGACACACACACCCATTTAACCCTTTCCCCCTCAAACCAGCCAAAGCTGGCTGGTGGTCAGATATCGTCTACTTCAGTGTTTTCAACTAATTTCAACAGTTATGAAAAACAATTTGACTGAGAAATGTACCTGAGACTTATCAAGATCACATGCCCCAGGTCAACAGCTTTCCTTGGCATGGGTTGGGCACTTAGTGTCCAACCCTTGCCAAGGAAAGCTGTTGACTCAGTCTTAAATCCAGGGGCAAAGGGTTAATTATCATTTCTGCTAATCAGACGAGCAACTATCGTATCTCTGCTGACCCTGTGCACTATCCCCAGCAAGTTGCATGATAATTTTTATCCTGCAGATTAATTCCTTCATTTACCCCAGGTGTACATTGCTGAGCCTTTGGCTTTACGTCAGTTCTGTGGGGCCAGATACCCACGCTCAATATAGATTGTCTTTTTACATCATTACAGTGTAATGTGAGAGGTTGATAAATCCAACTTCACTATGCCCCCCCCCCCAAAAAAAAAAAAAAAATTGATACATTAATTTAAACAGGAGGCTCTTGAGTTCTAAATAATCAACTGGTCTAGTATGGACTGTATGCTGTCTCTGTTTTAAAATTTGCTTAAATCTAGTCAATAGCTCATATTTATTAAGAAAAAAAAAAAAAGGAAGAGAAAAGAAAGGAACAGCAGTAGCATTCAACCAAATTGAAGTGTACCAGATGTAATGTCTCCACTCACTTCACAATAACATCTGAGATCAGGATGTTCTGATCTCAGATACCATTGAACTTTCTTGGACAAAAGCCGCACCACATTTATATTTCCAGTCATGCCAAAATTCCTTTTTAAATGAAACTTGTTCAACTTTTAATGGATATTTTGACAGGATATTGTACGTAATACACAGCAGAATGGGGTGTGTGGCATGTAGTTTATAATGTATGAGGCTTGCATGGGGAATCGGCAAAGAAAGCTGTTGAACGGGTCCTGCTAAGACTGTCAAAAAGTCAAATCTCTGCTCCTCCCTCCAGTTCCACTCTCTGCACATTTTCAATCATGTGAAGTACTTATATAACAAGTAAAATGTGTAACATTATATTGGTGCTTGGCTTTCATTATGTTGCTTGGCAGTTGATGGCCAATATTGTGTATGGAGACACACAAGGGAGGCGTCATTGTTTGGAGAAAAGGGCTACTGCCTTGAAAGAGTGTTTACCCTGTGTCGAACAGGAAATGACATTGTAAAAGGAAAATGGATTATTTTATGATACCTATTGAATAAAACTGTAATAGATGACAAAGAGTTTATATCAAATTACATGTATTTGTTATAATTGAAATGCATTTTATGTGAAACCCTCCATGTAAATTTGCGATCTATGTATGAGGTCTGTTATTGCATTATTCCTACATGTGCCACAGGTATGTAACAAATTGTATTTAAATGAGCCGTAATTTGAAATTGATACTTTAATTCTCCAAGTAGAAACATATACATGTGTATGGAAATAACAGTGAAACAGGACATTTCACATTAGGTTGATTGTTCGGGATACTAGGGGTTGGGGTTTGGAGGTAGGGAGTTGGGTAAAAGGGTTGGGTATGTGGGATAACATAGCAGGGTTATCAGACAAGGGGCTGAGAGGGTACCATTGTTTGGAATTTATGTGACACTTTGTTACCTCAGATTATTTAGAAAGGCCAGGATGTCTAAAGTTCCTTAGGTGTCAGAATTTTGATGTACATATCTTGTATTTTATAATTTATTTTTTTATGATGGAGAATGGACCTTTTGTAATAACTGATCATTAATGGTGGCCCCATTTGCTTTTCTGTGTTCAATCATTTCATACTTGATAAATAGTAGTGAGAATAATTTGCCTCACTCAGTCACTTCAGTGCTCTACCTTACTCCACCTGTCCCTGCTCTAACCTGCTACAGCCTTCAGTTTTTGTTTTGTTTTGTTTTTCCAATTTTCTATGCCCAGTCAGTGTTTGCATGATGTAGAACAACACAGAAAACACAGCAGTGATCAGTAATGTATGACAAATCACATGACCACATGCTCCTCCAACCTCGTAGTCTGAGGTACACTCCAGGAATAAACTGAAATTCAAATAAAATTCTCATCAAACTGACATATTGATGAGGAAAGTAAAGGAAGCTTTGAACACAACCGGCGGATGCACTGGAAACTGACAGAAATTAATTGAAAGTGAATTAGTTTCTGTGACAGGCTTGATTGAGTAACTGGTACCATGAAATCCAGCTTTTATAGGGGTCCCTTGGTAATCATGAATACTCATCATGCATCTTTAATCACAGCTAAAATCTCTACCAAATACAATTTGGTTGTATGAAGAGATTGTTTCTGGTCAATATTGTCTACTTTGTTGGGGACAGATGGAGGAAGAAGCACAGGAGTCACCAGGATACAGACTCACTGTGACCCTTTCACTCCCAGTGTGGCATTTCCTGGGTATAGAGCTAGAATTTAATGGGCTGTTCTACTGAGAACATGCCTAGAAGGTGGAATCAAATGAAAATTGGAGATCAAACTTTTTGTAAAGAAAGTTTTTGTTCAAGTACCAGCATGCTTTTAGTCTGTAAATTGTATATTATTTATTGCCTGGCAAGTGGTGCTCTAAGTGTAAAAGGTCAAGGAAGTGGCATTGTTGGTGCCGTCCAAGAGGCCTATCCAGGCAGCATGTGTACAGGTATACCAGGGCTGTCTTGCTGGGTGCTTCAAGATGTACCCTTGGGGCCAATGATTTTCCATTTCAAAAAAAGAGGAATTCCACTTCATCAGCAAAAATTTTCAAATTCCGTTTCACTGCTATTTATTTTTATATATATAACTCGTATAAGAAAAAATATCAAATTCCGTTTCAAGGATGAAAAAAATGCACAATTCTGCTTCGGTTTTGTAAAAAAAAAACGGAAAATCATTAACCCTACACCCTTTCTAGTCAGATGGCTAGGCCACAGTGACTTGTTTATGAAATGATTATGGAAACATCACAAACATGAAACATACAAGGCATTTTCAGCCCAAGTTCAAATGTATTCTAACAGAAGTGAGAGGGAACTGTTGATTATGAATGAAGTATTGTTTTAGATGTGATAAACATATCAAATTTACATGCCATTTGCACTTTCTGAAAGAATGCAAATAACCAAGAGAAAAGGAAAGAGAGAAAAAAAAGAAAAACTTACCAGCCATAGACCCAAGTTTAACTATAAAAACAGATGGGACAAACTGTGAAAGATGTCTTGCAAAGTTAGCAGTAAAAACAACATTGCAGGTCAGGTTGTTAAGAGAAGTTTGGCAGTTGAAGGAATGTCTGGGGAGTGAAGAAGAGACACTTACTTCCTCAATGCACCAAATTAAAAAGAACATCTTGTCAACAAAACTTTTTTTTGTAAACAGCAGGAGGAATCCTGAGACATTTTACCTGGGGAAGCTTGATATGTTGTAAAGTGTTTATTTTTGGAACAGCTAACGGTTATCCATAAAGCGTTCTTTATCAGATTGGCTATGCTGGGCTGGGCTGGGCTGGGATATGTACATGGATACCAATCCAGGTGCTTCTCTGATCATGTGAGATAAACCACATGTCATGCTGCCTACCTGTGATTCCCTCAACATCTGAGGCACACAAGGAGCCCCCATGTCAGATTCTCAATAATAAATGCAGTGCAGTTCACAGATGAAGGACCATGCCAGTAGTTCAGCTCCACCTCGGTTTTTTCTGCATCCATCTTGTGGTCTGTGGAGTGGCTGCTGATAAGCTAGACCTACTTGTGCAAGACTGGTAGACCATTTTAGTGCACAAACAGACTGCAGCTAATTATATGATAAATTAGCAAGAGATTAAAGAACCCACAAAACACCCAAAATGAACTGGTACAAATTCTGATCTTTGCCCTGTACTTGTGAACTGCTTTTCTCTCCTTTCACCACTCTTATTCTGCAAAAAAAAAAATCTCACAGAAAAGTCCCAATCCAGAGCTTTTGAAATTCTTGATTAAAAGGTGAAACAGTTTTTTTTGAAAGTTTGTGTACCTGTGCCAGCAAAAGTATAAGTGCATTTTGCCCATATGAACTCGGGGGTGTGGGTATCTCTCATCAGTGGATTTCCTCTTTTTTATTGCTAAACACAAATTTTTGAAAAAGTTCTCTTTTCAGACTTAATGCAGTTAAAATGGCAAAATAAACACAATGAAAAAATGAAAGAGCACCCAACATATATTTTGGATATGTCATTTTCTTTGTATATCTGTTTGATAGGTTATGCAGGTTTTGCAATATCTGTTGTATAGGTTATACAATTTGTCTGTTTTAAAGGTTATACAATATACAGTTGTATCTGTTTTCAGGTCATACAGTGTGTTTGTTTTATGTGCATTACACATGGAACTCTGACATTGACAGTTGTCCCATCATGTAACAGCTGGACCTCTCTTGCTGCTTCCCAAACTATCAGACCCCACTATACCTGTTATGATCCACTACCTGTCCTGAGACAAGGAAGTTCACTGGCAACAGTCACAAGTGTTGTACTGTCCACTTGGGCACTGTGTAGCCGCTGTGAAGCCACTAGTCACCTCTACAAGTCTACGAGTTTGTTTGTTTATTGTTGTTTTGTTTTGTTTTTTCTTTTGTTTTTTTTTGGGGGGGGGGGTGGTAGGATGCAGGGTGACAAAGTTGAATGTCTTCATGAATAAGCAGATGTGGACATGTGTTGTTGATGCATGTTACTTTTTGATGAGTCCTCATTCAACCAAAAACAACCTGCAGATGTATTCCAAATACTTGTGAAAAAAACAAGTTTTACTTGTCGTCTCACCTGAAAAGGGAGGGCATATGGCACTATTGGGACTTCATTCAACTGTTGAAAATAAGGAAACCAAACGAAAAGAGTACCAGGTCCACAGCACAAGATTGTCCCAGGAGCATGGATCAGATCTAATTGAGTTTTGTATGGAATTAGATAACTGTCCCCGATACTTCTCATAACCACTGACAGACCGTCTCCATGGTGGTCCCAGTGGAGAGTTCATGTATTGTCTAGAGACATGTGATGATATACTTGATTCACTGTTATATAACTTGCACCTTTCCCCCTTTCCTGCGGAAGTGGCCCATTCCTTGACATTGTCAGGTCCAATTTTGACTCCTAGCTGTAAGGGGGTAGCTGAAGACACTGGGCCAACAACCTGTAATTCTATTGGTGGCTCTGACTTCCAGCAGAGTTCCCAGTAGTGCAATGGGGATGGCTTTGTCAGTGAAACTAAAGTGGATAATTGCCATTTAGGGTGACAAATAGCATTATAAATTTTGTGAAAGATTATTTTATGACCAGCAAGAATAAACAGTGTCTGTATTCTCCCTCTAGAGGGCACTTCAATCAGGAGGGCCAGGTTTGTGTATTCCCGTTACTGTCTATTGCAATTTGCAGCTCAATATAAACTTGGAAACTTCTGTATATGTGGAAACACTGAGTTTCCTTTAGTAAATTTGGTTCACAGCTGATATGTTCAGCAAAATAAAAAAAAACTTCAGCTGCACAAGAGTTAATTCAAGGTTTCAACAGGAATATACACCTCTGGCCCACAGAAATTTGTACTGGATTATGTATTCAATGGCTTCTCCTATTATCATAATGATTCAAAAGTTTTACCACAATACTGTCTGTGATATTGTGTGTGCATGCATGTATATGTCTAGTAGTAAAAGTGCACACCTACAAAAAATAATAGTTGGTATCCCAACTGTTCCAAAAGGCACCCATTTTCTCGGCCATGCCATATTGGACAAAGCTGAAATTAGGTTCATTTTGGATGATCTACCCCCTGGAAAAAAAAAACAACATTTATTTCCACATTATATTTTGTTTGATATAATATATCTCACAAAGAATAAAAAGTTCACTACTTTTCTTGTCAAAGAAAGTTGATAGGCATGAAAATGTTTGGAATGTTTGGTGGTAGGTTTAGAGAGGAATCTGTTGGGTCATTGTGCTGGAGGCCTTGTGTTCCTTGATCAGTGAAAATAAAAATATCCCCCCCCCAAAAAAAAGAAAAGTATTTTGCTTGCATGGTTTCCCAATCCACAACCTGTAAGTGGCAGCATATTTATGGTTTGAGCTGGTCATTGCTGATTGAGACTCCTAGTATTGCAAAGCTTGCAAATCCCATGTGTTGTATTTTCAAGACTGTACATATAGAATTGAAAACTATAAGGGATTAAAGTATATGTATATGATAAGGTGTATGTAATGAGTGCTAGTGTTTCGGGGCAGCTGTCCACTGACTGCTGGGAGGGTGGCCTATGGTGGAGTACCAGACATCAATCTTTGCCAGCACCCCACAGGCACATCATGATTTGGGATCAATCCGATGAAATTTCAATGTACCCCACCTATCCACATAAAAGGTCAAGGTGTGCATATTCAATAATATCAGAGAAACTGTGGTGAAACGGAGCCACATTTTGTGCATGGTGAACTCGGAATGTTAAAAGTGACGTGAAAAGTGACCTGTAGCATTTGGTTATCAGTGGTGGTTCCTGCCTCCCAAGGTATCCACTGTGATTAATTGGCATTATGACCAGCCAGTCCCTGGTGAGAAATTGCTTAAAGTTGTATAAACGGCTGAAAAACTTGGATGGTGCCTATGTGGGAGAGGAAAACCCTGAAGAGATCAGATAGGTATTGGTTTGTGTGTTGTCTGTAAGTCAGTCACTAACATGTGGCCTGCTACCATAAACAGACCATTTGGACGTCTTTTGTATTTTTATACACCTGGAATAGAGCTGATTTCCATATGTTCATATCTGTGAAATCAATCCCAAAATGTATTTGGTCTTGTAAGTGGTCTGGAACTGCAGTCAGCTTTTCTGGTTCATAAGATAGGGATTTGTGGTGCAAAGTGCATACACAGCAACAAAATGCACAGTCCACTGTTTGTTTCCAGCAAAGTAGCAAGAGAAGGGGTTAACCTGAGGTATGTGACTTGTTACCATCTGGGGCTGAAAGAGTTAACCACTTCAGGTTAAGATAAGAAGTATGTAAGAGTGGATGGCTGGTGATAGGATTGATAAATGTATCTGTCCTAGTGATATCAGTAGTCCGGGTTGTTTTCCAGGAGAGCCTACCACTTTCTGTTTCCACTCATCGTAATTCACAACAGAGCTAGCATTCTGGGCAGGCAATGTGTTATGAAATCCCTCCTCACAGTACTGCCCAGCTGTGGTAAATACTCAGTGTGGCGCATCACTGTTATCAAGGTGGGAGAATCAGCACATAATGTAGTGAATCATATGCCACAGTATAATTGATTGGGTAATGAATTTGAATGTAAAGCCATTCACACGGGTGTTGGGCCCCAGCCTATGGCAACCTCTAGTGGCCATCTTACTGGTGCTGAGCAGGTTTTAATCTGTGTGCACACCAATAGTTACAAGTTGAGTGTGAGATGGTAGCTTTTGCCCAGTTCGGTTGTTGTCAGTCTGGACAGCTAGCTTGAGGGCAGTGAAGGCATACCTCTGTTACTGGTCCCTGACCGCATGGTTCACTTACTGCCAGTGCTGCCTGCAGAGCACACGCAGTCATGGAGTTCTCCTGAAAGCCCTGTTGGCGTCTTGGAAACAATGCCATACTGCACACCAGTGCTTATTGTCGCAGGGAGTTGCATTCTTGTGATCGCTTGTCAGTCATAACAATTCAGTACAAAAATCGGTGGGAATTGTGAATCACATGCAATTTAGACCCGACTGACTGTGTCTTATCAAGTTTGCCGTGTTGTTGATGATACATTCCCTGTTGTAATCGGCCTGCAAGAGAAACAAACTTGCCGTGGATTTAAAGAGCTTACTGTCATTGATCTGATGTAAATACGCTACGCACATCAATGACCGGACATTGCCAGTGTCAGCAACAGCGCCGGAAAAAGGAAACCAGGAAAATAGAGAAAATGCGAAAGAAGGCTAGGAAGCGAAAGCTGGGCAGGTAAGGAAATGCCTCGTTGTAAATTTATGCAGAAATATACAGGGAAGTATCTTGAGGTATAAGGGAGGGAGAGAGTTGATCGTGCTTCATGCAGCAGGCCTCTGACTTCATTGTGGAGGCTGGACACAGGACTCCCACAACACAATGTGGATGGAGACTGCAGAATCTTGTGGAAAAAAGTTTTCAGGAATGTCTGCTTGTGGTATAAGATTACCAGATATCTAGACACCATTTAACCTTTGCAGAAGAGGTGGTAAGTGCATATATATGATGAGATCAGTCCACTGTTTTATTTCTTAAGCATTGTGTCGATCCTAAATGCTTGGTTTCGTCAGACTTTATTTGACGTTACGTCAGGAGACCGAGCTCTTAGGTTACTTTGTGGGACCAGATGTAGAACCAGTTATGCCAAGGGGCTGATGATGTAGCTGATC
Source organism: Hermodice carunculata (assembly GCA_964020975.1). NCBI lineage: Eukaryota > Metazoa > Annelida > Polychaeta > Eunicida > Amphinomidae > Hermodice > Hermodice carunculata. The sequence goes on from OZ026614.1 coordinate 36,137,395, forward strand.
TAGAAAATCACAATTAATAGGAATCGCCACTAACTTAAAGGATCCTTGAATATGGTATTGGCACAGACAGGTGAGAAAGGTATGTACATGTGTATTATGTCTTAACACACAGCACAAACCCAGGAAGACACCTTGAGGAATTTGGACAGTGCCAATCCACTGCTTCCCACATGGCAAACTCGGGCACTTGATGGCAGGTTCACTTCGGTAGCTCACCATTTAACAAATTAATGTCACGTTCTGGGAATAACAATATCCATTTTGCTATTCTGTGCCATCAAGAACTGTGTGTCACTACCTTGTGTTAACAAGTTCAAGGGAAAAACTTCAACAGGCATTTTTGGATGCCTATGGTACAATATTTAAACTTGATCCACGTGTTTAGCAAAAAACCATGTAGTGATATTGATGATGGAAATGTGTGGCACAGAGGGTGCATGGCACAGATAGGGAGGAATTTGTTTAGCTGACAGACCCTGTTCATACCTGTACCACAGAGTGACAGAGCCTGTTCCTGTCTGTACCACAGGGCGGGAGAGATATACAGCTGGCCTTTAACACACACAGGGGTACAATCCAGTGAAGCCTGGCAACTAAGCCACTGCCACCGGCTCATTCAGCCAGACCCTGTGATGACGGTGTTTAGACAGCCTTGTCTCGTTCAGTCACTGTGATAAATGCAGACAGAGCTACACCTGAGAATCATCCAGGTGAAATACCGGCCTGTCAATGTTTGGCATAATTACTCTGTTATGGTAGAAGGCAATTCTTGTGTTCAGGGATGACATGAACCTAACTGTACACAGTAGACCAATAAACAAGTCAGCAATTGAAGTGCCAGTGGGACATTGATAGCAAGCCATTCCCTGCATAACTTTTGTGTTTAGTTCCTTTTGGGGACAAAGTAACTCTAATTAAGAACAGAATCTTGTTTTTCTCAGCTGTAATATTTGTTAATGGGGAAAACTGTCTCAAGGTTTCCTATCAACAAAGATTACTAGTGGAAAAAAATCCTGAAAAGACAGGTAAGGTTTTGTTAGTCTGTATTAGATTTATACACTTTTCACCTGAGAAGTTCTTGGCATATGCCTAGTTTTCATTATGGGCACCATTCACCATGGTTGACATTACATCTATTGCCACGTGTCATCTTGAATGTTGGATCTTGTGTGGAAAGGCAGGCATGCCACATCTGGAATGCTACATCCTCCTAACTGATGCATAACAAAGGGGCTCTGCAATGGTGGAATCAAGCAGTCTGTGCATGCAGGGAACCTGCCTTGAGATACTATCCCTTGCCATGACCAAATTCTGATCTCACAAAACAGTTGGGCTCTCATTAGAGTGGTCTCTCAAGAGATGGACCACTGTAACACATTTTCTGAATATTTCATTGCAACATGGTAACTCCCTCCCAAACGTAGAATAATGGAGTTTTTGTTAGAAGTGAGTTTTTTAAAAAAATACATTAAAGAAGAAGGTGTGGGTGACAGTGCTTCTAATGCTATCATGTGAACTGAAGTATGAGGGTTGACAGTACTATAACAGCTTGTCTTGGTACTCTTTGTTAAAATCTATTGGATGACAGTACTGTAACAGCTTGTCATGGAATTCTTTGTTGAAGTCTATTGGGTGACAGTACTGTAACAACTTGTCATAGTACTCTTTGTTGGAGTCTGTAGTGTGACAGCACTGTAATAGCTTGTCATGGTACTCTTTGTTGAAGTCTATAGGGTTACACTACTATAACAGCTTAGCATGGTACTCTTCTCATGAAGTCAATAGGGTGACAGTACTATACTAGCTTGTTATGGTACTGTATTGAAGTCTACAAGGTGACAGTTCTGTTTTACAGCTTGTCATGGTACTCTTTGTTGAAGTCTATTGGGTGACAGTACTGTAACAGCCTGTCATGGTACTCTTTGTGGAAGTCTACTGGGTGACAGTACCGTAATAGCTTGTCATGGTATATTTTGAATTAAATTGCAGTATGAAAGATCTTTTGCTTTTAAGTGCTTTTTAAAGGCTACAGTGACATGGCAGCCGTTCAAAATAACAAGCAGCATCTGATGTGTCTTATTCCATATAATAAGTGTCCTAGACAAGCTGCAGAATATGTAATCAGGAGTTCAGAAGACCAGCATAATTATACAGGTCTCAAGCATCCACTCACACCAATAACCCTGGGGATACTCTATCCACAGTTCCCTCTTGTACATGAGGTGACCATGTGTCAGCATAATTTTATCATGAAGCACACAGACATCTCTCTCTCTCCTTCCCGCCCTCCCTCCCTGGATTCCAGTGGTATAAAACATGATGGCAGATGAACCAATACATGGTGACCACAAAGCTACAATCTGTGAATTAAATGATGAATAGCATTATTGATTGGTTTGTGAAGTAGGTGCATCTAATAAAGTGAAAATGAAATTTGTAACATTTGAAATTGTGCTAATTTTCACACCTGGATTTGAATATTCACCAGTGTAGACCTATTAATGATGAAGGGGCAGTTTCAATTCAAAATAAAATTTTAAAACATCTTAAATTTTATTACTTTTCAAGGCACACAGACAAATTTGCTCTAAAGCAAACCTTATTTTTAACTCAACTGAGTTGTCAGTCAGCTGAGCTTATGGTATGGTCCTTTGCCTGTCATTGGCATTCATCTGAATTCTTGTGTGTTTCCTCCATTTTTAACTTCTACAAAACCCTCACTCAGATTGTTCTCAACCTTGGTGGAAATGTATTTTGTGGGAGGATTAATCAAAAGTGTACATTAGGTGATGATACGCTGGATCCCTGATTTTTAATTATTGTTTCAATTTGTCAGTCAATGCATGCATTCCAATTGATTACAATCAATGTTTGGCATAATTACAGTCAAGGAGGATTGCAATAGAAACTCACATGAGACTAGGATGTGACTTATTATGGGTTGAATTTCAAGGTCAGCAGAGGGCGTGCTGTTCACACTGCCCTGTTGTTTTCTAGTTCTGCTTGTCTTTTTGTGATCTAAATCATACACATTATCTCTTCCCCCTCCCCCCACTATCATACAAAGTATGGTTTTGATGCTGGGCTGATAATGATGCATGGGGACCAGTGGCAGCCTGCACTCAGTATGCAGCAGAAACAAAGTGAGCCAAAAATTAGCTAAATTCTGGCGATTTTGACAGTTTGTACCAAACAGCTTGGTTGCTTCTATTGGTTTTCCTGGCAGCTCTGAATTCCACAGATCATGTCTTGTCCAACATGGTTACCATTGTAATTAGGTCAATTGTTAGCGTATACCGTAGGGATTACAAGAACTGTAGAGCCAACATGATGATTCAATTGTCAGTAATAACGTGTCAGCCCACTCTTTTACTTCCACTCAGCAGGCTCCTGGCAACATGCCTACGACTCTGATTGTGCCCCAGCTCATGCACGTGTCCGTTTATTTTAAAAAAAAAAAAAAGCTCACTGAATAGTATGATTTTGTGAAAGTTGTCAAGTGAATCCTAACCATCAGCTGAGCGGTTATAAAGTTAGGCATTCAGAGATTGCAAGGGGTAAAGCCAGTCCCCAAGCTCGTCTGTCTAGATCTTGGCTGGTAACTTTTCAATATTGGCCAAAATTATTACATCACCAATACACCGTAGCTTTCCTAAAACATGTATTGGAAATATTTATCTCCAATCATTTCTATTAGTGTTTTTCTTTGTTTAATGTGATGGTAAATATGGTTGAAAATATTCCAGTGTATTGATACTGGTGGTTTTTATGTATGTTTCATAATTACCTCCATATATTATCATGATAATAGTGGTACTGGTGACGGTTATATATATATATATATATATATATATATATATATATATATATATATATATATATATATATATATATATATATATATATATATACATATTTACCGAAAAATGAGGATATTGATGGCTGTTATGTTTATTTCAAATGTACTCCAGAGAAACTTTAAATCTGTCTAATATTGCCGTATTTTTTATTTTTGTTTATTTTGTAGTAGGTGTTCATATGCTAGGTATCATCACAATCATGCAAGAAATCACAGTCATAGAATCCAATTGTCATCTTTCTGTTGATTTAGTTTTCTAATTTAACAATACTATTACAAAGGGTTATCAATAGCTGTTGGCATTTTCTTTCTGTCTTAAAAAAAAATACTTCTCACATTCAGGAAAAAATTACACTTTGGAAACATTGTCTTGGACTTGAAGTTCCCCCAGCCAGAATAAAACTGGTTAGAGATTGCTTTATTCTGTGGCTGGTTTTAAGTTGACTTCCAAGTCAAACTAAGCATCTGTGAATATTTCTTGAAGTTGGGTTTTCTGATTTAGTGAGTAGGCCAAAATGGTGGAATTTCATATGACCACCAATGTTTTGAGCACCCTGACTTCATAAGTGTGAATAAAGACACTCTGCAGCCTACTCATGGGAGCCTGGTGTCCACTAGCTTTCACATGCAAACTACAATCTAACTTGTATCTCCATTACTCTTACTGGTTGCCCTGCACAGGAAACAAAATTTAGTTCCAAAAGGTCCTGGTACAAAATAATAAATCATGCACACATGAGATTACATTGTTATTTTTCCCCTTTTTATTGTAGATGTGCGTCTTGCAGCTTACCATTGACTGTGAATCATGATGCATATCAAAAGTCAATTAAGCCCTAATTGGCTGGATAGTACAAGCTTAGATTCATATTTTTTCTCTGATATCTCAAAATTTCTCGTTGTTAGTAGGATGTGCCCTTCCGAATTCAAGTCAATATGAGATAAAATAAATCACATTTATTACCTTTTACGCTTTTTTCACCATCATCATGTAATTTTGATTTCTTATGCTGAAATACATGCAGTTAAGACTGAAACAAAATTACCAACATATATACAGTGCTCCCTCTTTATAACATCTTTATTACAGTTTCTGATATAACACGGTGTGTACCATGGTTCCCACTGAAATAGTTTTCCCATTACTTCTATGTTAAAAGTTCCTCTGTTTTAAGGAGGTTTTGCTATAACACGTCTGTTATGGGGATCCCAACACCAGCACTATAAGGAGGGAGCACTAATTTTCTCTTTCAACATAATAAAAACATCTGAAAATGTGACAGAAAGAAAAAAATTACAAGGCCAATTGAATGAAATTTATTTTTACTTGAGTAAAGTACATGTTCTAAACTTGTTATGTTTGCAGTTGACGAATGGAAGTTACTAACATTGATACATGCAAACATACTGGTAAATAAGTTTAAAAGTAAGTAAATTCCTAAAGATTTTGCAGAAACAAATGTCAGGCCAATAATACATGGAAGTGGAGAGATAGTTGCCTCCAAAGCAGACCCCAGCTGTGTGTTTTGTCTACTCCGCAAGTGTAGTAACATGGAACTTGGTCTGCTCTGCAGGCAAGAGAGATAGCTGCTGTTTTAAATGAGCAGGTTTTTTTATTTGATTTCTTTGAGGATCTCAGTTGGATCTATGCTACCTACTAATATGCAGGAAGAACTACCCTTGATAACAACACAGCAGACAGAGCAACTTGTAAAGTAAGTCAATTCTGTGACAGTCAGGTCTTGAGGACTGTCTTCATTAATACAGCACTTTTGGATCTGATTTCTGAGTCTATATCACAGTACTCTATTTATTTACCTGATAGCTCAGTTTGTACTACTCAAGTTAATAGATAACCCTTTTTCATATACACTCACAATAAATCATTTTCCTTACCTGTTAAACAGATCTATCACCCTGTTGCTGATGAAGTAGACATGATCTGTTTTCACAGGTGTTCTCATACAACATTTAAATCTTTATTTCAAATCTACATCTGGATGAATGTTCTGATCATCCATACCACATTGTTAATTTCAGAATGCCACCTGTCAGCACATCATCGTTAGAGCATCATCTGTCAGAACATGGTCTGTCTGAACATCACCTGTCCAAACATGGTCTGCCTGAGCATGATCTGTCAGAACATCATCTGTCAAAACATGGTCTGTCTGAACATCACCCGTCAAAACATGGTCTGCCTGAGCATGATCTGTCAGAACATCACCTGTCAAAACATGGTCTGTTTGAACATCACCTGTCAAAAACATGGTCTGACTGAACATCACCTGTCAGAACATGGTCTGTAAGAACAGCACCTGTCAAAGCATGGTCTGCCTGAGCATGATCTGTCAGAACATCACCTGTTATAACATGGTCTGTCTGAACATCACCTGTCAGAACATGGTCTGTTTAAACAATACCTGTCAAAACATGGTCTGCCTGAGCATGATCTGTCCGCAGAACATCACCTGTCAAAACATGGTCTGTTTGAACACCATCTGTGAGAACATGGTCTGTTTGAACATCACCTGTCAGATTATTGTCTGTTTGAATGTCACCTGTCAGAATATGGTTTGTCTGAACATCACCTGTCAGAACATGGTCTATCTGAACATCATCTGTCAGAACATCACCTGTCATAGTATGGTCTGTCTGACCATAACCTGTCATTGTAGCTGGTGGCTTCTGTTATGCCGTCTGATGAGGCAGCTTCAAATAAACGTCAAGTCACAATAGGGGACACTCATAGTAGCTGAGGTGCTGCTCTGTTCAGTGTCATTCTCCTAGTAAGTACCCGTATGTACGAGCAGATCTCAGTTTCAAACAGGGCAAAGTGTTACCCTTGACAAACTAGAAACTTGTATGAAATTAAATGTTTTAAAAAGTCACAGTCATGTTGTCCAAACGCTCACAGAGCGTTTATTAGGAGGAGGCATCATATGTTCAGTGTATTCATTATTCCCAAAGATGTTTTTAATGCCGTTGGTCTTCCATCAGGGCACCTGTATCATGGCAGCTGATTGTCACCGTTGCTTAGTGATAGGGTCAGATATGGGGAGGTGGGACATACAGCTCCAATATCACACAAACTGCAATGCCTTTTAACTGAGAAGGCAAATTCACATGTTTGTACATGAGCATATTGTACCAATATGGTAACACCAGTTCTCAGTGATATTTGTCCTTGAATCATAGTTGGGATATTAAACAAAAGCTGGATGGAGGATATAAACATGTCAATGATGAATTTTGCTTTATCAAAATAAGACAAAAAGAATAAATTGTGTATAGAATGATAAGTTCAGCATTTTACCATGGATTTTCCATAGAAAATATGCACAAATTGTGCAACGTCCAAATGGGGTGGTGGAAGTGTGCTGTCACTAAGCTTTTTCCCACAATTTGTGCTCCTGAAGAAAATTTGCTGACGCCAGGGAAAGAATCTCCAATTATACGAACTATTTCATATAGGTGTAAAAGTGGTGTGCATTAAGGAAATTATGCTTTGAAAAGGGAAATGTTCTTTGATGTTTCATGTTTATAAATTGGAAACTTCTTTACTGCTTTCATGCCTTGTTTCTCTCTCTGAAAGACAAGACATATAATCATGTAGCTTAATCACAATTGATCCACCTCATATGTAACACTAGTAGCAGGTCACATTCAATTCTCCTGGGCTCAGTGCTGGTGCTGGCTTTTTTTTTCTTCTTCTTTTTCTTTTTTTTTTCTCTTTCTTTTCACTTTGTTAAGGAAAGAAAGAAAACTGATTCAGCACAGAATAAAATAAGGAGTGCTTTTTGGCTTTTTATATTCCTTTGCTCAGAAAAGAAAGGATGTACACTTTGTGAAATTTATACTACCTGTCAAGATGATGCCATCTGCGATCCCCATTCAAGTTATTTTCCATTATTGTTGAAATAAGGCATAAATGCTGAAGCAAACTAAACATGTTTGACCATCTACCAGATTTTATTTCTTAAAGGAGAGAGGAACAGTCCTCACATAAGGTACAAAAGTTCACCAAGCAATAGGGTGCATTGTATGGTACAAGTAGTACCCAGCCACTAGTGGCTACCTTCCACTATGGAAGTAATGGTATTGTTCAAGTGACATTTGATGTTCCTGTATGAAAGCCACGCTCACAGGGTCACCAGTCCATTTCTTTGGTTGCCTCACCTTCATGTTTGGTAGAGTCATGACACTGATTTTCCAGATACTGCGCATGAGTAAAATATCTGTATGTGTTTTGAAGAGGTTCAAATACGGCTTACCCCTAAGCAATGAGTTGGACTTGGGTGTTGAATCAAGTCATGTTTAGTGGCATGGGTGATTGCCCAGGTCATGATCTTGACAGTTGGTGTCCTCAGGGTGGGCAACATATCCAGTACTTGATTATCAAATCCCATGGGGTTCAACCATTGTACAGTATTACTGTAGACCTGTACATGCTACATGTCTATAACTCATGGGTGTGAAGAAAAAAAAATATCTATCTTGTCTTTCCCGTAGAAATTACTCTTTATGAGCTCAATTTAGTCTGGTAGATATAGGAGATTCTTATCTGATTAATGTACAGTACCTTAACTCTTAAAAGTGCTCATCATAACAAAAGTAATCATTCCAGATCACTGCTCTTTGTAAACAGATCTTTCAAGTACCTGCAAGCATATAGTCCATAAAAAAAGTGAAAAACAAACAAACATGTACAAACAAATTAGTGATGCAGGTGGAAAGTTTTTGTTGATACCCTGTGGGTGCAGTCACCCAGGAAAATTGCTGACTCAGTCTGCAGGGAAGCACCACTGTGCTGAGTGGGTTTATTCTCGTTCTTTTGTTGCAAGCCTTGCATGCAGACGATTGCATAGAAGTATTTCATCAAAGATTTTACAAGTTTCTTTGTAAATGTTAATGCAGTTAACTGATGTATAAAACTGCACCAATCATGGTTTCAGCACCTTTGATATATGTACAGTACATACAGGTATATTTTTTATTCACACATATGCTGTGTCAATATTTGTATGACAGGCTATGGTGATTGACTGCCTTAACCCTTTCCCCCTTAAACCGGCCAAAGCCGGCTGGTGGTCAAATGTCTTCTGCTTCAGTGTTTTCAACTGATTTCAACAGCAATGAAAAACAATTTGACTGAGATTTGAAGATGAGACCTGTCAAGACAATATGACCCAGGTCAACAGCTTTCCTCGGCATGGGTTAGTGCCCAACCCATGCTGAGGAAAGCTGTTGACTCAGTCTTAATTCAAGGGGGAAAGGGTTAATGCATGAAGATTCCCTTCATAGTATACACTTAGATAAGAATGCCATGAGAATGATGCAGTGTGAAAAACAGGCTACTATAAAACATGTTAAGTTAGTTGGACAACACATGGGCCTAAATGTGATACCATAATACTCAGATGAAAATGCTGCTAAACAGGGTACCATCATGCACTCAGATGAGAAAGCTGCTATATAGGGTACCATGATACACTCAGATGAGAAAGCTGCTATATAGGGTACCATGATGCACTCAGATGAGAATGCTGCTATACAGGGTACCAGAATACACTCAGATGAGAATGCTGCTATACAGGGTACCATGATGCTCTCAGATAAGAATGCTGCTGTACAGGGTACCATAATGCACTCAGATGAGAATGCTGCTATACAGGGTACCATAATGCACTCAGATGAGAAAGCTGCTATACAGTACCATAGCTTTCAAATTCACTGGTGACAATCCTGATGGTGTAACTACTTGTTACAATAATTCTTTATTATGGTGTTACTGGTATAATGAGTTGGTGTGTGTCTGTCTGTGTATGGGATGAGACCAGGGGCCAGTACTGTGGCACCTCCTACCAGATTTCAGCTGACCAGGGCACCCCACACACCAACTAGGTCTGCCCATTGTTCTGAGGCAAAGTCTTATGTGCACTTGAATTAGACACCCACCCTTCTTCCTTTGCACGGAATAATTTTCTATACTTGGCATTTTAATTTTGTAATCAAGTTTGCGTATTAACTTTTTATTCACTTCATGTGCCAATTTCCATTTGGAATAAAACTTGTTAGGCATTGATCCTAGACGTGGTACCTTCATCCCACGTCACGCCATGCCTGGGCTCTATTATATGGCAGTCATCGCTTCCTCTTGTTCACTGTGTATAATGGAGGTAACAATGGACCATTTTGTCAGAGCAACGTCTTGTTTTCAAGTAATTAGTGTGTGTATCCTGGATACAGCACGCAAATCTTGTAGCAAAAGCCAGGCCTGTGTATCATTAAGCTGAACACCTTCCTGTATACAGACTGTATAACCATCAGTTAATGTCCATCCACATTTGTTGTTCTGATGACTTTTTGCCATGATACAAACGTAATGAGGTGTGACAAGTACAGGATGTCAATTTTGACAACTGCATGGAATTTTAAGGGTTTTAAGTCCAGGGATATATATTTATATGTATATAAAGGGAAGGTACCCATCTGAGAAAAGAAAAATGTCAGTACGTTTGGTTCAAAAGAAACTCCAGCACTGAAAATAAAGCAGACCTCATTAACAAACACTGATGTGTAAGAGACAGTGTGGACTTTGTTACTGTGCCAATATTCATGGGTATTGGCTTTGTAAAGTACACGCAAACTACATCTTCAGCTTTTTGGGCAAATTACTTTATCATTTGTTATAAATGTGTCAATAGTTTTCGGGAAAATGTGGTGGGTGCAGCACTGATGGACAAGAACAAGTAGCCATGTGAGACATTGGCCTTTGTAGAGGGATGAACATGAAGGAACATACAGTGCATGAAGATGTGCTGTTTGACCAGATAGTCACCTTTGATGAGGGAACTTTAACTCATACCATACCAGTCCCTGATATTTACGTATATTTACCTAGATTTAAGACGACAATTGCATATTTAAATTGTTCATGAAAAGAGCTTTTGTTCAAGTACCAACATGACTATAGTCTTAAGTCAGTGGTTCTGGCACTGCCTGGCAAGTCACCATAGTATGGAATGAGTTAATAGACGGAGACCACCTTACCTTGAGAGACCTGGGACATCACCACATGTCATGCACAATTGAACATTTGCCCACACCAACAATGTATTCCTCTCATTGACCACTGTGTATTGAGATATCTCTGACATCACCACACTTTGTCAAGTCAAATCACACATAAACATTTACCTACACAGGCAATGGACTCCTGTCATTGAATGTCAAAGTACCACACGTGTTAAGCAGTCTCTCCAATGACACTTGCACGTGCAGTGATAGTAGAATACATGGTGAGAAGGGAGGTTGCTCAGAGGTCAAGTGCCTTGTCCTAATGTACTGATTTTGTCATTTTTAAAGTGCCAAGGAATCATGGCCAGGGATACTGTGGCCATAACAGACTGCTAACCTGTTACCTCTCTCTGTATGTTTTGGCCAACAACAATATTAAATAAAAGAGACGTCAGGGAAGGTTTTCTACCTTATTCTGAGGCACTTCTCTGGGACTCCTGTAAGTAATTGCTGCTGTAAATCTTAGCTTGCTGTTTGGTGCCTAACGAGGTTCATCAGAGTGCGACATAATGAGAGGGAGGAGGTATTAGACTAAGACTGCTACCCAGCAATGCTTACTACCTTTGGCAATGGATGTAATTGGTTCATCAGTAAAACAACTCCTGCCGTGAATAAGTCGAATTATGCCAACTTGTAGGTACTTTCACCATTTCGCCATTTCGCCATTTGGGTTGTGCAGGAAGAAAGAATGGGGAACAAACTTAGATGCATAGCATGCAGTTCTGATTTACACCTTTCAATATAATAAAGACAAATACAAGGATGAGTTGCCTGTATTTCTCTTCCTATCATGGAAGATGGGTCACTCCAAATTTACAATGTTTTGGAAGAAGAGCGGCATGCGAGATATTTTTAAAACAGCAGGTTACCAAGAGTATCAGTGGTTTGGAAATTTATGTCTGTCTAAATCAGTCATGTCCTTTGATTTACACTCATTTGTCAAGATGGTAAGGGTTGGATATGAGCCTGCAGACAAACAGTTTCTACAAGAAAATGGGATGACATTTAAGTAAGGAGATCTACATTTGGTCAAGAAACTAACCATGCAGTAAATATTTCATGACAGTAAACCATCCTAGCATGATTGATGGTAATTCATTTAATTGGGAGAGTTTCATTGTTTTTCCTGTCCATAAGGAAATCCGAGGAAAGAGGCTTATTGGTGGCAGGGGTACCACTCTGCTACAGGATTCACAGGAGGTGAAGGCAGGTGAATTATGGCACTGGCTGGTGTTGATTCATATCAAAATTAACACTCAAATTCATTACAGATGTCAACCTGCCTTGTACCTCAGAGTTTTATTGTTCAAAGATGTGTGTATTGATTAGTGGAGCATTCAAGGAGCAATATGTAGAACCTCAAGATATTCTTATTTTGTTGACCATCAAATCCCCTGATATTGATGCGGGTATTCAATCATCACTTGAAGACCTGATGATTTTTAAGTGCCAGTGTGCCAGGCTGGCTGCCTAGGAACGCATACCTGTTTTAAAGTCTGGCTTTCACTGGCACAAGGCTGAGTGTGGCTTAAGCTGAGCACATCTATAGAGTAGGTGTAGCTGAGTCAAATAAACCTGTTTATATGTCAGGTTGACTGCTTTCTATGCATAGACACACAGGAGGGCATTTGTATTGTTATTTCTGTCAAAACCAATATCCTATGGACAGGAATCACCCGGAGATATACATGCATGTCAGCCTACTGTCTGTGACAAGTGATTATTTATTGAGGGAGGCACCAGCAGGCATTTTGGGTGATATAGTTCCCCTTCGAGCAACTCAGGTGTGAGGACTGCCGTGTACAAAGAAGACCCCTGTCTGGAAGGTATTACTGATTCTGATGAAAACAGCACAAAGTGCACAGCAAAGGTCATATGTAAATCACAGTCAAATCCATGCACGTAACAAGAATGCATTATGCATGGAGTACATTTGTTCGTGATAACCCATCGTCACTTTTTCCTGACCTTTAAGTTTTATTGAAGGGATGAAACTTCTGTCTACAGTATCTGTACAAGTGAAGTGTGGAAATAGTTACACTAAAATAAACTCAGTAGAAAAAGTACCATATTCATTTCAGTAGTAGAACGCTGGCATGCTAATGCAAAGATTCCCTGGAACAGACACGGTTTTCTTGGAGTTTTGTGATAATGAAGTCTTTATTTACAACACCACAAGAAATTACACTAATTATATTAAGAATCTATATGACATAAAATAACAAAAATTAACCCTCTTCTTTCATTATCAGCAGTTAATTTTTAAAAATGGTGAAAAATACTGATTTTTTAATTAAACCCCCAAGATTAAAAAGTAGGGGTGGGTGATTCTACTAGGGCATGTGCTACAATTGGAATGAATAAGGTATATTTACAAAGATGGAAGCAGTTTTATGTTAAATTCATGTATAGAATTAATGTCTTAAATATTTTTGATACATGTGGTAAACACACACACACACACACACACACACACACACACACACACAATCACAATGACTGACCAAACATAATATTCAGTGTGACTGCCTACTATAATTGTGTGTGTACATATACATGCATAGAGAGAGATAGAGAAGGAAGGAGAGAAGGAAGGCAAGAGGAAGAGCATAAATGTAACACAGTGCCACAGGGTCAGCTGAGTCTCTTTACTTGTCAGATGATCTTTCCCCATACCTTGTAGCTCAGTCCACACTTGGCAGTTAGCCTGGCTGGTCACCCTGTAATCTCACTGGCAGAATAACAAGGCTGGCTGCCTCACCCTGTAATCTCACTGGCATAATAACAAGGCTAGGTGAGTCACCCTGTAATCTCACTGGCACTCACCTTCAGAATAACAAGGCTGGATGTTTCACATTGTAATCTCAATGGCAGAATAAGAAGGCTGGGTGTCTAACCCTGTTATGTCACTGGCAGAATAATAGGGCTGGATGTCTGACCCAGTAATCTTACTGGTAGAATAAGAAGGCTGGGTGTCTCACCCGGTAATCTCACTGGCAGAATAATAGGACTGGATGTCTCACCCATTAATCTCACTGGTAGAATAACAAGGCTAGTTGTCTCACCCTGTAATCTCACTGGCAGAATAACAAGGCTTGATGTCTCACCCAGTAATCTCACTGGCAGAATAACAAGGCTAGTTGTGTCACCCAGTAATCTCACTGGCAGAATAACAAGGCTAGTTGTGTAACCCTGTAAAGTCACTGGCAGAATAAGAAGGCTGGGTGTCTTACCTTGTAATCCCACTGACAGAATTACAAGGTTGGCTGTCTGTCTTTGCATGTTATTCCAAGTGCGACAGTCTTCATGAATATCCATATTTTTTACAGCTATGGCTTTTTAGCAGCAGAAATGAGTCGGGATATTGTGTGTTTTATCCCATTTTTTGTGGGAGTCAGCAGCCAACAAGATGGATGCTGAAGTACAATCCAGTGGACACAAAAATCACCAATTTCCATTAAAAAGTCTCCAGCATGTCAGCTGAGGCTGTTGCGGACACAGACGAGCATTAAGGGACTGCATAGGCCCTACTCATTTATTGTTAATGATTTATTTACATTTGGCATGCACATGAAAGGCTTCCTGCTTTGAATTAGCATGATATAATTGTAGACAGGACATGAAGATGTGGCACAGAGTGGAGATGATCCATGGGTGTTTGTCCTGACATAAAGTCAAGATGATCCACAGGAGTTTGTCCTGATGGAGTCAAGATGATCAACCCTGTTTGTTCTGACTTGTATGTGGGCATGATAAGGTGATGCTGGTGTCGATTTGCTCTTTCAAGAGAAATATATTTCATTGCACTGTGCAACTGGATGTCAAACTTAATTTGGGTGTATAATTGACTTCAGCACCTGCATCTGAATGGTGTGCTGGTAGACATTGGAAAGCATCACACAGTTCAGCTGTATGTTTGTACACATACATTGATTTGTTTTGGCAACCGCTGTCCATTTTAAGTTCATCTCTGGAAAGCCAAAAGCTTTTGCTGGCTGGCTTTTCAGCAGTCTGAATGAAAATAAAATAAACAAACTTGCTATTTAAAAGAAAAAATCTCTCTGCTGCAGTCCAGTGTGAGCCCAACAGTATGTGGCTGGCTGTTCTCCTGGATATTTCTTTCTGCACAAAATTAAAAGTTCATTGCAGGTGTGTTTGTACACAGGAATGTTTTTAACCTCCATTTATAAATTGCAAAACATAACAAAACTCAGTGCATGTACATAACTATATTGTAACAAATTTTACTCCAAGTTTGCTTTCTTTTTTTTTTTTTTTTTTTTTTGGTCATTTTTTCTATTCTAAAAGAGAAAAGTATATGTTGGTCAAATATGAGTTTGTTTTTGTTTTGTTTGTTTGTTTTTTTCTTTTTTTTTTTTTTTTTCCAGTCTTGCACTGACTCTGACATTAGGCATTGGAAATTACATAATGGTAGTGAAGAAAGGGGTAAAAAAAAACGCAGAAAAATGTTTACGTGATGTAATTTTTTTGCTATCAACTTTCAGAAAGTCACATTCTGCTGTAAAAAGGAAACTTAAGATACGAACCTAAGCTTGCATGAGCCCTTCCAGGCACAACAGACTCGTGACGTGTCACAGCGTACAGTCAGTGGTACACTATGAGGTGCGGTGGTAGAGACACACATCTAGAAAAAGAAAGGGAAAAAAAGGCAATGTGATCTTACATGTGCATGATTTATTTATTTTGCATCAGCATGTTGGAAATGTTTTGCTTCCTATGCATGACACTGACTAAGAAAACTAATATCATGTTCATACTGCAAAAATTCCCTGAGTTTTACTCAGACAATAGTCATGTAGGTGGTTCACACTACAACATTTCTCCTACATTTTAATAAAATTCATTTTTTTTTTTTTTTTTGCTGAGAAAAATCCTGCTGAAAAGGTGGATTTTCTGTGCATTTTACACGCAGTGACCAAATTCAAGTGTTTTCAAGCATGTTGAACATAATGTAAGGGAGATGAGGGTTTCATTGCTGTTTACAGGTATAGGCTCACAGATAGGGAGTAGGCTGTGGAGTATCCCAATTCACAGCTCTGGAAGTCAGTGTTCACAAAACATCAATGCTCACAAGCATTTCTTTCATTTGGGCGTACCCAGCAAATCACAAAAGTCGATTTAAAGAAATATTCCCAGATGCTTTGTTTGACTTGAAGGTCTTTTGACTTAGGACCAGTTGAGGAGTAAAGTCATCCAGACCAGTTTTATTGTAGCTTGGAGATTGAACTTCAGTTTTGGGGGAAATTGAATTCCATGAATAGATGAATGCATACATTGACTTTTTGTTGTTTTCATTTTGTTTTGATTTTCTTTATTTATTTTATTTACTTTTTTTTATTTGTCTTGTTTTTGTTTTTTGTTTTTAAGTAACAAGGATTGACATGCTATATTGCATGCCAAACTGAGTGAAATCTCATGGAGAAATGAAACAAAAAAGTTTAAAAATTGTGGCATAAAAGTTGCAAGGTTAGCAAGACTGTGGCAGGTATTACAGAAATAGCCAGAAGGCCACTCACATGAGACCTGGCCCAGAGTCTTTTTTGAGAGATTGTGTTGCTCGCTTAGTTCTGCCTGGCCAGGCACACCACCCTGTATCATTCCCCTGATTACCAGGCTCTGCATGCAAAGTTCATATATTGCCTGTCTGTGATGATAATCTTGTCTCTATTCTTAACTCCAGGGCAAAGATCAAAGGAGGCAATTTATCAGTCTGACAGAAAAAGAAAAAAAAAGAAAAAATTCAAATTCTCAGAAGTAGTGCAAGCATTGTCAATCACTAAAAAGAATATATTTCTCATGGTGCAGGAACACCTAGTTCAGAAAAACTTCCCAAACTGGTTTCTTTGGTATCTGTGGAATAAATAGTTGGTTAAGGGTTACATTTAACCACTACTGTTATTTACACTTACGATTTAAAGTCTGATTTTTTTATTATGTGCAAAACTTTTTCAGTTGTATTGTTTGGTTACGAGTTACCTGTTAAGTTGGACACTTTCAGAATTACATGCTTGATCTGTTCAGTTTCCAGGGTAGTTTGCTCAATCACGTTGGCTGAAGAGGAACATTTTCTGTATGTAGGATATATACTTGTGATTTCCACTTGACCACAGACAGAAATGCTTTTCCCTGCCAGCCAGAGGAGTATAACATTATGGGATATGATATGATTTGCCTCATCGGAGTGAAGGCAATAAAGACAGAATTTATGTGAGGGGAATGAATCAAATGCACTGTGCATGGGACTAAGGGACTCTGGGGCATAGTGGTCTGACAGATATGGGGTCAAGATTGCTGCCTGCAGCTTCTTTGGATTGAACTGGACTTAAGGATCATGATGTTAACCCATTATATCTTATAACTGCGGGGCAAAATCTGTCGTGTTGAATCAACGATAAAACAGGACTAAATGCAGTCTTGTAGGATAGATGGTCTGTCACTGCAGGAAGTAATTTGTTTTGAAAGGCCTCTTAAAGCAAAGGATTAAATGGTTTCATCAGAAGATAGTTGGTCTTTTAATGCAGACATGCAAGAAAGTGTTACACATCTGAGTCTGTTGCCTCTCCTTCCCCCGCCCCCAAAGGTACTGTGGTGTCTCATCCCCAGACCAGTGAGACCATATGGTCAAAATGTTGAATAACATCAGGTGTGATAGGGTTAACACTGTGTTAGGTTAACAGTTCTTGTTATTACACAGGCCAGACTGAGTGGAGGAAACTGGCCTATCAAGCATTGTTATCTGATAGCGCAATATGAGGTGAAAGTGGTATCACATTGAGTACAAAACACTGTTGTGTATTCATTGCTCCCTCCTGTATTGTCCACTGACACTGTTTTCCACAGAATGGGGCTTTACCTTCAGCTTACTGCAGTCGCCTGCACTAAATGATTTTTTTTGAAGTCCAGACAAGTACAGATTCTCAGCTGTATGTATATGTATGGAGATTTAACTGGAGACTTGTGTTCCAGATTCCCCAAAGAAATTTGTATAGGACATTTTCGAAAAAAATCAAAACATTAAAAAAGTGGCATGCCCTGGGGAATTGCCTGACATGGAAGGGGAAAACCACACAAAGAACCAAAGCAAGGTTTAATCCAATACATACACAAAATTAGGAGACAGAATCTATAAGGTTCCAAAGTGTCTCCAGAAATACAGAGAATTTTAACCCTAAAATACTAATTTGGTCAGGAAAAGTTTAGCATATATTTTCTTGGTGGGAGAAAAAATGGATTTTTATACAAGTGCAAAAATGCATAATGTAGAATCAGCAGTTGTGATGTGACCTTGAAAGGCCATGCTTCAGCTGGCACTGGAGCAGTAGTAGAATGATATGCCATGCATGCACTGGCCAAGGCCGTCACCAGCAAATGGAACAGTTTGAAAGCAGAGCAAAGCCAACAGTGCTTGAATCATACTCCACTAAGGCTTGAAGGCAAAGCACAGCCTACATTGCTTGAATCATATTTCACATAGGCTTGAAGGCAGAGCACAGCCTACATTTCTTGAATCATGCTTCACTGAGGCTTGAAGACAGAGCAAAGTTCACATTGCAGTGTTTGAATCTACTCCACTGATTGATTAGCATTGTAACAAGAATGCAACTTTTATAATGCAGATTTGAATACAGGGTTCAGTGAATTTTGGGAAAAAATGGTTCAGTTTTGTGTGGTAAATTGCTGTAAAATTGTTCATTATTTAGCACTACATTTTGCCAGATTTGAAGAGTAGCAGTACAGTAGTGCCTCCTTTGAGAGACCGCCCCTAGTGCCAACCAAAAGGTGGTCACATAAAGCAGGTGGTCCCTCAAAGGAGGTACAAATAACATGAAAAGTACTGCAGAGAGACCTGATAATTGTGGTCTCTCAAAGGAGATGGTTTCCCAAAGGAGTGGTCTTTTAAAGGAGGGACTACTGTATATATCAACAATAACCTTGGTTGCTGTTCATTGCCCCATAACCAGATGTTATCATCTTGAGTCCCAGGTTGTTTGACAAGCTTCCCATTAGGATGTATAGTGATGGTGGATAGACACTGACCTGTACAATGGATCTCTGAACCTGTTTGTCATGGTAGAAAACAGAGAGATCCAGGTCATCATTCATCTTAACAACTGCAGCTAAATGATAGAATTTAACAGTATCTGGTAACTATGGTTTTGGTAATCAGAAGTTGGAGAGTTTTTGTAAAATGCCCAAAAGGGGCCAACATACATTAAAAAACACAAATGCAGAAAGATGCTTATCTGTCTACATTTCACAGAGACTTTTATGGATGAAGAAAAGCAGCTCAGCCTGAATTTATGAAGCCTTAAACAGTTTTTGGCAGTAGGATATAAATTGCAGGTTTAAAGAATGTACCCAGCAATTATCAGTCTGTTCAGAAAGTGGAAGCATATCCTAACAGACAGATACTTAAGTATTGATACTCAGTCGCCAGTGATCGAGATGCTAGGTCATCTTCCTAACTTTAGGTTGTCTGGTTTTTTGCCAGCATGTCATGCAGACAGATGCTCTTTACCTACTGCTGTATACAGTTACACCAACTGCTGTCTCCCACTGTAGCCTATCTCTCATGTTATGTCAGGGGCACTCCAAATACCTGACAGAAATCATTACCTAAGTTCTGAAGCAACAGTTCGCTCACAGAAGATACATGTAAATCCACTCACTTGGTCAATGTGGTAGTCATTATTACTTCTTATGACATGGTTGAAGCATGGTCGTCATTATTAACTCTTATAGCATGATGTTAACTCTCTGACATAGTTGTGTCACAGTAGTCATAGTTTACCATGTGACATGATTGTTGCACAATGCTCAGGCATGATCATAACGTAAGCGTCAGTATTAACTGTAACACAATTGTGGGATGGTAGTCATCATTAACCCTCATGACACAGAAGTCATCATTAACCCTAAAATGCAATGTAGTTATATTAACCCTTATGCATCGTAGTTATTATTAACCCTCGTGGCTTAGTAGTTATTAACCCCCATGGCAGTAATTATGAACTCTTAGGGTATGTTCATGACTTGATTGTTATTATTAACTCTTATGGCGTGGTTGTGCCACTGGAGGTAGATACAGATCCTGTCTTTCTACCACACACATCTGGGTAGTCTTCTGTTTTATTGAGACCAATCTTAACAATGTTTTGACTTTTGTTTTGTTGTTATTTACCAGAGAAAATAGTGTTATGTTTGATATTTTACCAGTTCTCAAACTTTTAAATTTTGACCATTATGAAGCAGAAAACACTTGTAATGTCACTGATTTGCACATGTCCAAATAAAATGAATTTGTACCAATCAGATGCAAATCCAAGTTTTATGTTCCAAAAAATACGCATACTTTACTTTTCATTGCATCATGTCAAATTTTGATGACAGTTTATACACAAGCTGAAGGTGAATGTATATGTAGCCAGAGAACATGAATTTATTATGGGCAGGAGATTTACTATGGGCACATAAGTGTATCACAGCATCTAACTTTTACCTGAATACTAGAACATCTTGTGCCTTACACTACGCAACTTTATTGAATATTGGAATACTGTGTGTATTGTACCATCAAACCTTACCTGAATGCAAGAGTCTCTTGTACATGTGTATAACACGATGCAACTTTTACCTCAATACTGAAGTATCGTGTGTAAAACACCATGCAATTTTTACCTCAATACTAAAGTATTGTGTGTACCTCACCATGCAAGTGTTACCTCAATACTAAAGTATCGTGTGTACCACACCATGCAACTTTTACCTCAATACTAAAATATTGTGTGTACCACACAATGCAACTTTTACCTCAATACTAAAGTATCATGTGTACCACACCATGCAAATTTTACCTCAATACTAAAGTATCATGTGTACCACACCATGCAACTTTTACCTCAATACTAAAATATTGTGTGTACCACACCATGCATTACTTAACCTCAATACTAGAATACCCTGTATGTCACACTGTGTAACTTTTGCCTCAGCCCTAAAATGTCTTGTGCATCATACTGTTCAACTTGCCAGAATACTATAATATCTTGTTGCCAGTTGACAGTTACATGACGACTAGCCGGCACAAACAGCTGAAGTATTGCAAGCATAATTTATTGTGACAGGAAACACTTGTAAGTAATTGTTGAGGAACTTGTCTCAGGAATATAACCAGGCTTGGTTGCCATGGTGACTGATGGCACAAGCATGTCCAGCAGATGGCTGGGCAGGTAGTGTGGGTGCAAGTGTTGGACAAAATGGTTACTTTCCTGTTCAAGGTGTCCAAAACGATGTAGAGTGACAGGCGGCTGACCTTTGTGCCCCCTGACATTTCACTTTGTACTGTTTGCATGTGAGGAATGACACTGGGACCAGCAGCTGATGCAGACAATTCCTTGTGTGATTGTAGTATGGACACAACAGTGCCACTGGGAGACAGCCTCATTTAGAGACAGTTTGTGTCTTTTGTGTACATCCACTCGTTGCATTCTCATTTGCTTCACAATCCTAGGTGTAATGTGCAGACTGTCTGATCTGCAGACTGTGGACTGGCAGGGCTAGGTCCAGCCTCAAGATGATCTACCTGCTTGGGCCATCAACCACCATTGTCAGTTCTGTTTAAATTGATATGACCTTCTTAGACCCATCCATCCAGGTTTTATACCAATGTATGAGTTGTCAGAGTATAAGTGTATGGATCTATTTTAACACAATGTAAGGATAGGCTATCTGGTGGAATCATGCATGCTAGCATGGAATAACAACAGAACTAGAAGCACTATTGAAAATATATTCTAAATGACATTTATCTGCATTGAGGCTGCAGCAGAGAGCGAATGGCTCGTTTGCTTCCTCTCATTGAATTACATCCTGAACTTAGACCAGTACAGTATGAAGTTGTTGTCTGTCTGATATTTCATTGGTCATGGACAAATGAAAGCTGCATTCTGAATGCTGAGAAGTATCTCATATAAAGAGGATGGTTTTGACTAGCAACACAGTCTGCAATCAATAAAAGTTAATTGTATCTGATACAATGCACACATCTTTGTCCAAAAATTCTATTGAAATTAGTTTATACAATGTATACATCTTTGTCGAACTCATCATAATGGTAAATTGTTTGTGTCAGATCTGTGAATGATAATGTATGCATTTAGAAAACTAATCGTAAGACCTCTCTCATGGTGTGGGGGCTGGAAAGTGGAGATTGGACATTGAAATTTGTCATTGATATGCTGCTGGATACTGCAATTGAAGTAATCAACATCCAGAAGGACTACCACTGGCACCAGGTTGAAGCCAGTTTCTGATCAAGCAGCCATGAAGAGATATAATGTTCTAGAGTGAATGCTAACTCTCATATTCAATTACATGTATGCTTTGTAGTCTTGTATTACAAGTCAATAATGCTGATTGATTGGTCAACAGAATGGAAAATTAGGTTTCATGGAAGCTCATGGAAATAGGTGGCAAGCAGGAGCATGCACTACACAGTCAAGTGCTGAACTTGTGTGTGGCTGCAAATAATAAAGTCTTCACCATACAAATAAAACAAGGAAGTAGATTCAGTCTCTGTTCAGCAAACACACTTTGTACTCACAAATGAGCACAAGTTAAAACTCAAGAGCATTAGCTTGTACTAATGGAAACTGACACCCTTATCCCACAGTTCCTCATCCATTTAGTTGAACAGTGTATATGTTATTGTGTGCACCCTCATCCATTTAGTTGACCAATGTTTATGTTGTAGTGTGCACGCTCATCCTTTTATTGAACAATGTTTATGTAGTAGTGTGCACCCTCATCCATTTAGTTGAACAGTGTTTATGTAGTAGTGTGCACCCTCATCCATTTAGTTGAACAGTGTTTATGTTATTATGCACCCTCATCCCTACAGTTGAACGGTGTTAATGTTATTATGCACCCTCATCCCTACAGTTGAACAGTGTTAATGTTATTATGCACCCTCATCCCTACAGTTGAACAGTGTTAATGTTATTATGCACCCTCATCCCTACAGTTGAACAGTGTTAATGTTATTATGCACCCTCATCCCTACAGTTGAACAGTGTTTATGTTATTATGCATCCTCATTCCTACAGTTGAACAGTGTTTATGTCATGCATTTATGAATTTGAAACAAAGGACTTTCTGATCATGATGTTTACCTACAGATTTTTTATTGTATTTGTGTCTTTTTGCCCAGAACCACTTTCTAGTAGTCATTACCCTATTCTACAGTACGAACTCTTTACTCTCCATAATCTAACCTGTCCCTGTCTAACCTATATACATATGGAATTACTATTGTCTATATTGCACACGTTCCTCTATAAAATTTTGACATAGGCTAATCAGCCCAAATAAATTAAAGGGTCTTCAGCGGGTAACTACTCAACATGTCTCATAGCCTATTACCCGTACATGTCTCTCTGAGTAGCGGCTCCTTGTCTAAGCTAAATATTCAGCAAAGACAACCCACATAATAGTGAATAAAGATGAATTTGGCAAATGGTGAATTAGCTAAATATGTGAAGTTTTGCTTATAAATGCAGAGCTTCATTATGAAAGAAGAATACCTGTCAAACAAACCATGATTACTAAATTTGTATAGTACAGGTTCAGATAAGAACAATTTGACTTACCCCTGAACCAATATGTTATGTTATTAAGGGAATTTTCATAGTATTTTTGTTGCAAAAATTGTGATAGTTAAGTGGGATCATGTAAAACATCATATTTTTGTGATGTCCATCTGAATGTCCACATATCTGCTCATGCATTTGGTCATTTCTTGGGAAAATGGTGTTTCGTAGGAATTATATCTCAGTGAAGCTTGTGCAGGTTCAGTACAAATGCTGTGTCTGTTGATATGTGCTCATGTAGGCACTTTCTGTAATTTAATCAGGTTTGCATGTTCTTACTGAAAGCGTTCAAGTTTGAGAGTGATATTTTTAGGTTGAATTGCTGAGGAATTGAGGTACAAGATATGGAATACAGTACAGTTATTTTTCCAGTAGCAACCATAAGCCAATGGTATGATGGTATCAGGTAATGGGTAGCATGTCAGTTTGAATTCTGTTCCATTCCATTCCCTTCCATTCTGCAGATTACTTCAAAATGCCCAGATATCATATTTTTTTTTCGTGTTTTGTAATGTTAAAGTCTAATATATGGATGCAACCGTGCAGCAAGGGTTGCTGAGAAAGTGTTGACATTGGATTGTTATGTGGGCAGTAAACTTGGTCAAGTGGAGTTTGAATACCACATTTGTAGCATTGGACACATTGAGACTCAGTGGGGATAGTCACTGACCACAAGCTGAAAGAATCAGACTGGGTGGTATCTGCAACAGGAAAGACTCCCACCGAGACACTTAGTGTCTGGAAACTTACATTTGTAGTCATATGACTCTTTTGAATGAGACCATCAATGTTGTGCAGCAGCATGTAGTGAATGGGTATGCCATGTTTATCAGGATGATGGTAAAAGGAAATAGGGGACAGTTTGGCTGGTCCGGTGACACTGGTCATTGTGTGGATTGGGTGGTACTGGCTTTTCAGTTGGCACACAAATTACAGGGAAACTTGAATGGTGTGGTACCACAAGCTTATGGTACCTATGAATATATACCAGCAGACAGCAGTGGAGTGAATCACAGACAACACACACCTTGCCACACAGTCTTGATGAGTTTCACCTGGTCCCCATTCACATAGCAGGGAACTGTACATTCTGTACTGGCTGACCTCTCCCAAGAGCTGCAGCATTGCCACACAGCACATTTTGCCAGAGAACTGCACTGACTGGCCTGTTAAATTTGATTACATGACTTGTTTGAATTTTTTTTTTATGTTGCATTTGTTGATGTGTTTAATATTGGGCCTTTTGTGTCTGTATACTGCCCCACCCCAAAAATATACAACTATTGTGTAGATACATGTGTGTATATATATATATATATATATATATATATATATATTATATTAGACTTTCCTGAGCATGTTAACATGATAAAGTATATATTAAAGATTTATTATAGGCAAATTCAATATAAAAGTCACTCAGACCATGGACGGAATTACATGCAGCCAATGGAAAATATATGCCACCAGTATATTCACAGCCCAGGATGAGTAATACAGACAGGGCAGCAGGCTTATAGATATCAAAGAGAGGTACCAGGATGGGTTACAAACAAGGCAGTAGGCCTATAAATATCAAAGAGAGGTACCCAGGATGGGTTACAGACAAGGCAGCAGGCTGAAAAATATCAAATAGAGGTACCCAGGATGGGTTACAGACAAGGAAGCAGGCTTACAAACATAGATATCAAACAGAGGTACACGGGATAGTTTACACACCAAGGCAGTAGGCTAATAGATATCAAATAGAGGTGTCCAGTAGTTTTAAAAGGCCAAGAAATTGGTGACTATGTAATGTTCAGGTGTAAATAAAATGAGAAAATATTCCATTGACTGAAATAGTCTTTAAAAGTAGGATGGTCATTACTAGATGAGAAAATACTTTAATGCATGACTGTTTTAAGGCATCTTTTCGGACCTGTAAGAGGTGAAATGGAAGCTAAACAACCCAACTGTCTTGAGTATTATATGTTCTTTGCTGCATATCCATCTGATGGAGCACACAAAAATGTTTCTTCATGAACACTCCAACCTTGAATCATGATTTAGATGGCTTCCATGATCAGTTAGTAGAATTCTTAAGAAGCCATTCTTTTTAAGATCTTAAGAGGCTGACAGCATGTACCACTAGACAGATAATTAACAAGGGCAGATAAAAATAACTGTACTTGCAGGATTGTAAATATGAAAAAGTACAGTCTCACAAAAATACTGATATAACGACTTGGAGGATTTCTGTGAAGTGTGGGGATTGGACATTGTGTCTGCCAGCTTATATCACTGTATGCTGTCTACCATCCTGCACTTGAGTACAAGTTATTATTTGAGCCTTGATGAAAACCTCATGAAAAGTTTCCTCAGAGTGCAGATGTGGTTGGGAGAGGGAGGGAGGGAGAGAGAGAGAGAGAATGAGAATGAATGGTAATGTTATGATATACATGTATACCACCTGAAGAGTTCTGTAAGCACCAGGCACCTGGTGCTGCCAGGGTAGCTGTGCAATGGGGAACATCAAAACAGTGATGTCACTTGTATTGTGTCAACCTGTGTCAGCTATGACATCATTGACTGTTGACATGAATAAAGTCCAGGATCTGGGTCAAGGCTCCAAGGTTCCATGTGAGGTGGATGCACCAAACACATGGGAGTTGGCAGCATGGATGTACATGTGAACTTATGCCTGCATAATTATGTGTATACATAAAATTAGACTTTCTTGCTAAACCAGACATTGCGGGTTGTGGGGAAAAAAAAAATGTGCAAAAACTTTGGAAAATGTAGACCGAGTTTTGATTTATAAGATTTAAGGTTTTGCAGAAGCATTATGTGCATGTCAAGCTTGCAGCAAGAAGCTTGCAGATTACTGACAGTGACTCCCCCACAATTCGATGCTGTGACAACTTGCTATTGTGCTTTTTCCCAGGATGTGCCATGCAGTCCTACAAAAGGTACATGCACAACAGTGTGGGTTGTTAGTCTCTTCCATCCACCATGTATCTCCAGGATGGCACAATTGCGAGAACTTCCTCCAATAGCACCTGATATGATGATAAATTGTGATTTTTTTTTTCTGAAATACCTGCAGGAAAAAAGTAGCTATCACTCAGCCAGATTTCACCCTATACAGTGGTGCCTGTCTTGAGAGACCCCTCCAATGAGAGACCACATATATTTATAAGACCACTCTCTCAGAAGACTGTGCTATCTTTTCCATGTTATTGTACTTGAGAGACCACCTCTTTTGAGAGACCGCATTTTCGCCTGCCCTAGGGGCGGTCTTTCAAGACAGGGACCACTGTACACTGCATCTGATGTTGATCATCAGTTTATGAGGGTGGAGATTATATCCCTTACTGTAGTCAAGTTGTCTCATGTCTCAGGCTTCAGTAGATTGCCATGCAACAAGCTGGGAATTAATACTCTTTAAAGGATGTGGGAATTTCACAGGGCTCATCTCTGATGACACAACCGGACCTACATGTAATATTCTCTTAGAACTGAACAGCCAGGTGAAATGGAAGTGGCGTGAATATTGTATAAAGAGAGTGTCTACCTGTGAATAGTACCATTACCATCTTCATCATTAAATAATTTGCAGAAAGGGAAATGTGGAAATTGACTTTCTGATTATATGTGTCTTATGGGCAGGCCATCTCCTCAGCTTTGGCCCTTTTACCTGTCTTGGTTTTCCACTTGTGTCATCCATCTGGAGTGCATGAGTCAGTAGCTTTTCTCTGCTAGTCATAATAAGACTGAGTCAATAGCTTTCCTGTGTTAGAATAAGACTGAGTCAATAGCTTTCCTATGCTAGTCAGAATAAGACTGAGTCAATAGCTTTCCCGTGCTAGTCATAATAAAACTGAGTCAATAGCTTTCCTGTGCTAGTCAGAATAAGACTGAGTCAATAGCTTTCCTATGCTAGTCAGAATAAGACTGAGTCAATAGCTTTCCTGTGCTAGTCATAATAAGACTGAGTCAATAGCTTTCCTGTGCTAGTCAGAATAAGACTGAGTCAATAGCTTTCCTGTGCTAGTCAGAATAAGACTGAGTCAATAGCTTTCCTCTGGTTGTCAGAGTAAGACTTGAGTCAGTAGTTTACCTCTGCGCTATTTGGGCATAATGCACAACTGGCCTGCATTGATAGTAGGTCTGGTCTACCATTCTCAGCAGAGACATGGTGCTCTATTCACAAAAGTAAAAACATGTAAGCTGACAGCATACACTTTACTTTTTGTGGGTGCTCTGGGGTGATTTGAGCACAAAGGGTTTAAAAAAAAGAAAACATGATGACTGTGGAGTTGTCAGCATTGTATGAGCTGTCAGCTTTGTTTGTGTTGTCTTAATTTCATTGCCAACTAAATGTGAAAGTTTTTGTAAGGCTGAATAACTCAACAACCATCCAACAGATCATCATGAAGTCTGGCTTGTGTTTTCTATGTGTTAATAAAAATTCATTTGACACAGTTCACAAGGTCATCTGACCAGAGGGGAAAATAAATATGTTTCAATCATTTGATCAGTTGGTTCATTAAATGATGTAGGCCCACATTTTATTGTGTAAGTGTTTAAGTGACACTGACTTAATTTTTATGTGAATAGGTGAGCCACTGCAATGCAAAGAAATCTTGTGTGATAACTGAGATCGGTGTTTGCAATGAGATCAGTGTTGACAGTGAAAGGTTCATTATTTTTCAGTCACTAAAGTGCTTTGCATGTAGTCTCCTGGAGTTAATTGTACATGTGTACTTGTGTTTTCTCGCATCTTTGTGAGCACAGTACCTGTACCAGATGGAGGCTGATTGAACTTTGACCTGGCTTGTCTGTTAAGGGTGCTGCATGACCTATTGCATACCCGATGGGCAGAGGGAAATAATATTACTTTGCACAGGTATGGAACTTAGAGACCAAATTACAGTTACGGGTGTCATCTGATAAACTGTGTCACAGGCTGATCAATGGTGCTGTATTAATGTCTAAAAATGGAAATGGTAAAGACATTGACAGAAACAGCTGGGTTCATATAGGTTGAGGTTTCAGGTGTACCATGGAATATGAGCCTCACTTTCACCCTCCTCCCCACACAGAACATTTCAGGTGAGCTGTTGCTCTGTGTGCCACAACAGGTGAAGTAAGTTGTATGCTATTCTCGTATCTGTCAATTGGTGCTTTCATGTACATCCTTCATGGGTTTCAGCTCATCTGTCATTTTACCTGTACGTGTACCACAGCTTGGATTTCATGGCAAACAAGCAAATATTAATTTTTTTTAAACTGTAGGATGAAATGAGAGCACACTTTTCATCAAGTTTAATCTAAAAAAGTGCATTGCCTACGGTTGATGAGCGTTTGCACAAACGTACACTGCCAAGAGCAATCTTATACTTTTTGTTTTGACAAGAAGTCATGTTTTGTCAAGGCAACAGGTATCAGGGATGCATGGTAGTGAGATGGTGACAACGGGTATCAGGTATGCATGACATTGAGATGGTGACATGCATGACATTGAGATGGTATGCATGGCAGTGAGATAGTGACAACAGGTATCAGGGATCCATCATTGGCAGTGAAATAGTGACAACAGGTATCAGGTATACATGACAGTGAGACTGATAACAGGTATCAGGGATGCATGGCAGTGAGATAGTGACAACAGGTATCAGGTATACATGACAGTGAGACTGATAACAGGTATCAGGGATGCATGGCAGTGAGATAGTGACAACAGGTATCAGGTATACATGACAGTGAGACTGATGACAGGTATCAGGTATCAGGGATGCATGGCAGTGAGATGGTGACAACAGGTATCAGGTATACATGACAGTGAGACTGATAACAGGTATCAGGGATGCATGGCAGTGAGATAGTGACAACAGGTATCAGGTATACATGACAGTGAGACTGATAACAGGTATCAGGGATGCATGGCAGTGAGATAGTGACAACAGGTATCAGGTATACATGACAGTGAGACTGATGACAGGTATCAGGTATCAGGGATGCATGGCAGTGAGATGGTGACAACAGGTATCAGGTATACATGACAGTGAGACTGATAACAGGTATCAGGGATGCATGGCAGTGAGATAGTGACAACAGGTATCAGGTATACATGACAGTGAGACTGACGACAGGTATCAGGTATCAGGGATGCATGGCAGTGAGATAGTGACAACAGGTATCAGGTATACATGACAGTGAGACTGATAACAAGTATCAGGGATGCATGGCAGTGAGATAGTGACAACAGGTATCAGGTATACATGGCAGTGAGACTGATAACAGGTATCAGGTATGCATGGCAGTGAGATAGTGACAACAGGTATCAGGTACACATGACAGTGAGACTGATGACAGGTATCAGGCATGCATGGCAGTGAGATAGTGACAACATGTATTAGGTACACATGACAGTGAGACTGATGACAGGTATCAGGGATGCATGGCAGTGAGATAGTGACAACATGTATCAGGGATGCATAACAGTGAAATTATGACAACAGGTATCAAGAATGCATGGCAGTGAGATGGTGATAACAGGTGTATTACGGATGCATGGCAATGAAGTAGTGTTTTATCATAGTTTGGGTTTTATCACAACCCATGTGATGCAGAGGAGAATTTAGAGAACAAGCTCTATCTGCATTATGCAGGCAAGTACTCCTTTGTGCAGCCAGATGAGAGATCATATATATATATATGCTCTATTTTTCAAACAATAACTGCCAGCTGTTTAAACTTTTCATGCATATTTCATGTTAAGGTATACATTATCGGTTATTTGCTAGGTATAGGGTGTTGCTTTTGGGTTGTGTGGTAAAGCAAACTAAAGATCTGTACCTTCAGGGTGTTAAGTGGTGATTGTCCTGTAGCATCTTAACCCTTTCCTCTTAAACCAGCCAGAACAGCTGCTGGTCAAAGGTCTCTGGTGGTGAAATGCTGTCTGCTTTAAAGTTTTATGACTAAATTTAACACTAATGAGAAGCAATAGAGGAGTTCAGGGCACCAGATGGCAGCAGTTGATGGTGTTCATTTGCATAAATTTGGCAGTTTGCCTATCCAAAACTCAAAGGGATTTGTTGATTTGCAAATAAATAAAACTATGCAAATGATCACCCACAAATGCTGCCCTCTGGGGTTCTAAAAGGGTCTATTTGAGTGGTAACCACAGGTGAGACGTACCAAGATAACATACTGTAGTTCAACAGCTTCCTTAGCTGTTGGTCCCAACCCATGCCAAGGAAATCTCAGTTTTAATTCATGAGGGAAGAGGTTAAAGGGCCATCAGGTATGTAGATTCAGGCAACAGTCACAAGTCAAGAATTATTCTTTGGCAGGGAGTGATTATGTGATTGCAAGGATGTGTCCATGGTCATAATTAAAAGAGAAGCATTAAGTTGACAGATATGCTGACGGAACAAATGTCTAGCGATTGGACTTGATTGCTAACTGTAGATGAAGAGAATTGCAACCAATAAAATGGTCAAACTCATTTGGCGCAGGACCATTGTACAGCAGCAGGAAGTACAGTTTTAGTCAAGACGTTACCAATTAGAGTGTTGAGGCTCCTGGGAGACATAAAGTAACATGTAGTCATTGATTTGTGACCCAGGGACATACAATCCAATCATAGGTCTCAAGTCAGGCTCTGAATTACCACTGGTTACTCTTCACTGAATTCAGGCCATTTCTGGATGGTCAAGTCACTGGCTTCAGACATTAGTCCTGCATTGCTGATTGCAAACTATCTCTTCATTTGACTCCTATGGAACAGAAAATCTAGCAATTCAAGATGTTATTATCAGTCATCTGCGGAATATTGTTTTGAGGCGCAAAGTAAAGATCTGTTCAGGAGTATTCTACATTATGTGTGCAGAGATAGAGTTATATGAGACAGTGAGTTGTGGAATACTATGCTGGATTGAACTTTGCTTCAGGGCATGCTGACTGTAGATTCATATGCATTATTGAATGAGATAAAAGATCTGTCAATTTAGGTTGAATGTGTTGGGTAGGTGTGCCTAAAGTGCCAGTATGGACATCCTTCTGTGCTAACAGGGTCCAGGCTCTGGTGGGTCATGTGTTCATCACCTGGTATGGCATGGTCTTGCTGTGCTTTGCAGTCGGTGGAATATGATTGGCCAGCAACGCAAAAAAACACAACATGTTGCCTCTTTCATTAACCCTCCTTCTGTGTGAAATCACAATATGCCTCTCAGGAAAATGTAGAGGGCATTCTGTCAGCAATGCACAATAAATGAACGCACTGGACAGGCAAATCAGGCAACGTGCTGACACAGATGAGGTTAAGTTTGGTCGGGATGGAGGTCGAGAATACAGGTGCAAGCTTAATTCCAGTACTCTGATACATTCTACAGACATTTTCCCCGGGAATAATTGCTTCACGTTTAATTTGTCTTCTGTGGCATCACAGAAATGTGCATGTGAACTTTGTAACCCTTGGGCTTCTCAAACACATGCACAACATCACACAAATACCATCTGCATGCCATCTGAAATTTCAGTCATCTGATCCATAAATTGACTGAAGACAAGGTATACCCAGACAAGAGAAGCATTACAACCAAGACAAATATTGCAAACTCCAGCCAGGGAGATCTTCCAAGAATTAAACATTGTATCGTTTTTCAAAAGGAGTTCTTGGATGTTTTGTAAAACTCAGTGCAGGTAAAACTTGAAGGCTTCTGGAGTCAGGTGTAACGCTTTGCTCTGTTAGTGGGTCAGGAGCATTCCTTTGTGGCCATTACCAAGAAAACCAGATCTAGGGCATGATGTTCAAGTAGATATCTTTGTTTGTTTGTTGCACTTTCAATAAATGAAAAAGTAAAGTAAAAACCCTAAAGCAAAGAAGATTACAGAGTTTTAAAAAGTTTGAGGTTTTTCAGAGCAGAGCGTAACCTTTTGTTGCCCATAAATGTGGATCCAGAGTAGCATGACACTATGTGATTGCAACAACTTCTCTATCTACTTGCATTGTTTTTATAAATTTGATCTGATACAATTTGTATCATATGCAAACTGTAATTTTGAGTGGTCTGTGCCTGTAACATTTACAAATTTTAATTTTGAGTGTTCTGTGTTTCTGCTTCCAGCAATATGAACTCACAGACACCCAAGACAGAACCAGATCCAGACGCCATAAAGATGTTTGTTGGACAAATTCCTCGCTCAATGGACGAAAATGATCTCAGGAAGATGTTTGAGGATTTTGGGCCCATATACCAGCTCAATGTATTACGAGACAAAATCACAGGCCAAAGTAAAGGTAAGTAAAAACATATTGCACAACCCACCATCAATCACCAATGTATAAAATATGTGGCTGTGTTTTGAGGTACAGATCTATAAGTGGAACAGTTCTCGTGGCATGCTCCCCTCTGTGTTTGCTGCCACCCACCAAAACTTCACCCTTTGCTCTGTGGTCTGGTTTACGCCACAGTCAAAAATGCTTGAACTGCCACTGAATTATAAGTGCTTGAAATTGATGGAATGTGTGGTAAAGTTCACGTAGTTTCATCGTTGCCATCTGAATCAGTTTGAACCAACCATTAACTCTCCAATGTTTGCAATGGCGGCGTAGTGAACAGGGCCATCCCTGGAGGATATTACTATGGAATCATGCTGTCCATTAGGCTCCTAACTCAGCAGAGTGACTCTAAATATTTTGATTTATGAGAGGAAGGAAGGCATAGAATGAAGTGTGTGGCTAACAGCTGTTTACAAACATGTCTTAATTTTGATGCAAAAAATAAGGCAGAAAATAACAGAGGCTTGCAAGATAAAAATCAAAAGCATGTTCAAAATCTCTACTGTTGAACTCTTGGCAACTTGTAAGATTATAAAAGCAGGTCTGTTGTGATTTGTCATTCCATCTTTATAGTTGTCGAAAAAAGACTGATGAGGGGAACAGAAATTAAATTGCAGTATTGAATTGGTACAGTGGCCTCAGGAAGTCTTTTGACCAAACCCATGATGTGGTCACCATGGTCACACATGACTTGCTTATATTACCGGCCTCGGACCTAATCTATGTGGGGACAGGTGCGGATCTCAAACTCGACGCTTGAGTGCCTCAAATCCAGGGGCGGCCACCAGGTGCAGACATCACTCTGTCGCACGCACGGTTGTTTCCTTGTGCAGATTATGGTTACAGACTTGTATAATAGATGATACAAAATACATAAACAGACCTTTGCTGCTACATTTAGCTGCTCTGAAGTAATATAATTCCTGTATGTTGTTGATTAATTAATTGGATATTTCTTAACTCTTTCAGAACCACCTTAATTTTTGTTGACATTCATTCTCTCTACCAAATTAGTTTTCTATCAATGCAATTTTTGTAACGTTGTGTATTCCCAGGAAAACATAATGCCAAAACCAACAGCATACAACTTGGTCTTATCTGATTGACAAAATATTGTGGTATTTTTACGTCAATGTCTTACTGCCAGATGAAAATATTAAACTTGATTAAACTGAGGGCACATGTACTTTACACACTGCTTTCTTAGAGCTTTCATGGTTGAAAATTGGCAAAACAATGTAAAAACAGTGGTAAAGTTGCACTTGTGTCTGTCCTCTGTAGGACTGGATCACTTCTGGTAAATCTTGCATGTTTGGTATCAATGGAAAATTCAGAACTGCGTCTACATCAGTAAAACACTTTCTCATTGACCAAATGTGACTGCAATGCAGTTAATTTATGCCAAACATCACTGTTTCAAAGTTTAGAGATGTTACTCAGACAGTCCTTTCTATTAGCTGATGGTAATGCAGTCAGACCGTCATATGACATATTGGAATAATTGATGCTGAAGATTAGTCACATGGACCAATAGGAGCATAAAGGTTGGTGTGACCATCCCTTTCTGCTTGGACAAGTTTCCACCCTGGTCTCAACAACATTCTTTGGTGAAAGTGTGGATGCTGGGCATGATAAAAGCTGTGATCTGGGTCTTTTGATGCTGTTAAAGTGTAAAAACTTTGATATTTTCTTAGAATTAGGACTCAGATAGTTATTCTGAAGCTTTCTGTTATGATTGCAAGCGGAAGGGTATTCACTGTACATTTGGTACCGATGAAGGTAACATCTTGTGCCCGGACTCCATTTGCACATAGGACGCATTGCTTTTGGCAAACATATTATTAGTTTTGCCATCAATAAATCTAACTGCTAATTGTGAATACAAACAAGCAAGATAATAAGATTTGATGCTGTAGAAACCAGTCACACGTGGTAACAGTCATTTTAAACAAACTATTGCAGAATAAATATGTGCAATTTTAGAGATGTATCAAGCAAGACAAATGTTGCGACTGGCACTGGTACTGTTCATGCAGTATAGTCCTTCATCCAAGCAAACCAAACACAGCCGTATATCATGCCCTGAAATCTCCACACAAATTGATGTATATGACATTTGGGTGGCATTTTGTCGGGATAATCCGTGTGATGCTGTAGACCATATATGTGAATTCTGCATGCGACTAGATCCCCACTTTGAACATTCCACGCCCGGAACTGACGGGTCCGCACTGTAATCTAAGCTTGGCGATGCGAGACCCATGCTGTTTGTGTGGCGGCATATGGACCCGATCCACAAAAGGAACAAGTGCAGGTCATGCGTGGAGATGTCAAAAGATTTCTTGATGTCACTTTGGAACAAGTGTCCTGCACACAGATGTACACAATGGGGCATCAGTTCATTCTGTGGACACTCATCACACCATTGATTGATTTACCAGCATATCTGGCCAATAATTAACTAAAAATTGTATGCTGAAACCCCTTGTGAAGAGAGCTATCCAAGTATTAAGTCAGTTTTCAAGCTGGCTGGAGCGTAAATTATAATGCAATACAAAAAACACCGACTGAGCCCTTAGCAGGTTGGTATGCAGTAAGTTTTATTCTGTGTTGGGGAGTTATATGTGGTTTTTGGGGAGTTAAAACCAAAACCATATTCCGTCCTAGTCACATGACCAAAACACTCTTACAACTTAATTGTGGTGCACCAGCAACAATGACGTAGTGCATTAACATGTACACGAAATCAAATGTGCATGGTGATGTGCGATTGTGCATCAGATGTGATGTGATATGATTATGACCAGAGAAAAACAAAGAAAGCACATGCAATGGGCATTTAAAGTAGGCCTACAGGGCATAATTCTTGCTGTAAATAAGTGGTTAAACATAGAATAAATAGAATCTCACATAGGCAGGAGTGAAATCTCACATTGATAGGAGTAAATCCAGTGCGGTCACTTGTGAATGTTACCAACAAATGTGCTCTCTCATGACAGGAAAAGATCGTAATTCAGTCCACACATGTGATATCCTGTAAGTTATGTTTTGGCAATCAGTGCTTGTCTGATTTCTTGCCAGAAGTATATCCAGTATGCCCTGCCCTTGGCAAGACAAGGCAGTGCTTCCATGTTAAAGGGACAACATTTCCATGTTTTCATCTACATGTGGATCTTTTCAATTTTGTTACTTTGGTATCTCATCGGTGTCTTCATAAAGTTGCTCAAAAATTGCACAAAGGGAATGTCTGAAACAAAAAAGGGGCAGATTATATATCCGATTCACTGATGGATTTCCTGAGTATCAGGATAATAGAATGTTTCATACTGTTCCAATGTAATGACTGGGTTGCTTAGGACATTTTCAGCATGTGAGTTCTAGTTCAAGCCAATGTTTCTGATATTCTAACATTATTTATGCAAAATAAATGGTATAAATTCATAATATTTATATTATTTTAGCATTTTCTGACCCATGGAAAGGAAGGGGACTGGGTCACCAAAAGGAAGGTATAATATGGGACACAACTGTCTTGGCATTGAAGCCCCTTGAGTCTCAAGTTGAAGTGGACAGAACGCTTGTCAAATAGCCAATAATATTGCACTAGATCAAATGATGATTGACGACTCAGTTGGCAAGAGGTCAACTACACAAGTCACCGAAGAGCAGGCAGAGAATACAAGTACTAGATGGAAAGTTAAAGTTTACCCATGCTTTGTTTCCAAGTCATGGCAAGGCAGAGGGTTTGGTGTGCCCTACCTGCCATTAAGGTTGACTGCAAGGGTCCAGTACACATATGGACATAGATTACAAGATGTTATGACCCAAACTAGACTTGTGTCTGTTATGGTCAAAGGCTACATCCTTCCACTAGCTCTTGCTCCCATCATTTCTGATCTGTCCTTATGCCGAGAGAAGTGACGTTCAAGGGTTAATGTGGGCCATATCAGGTTCTCTCTGCACATGTTTGATCAATAAAACTTTCTTCAACCAGTCTGCAGAAATTCTGCAAGATGCTGGTAAAGTACTGTAGGAAATACTGGAAATACTTTTCCTAGACTATTCCAGTACCTTCAAGGACTTTTTGAAAAGCAGATACAAAATAATGCCTGGAAAGGTCAAATAAAAAAGTACAAGGACTGAAAGGGGAAGTATTTGTTTGGCAGTTGAGTTGAGTTTTTGCTCTCTGTCTGTATTTGGCTTCCAAGCTGTACCACTACAGTACCCTGTGATTAGTGGTACATAGCTGTGTTATAGTACTCTGTTTATTAGTGGTACAAGCTGTGTAACAGTACTCTGTTATCAGTGGTACAAGCTGTGTTACAGTACTTTGTTGTTAGTGGTATATGAGCAGTGTTACAGTACTCTGTGTATTAGTGGTACTAGTTGTGCAACAGTACTCGGTTATCAGTGGTACAAGCTGTGTTGCAGTACTCTGTTGTTAGTGGTATATAAGCTGTGTTACAGTACTCTGTTAATTAGCAGTACAAGCTGTGTTACAGTACTCTATGAGTAGTGCAAACTGTGTAACTACTCTGTTATTAGTGGCACAAGCTATCTTACAGTACCCTGTTATTAATGGTACAAGTTGTGTTACAGTACTGTTTATTAGTGGTACAGGCTGTGTAACAGTACTCTGATATTAGTAGTACAAGCTGTGTTACAGTACTCTGTTATTAGTGGTATATAAACTGTGTTACAGTACTCTTGTTTATTAGTAGTACAAGCTGTGTTGCAGTACTCTGTTATTAGTGATATATAAGCCGTGTTACAGTACTCTTGTTTATTAGTAGCACAAGCTGTGTAACAATACTCTGTTATTAGTGGTACTAGCTGTGTAACATTACTCTGTTATTAGTGGTACAAGCAGTGTTGGGCTTTTGGCACTTCAAGGGTTACAATAAACCTCAGGTGGCCAAGTATCCTCTTCTGTCTTTCAAAATATACAGAAAGTTCTCACCACACCTGGGTCTCCTGTACTTGAGGACCTATGCTTGTCTGCAGCATCTCTGCACTCACGACTGCATGATTCAATGCTGGGAAGTGCATCTACTTCAAGCCATTCTTCACAGCTGGGATTCTAATAAGAATGCTTGTGGCCAAGTTACCTCTTGCTATTTTGTCATTATTGAGCAATTTCCTCTTGTTTTCTGTCTTGCATTACCTGAAATGAGATTTTCTCCAAAGTGCCAAATGTAAAGAATGGTTTATAGATTCCCCAGACCGTGCCATTGGCAGATCATGCTTGCATGCTACTGTTCAGGCACGATTCTCAGAGCTAGGGTGTCTAACCCTGTTTGACATGATTTTCCCAAGTGCTTTGGGGAATTATCTTCATGGCTTCACCCAGTCAGCACCTGGTGATGACACTGGCAGTTCAGGCAGGCTGACTGCTTAACACTATTTCAAATGTATTTGTCCATCAACATCAAATGTCATGCAACAGCCGAGAAATTTGTTATCACAATCAGTTTTGAGATCTGTCAATATATAAATTGACTAGACCTTCATGCCCTCAGCCTGTACTGGAAAACCACTAGACCCTCAGGCCCTCAAACCCTACTGGAAATCCACGAGACCCTCAGGCTCTTAGTCTCAACTGGAAAACCACTAGACCTTCAGGCCCTTAGCCCCTACTGGAAAACCACTTTACCCTGTGGTGCTAAGACCCTATTGGAAAACCACTAGGTCATGAGGTCCCTTAACCACAACTTGAGAATGAATTTACATATTGAAACAAGTACTGAGACAAACTTCCTGGTAAGCATGATCAAAAGCAATTGTAAATACGTAAATATTCTGTGGGAAAGAAAAAAGGCCTTACCCCAAAAAGGTGGCCAGGACACCTTTTGCTACTTGTCATGACATAAAGCTAGAAAGTTCATTTTGTTACATTGTATAAAAGCAGAACAACTTGGTGGAAGCAAGATAACCTGTGTATTGTGCAACAGTCTTTGGTTAGCAACTTTGTCCAGGAGTTCATGTAATAGAAACAACACAAATGCTGTTTTAGAACCTCCTGCATTACACTTTATGTTACGGAAGCAATACAAATGCTGTTATACGACCTGATACATCATTCACAAGTTAAACGTAATGTTACGAAACCAATACAAAAGTTGTTGTAGGGTTCTTGCAGTAAAAGCAAAGCAAAAGCTGTTGTAGGGTTCTTAGAAAAAAGGCAATACAGAAGCTGTTGTGGGATTCTTGTGGTAAAAGCAATGCAAAAAGCTGTTGTAGGATTCTTATAATAAAAGCAATACAAAAGCTGTTGTGGGATTCTTGTAGTGAAAGCAACGCAAAAGCTTTTGTGGGATTGCATCTTTATGGATTTATAGCTTTACTACCAGATCTTATAAAAAGATGAAGGTGGGGAAGTTTCAAAATCTTGTTGTCAATTTTCTGAAGGAAGGGCTGTGGGTGGTGGGCATGGACAGCCGCCCTGTAGAACCAGGTTTTCCATGACTACAGGGTCAATATAGGTACCCATGCCATAGCCAGGGGACCATTATACAAGAAAGCTCAAAGTTGCTTTGGGAAAGTTGCTTCCGGTTGGTGCTGGCTGATTGACAGCAGCACTTCCTGAATCACTGTCACTGTGCTGAAGTATGTTAGCATAGGTGGTAATCATACTAGGCGTAACAATGCACAGGCAACCTAAGAAATGTCTCATAATGATGGATACATGCACAAGGAAATCAACTCAAACTGTCATACTAGCCAGAGCTTATTATAGATTTGACATCTGGTGTACTTCTGATACAGCACCTTTGGCTTTTCTGTGGTCTTCAATGAAAAGCAGAGAGAAGAGCAAATATTGACTGGTGCCTGGTTCCCAGCAATGGATACAGTATATTACAAGTTCAGTATATAGTTTTGCTCACAAAATTCATCTTTGGTACAGGAAATATCCTGCCCAGTAGTATGAAACTGATGAGTAAAAGATCATATTTTTCCATTTCAAAAGGAGAAAAGTTACCTGTCCTTATAGATAACACCGTTAATCTTCTGTTTCAAGATGACTGTGAATATGGCTTCATCTTACATGAATATGAATTGAAGAATTCATGGCAGGACTAAGCTTTTGGGAAGAGAATGTGTAAGATAACAAAAGGTCCTGGCACACAGTAATCTTCACCAGACATGGCAGGAATCTTGTTACAGTTGCAAGAAGGAGACAGAACATTGATTAAATACAGAGCATGGAGAAGGTAGTATTTTCATCTGCAGTGCATCTGATGCCAATATTTTGCTGATGCTGACATGTATGTAGCGGTGACTCAGTCTGATGCACCGATAACTCCCACTGGAGGGGTTGATCATGCTTCAGGTTTCATCTTATAGTCTTTTCTTGGAAGATTGGGATCAAGTTGGAACATTCAATTACAGGGCACTGATAAAGGAAATTGTAAAATGATGAAATTGGAGATTGCGGATGCATTAGAAAGAAAAATGTGACAGGCACAACTAAGTCTGAAAATTAAACTTTCTTCCATGACACAGCCCCCAAAAAATTGCTTCCCCATTATCTATGTACCTGAAAGCCTACAGGGTTGTCTGGTGATAAAATAAGAAACTGTTTATTCCAAACTGGCATAATATAAACTGATTTATTTAAATCGTTCGGAGTGGATGGCCCCAGGCCAATTCTACAGATCCATTTCTGGGCTTTATCAAATAGAAGTTTGATTACACTGCAGTGACTACCATGCATATGCAAGATTTATAGAGCAGTGGTTGGTGTTGGTTCAACACTGTAGCCTTGATTATTTTACTGTTACACACAATGTTAACTTTCTTATTGGACCATATTTAAGTCATTTGGACACATGATAGTTGGGCAGAAATGCTTGTGGTGTTTTGTGCGCAAAAAATATCATGCGATCATATTCACAGATAAAACATCACACCTGAATATAGTCTGCATCCTTCATTTCCATGAGTGCCATTGGTACCACAGAAGAGTTCTTGTATGCCTTGCATTCTTTGAGTTGTTGAAGGATGTTCTAGATATTGTGCGGCTTTGTTCCCAAACATTTAGAGCAATGACGTGCAGTTACATGCCTTTATTAGTGTGATTAGTGATCTGATAGTCTCAGCTGATTAAATATGCCCCAAAGAATTAGCTGCAAAAAAACCCAAATCAGTTATTGACCAGATTAGAGATGATTTGATGCAAAAAAATCTGTTCGTCTCAATATATTTCCAGGCAGGACATAGTGAATGTTAAACTCAGAAGCTGCTATTGAAAGCTTGGCAAGAAAAAAGAAGACCCATGCACTGATGCAAGATTCTGTTCGTTACTGGGTTATTTCAGGAAAGTTGCCACACATCAGGGAACAATCATTCTAATTTCATTGCTGCCTAAAGGTCACTGATATTTTCTGTGTTGTCAGCCTGTGATGTCCTATAAAACTAGATGCATTGTACCATGTAGTCTATCTAGTGTGTCCTATACAACTGGGTGCATTGTCCCATGTAGTTTTTGGCTAATATGTCTGGTAGAACTGGATGCTTTATCCCATATAGTGAATCTAGTATGTCCTGTAGAATTGGATGCATTGTCCCATGCTGTCTTATCTAGTATGTCCTGTAAAACTGGATGCATTGTGCTGTTTGGTCTATCTGGTATGTCCTGTAGAAAAGGATGCATTGTTCCATGTAGGCGATCTGGTTGTCTCGCCAGCATAAGCTGTTGGCGAGACTAAGCAGTCACTTTCCGGACGTCCACACGTCCGGACGTCAACAAAAAACTTCGGAGTGGCTTGAATTAGGCTGGCGAGACATTCATGCCCCCCTGGCATGACTCTGGTGTGTGGTATAGAACTGGATACATTGTCCCATGTAGTCTTATCTAGTATGTCCTGCATTGTTCCATGTAGGCTATATAGTATGTGGTATAGAACTGGATACATTGTCCCATGTAGTCTTATCTAGTATGCCCTGTAGAACCAAATGCATTGTGTCATGTGGTCTGTCTGGCCGGGTATGTCCCACACAACTGGATACATTATCTATGTAGTCTAAGATGTGCTATAGAATTTGATACATTTTGTGTTATCTAAGATGTCATACAGGATTGGATACATTCTATGTGGTCTTAAGACGTCATGTAAAACTAGATGCATCATATGTAGTCTACTTAAGATTTTCAATAGAACTTGATTCTTTTTACTGTAGCATTGTAAACAGACTGTTGAAGAGGATTTCTCTTATTGATAGTCATATAAGAGTTTAAGATGTTCAGCAGACAGTCTGGCAGCAAGAAGATCAAGGTTGTAGTCTGGCTGAACCTATACATGTTCACCTTTTTAAAGTTTTACCTGCTGTTACCATGACTACACAGAAACCTTAAGCATCAAGCGACAGTCTCTAAAACAGTCAGAGGTCTGAGATCAATATATATGCATATATCAAATCAGTTTACAAGGTTTGTTGTCATTTCCTGTGATCAGGGGCCAACAATCGTTCTTGCACCTCACTGCCTGACATAAAGTGATCCAAGGAAAGCTGTTGGTTGCTCACTTGAACAACACCTTTTAACATGAACTTGTTTGTATATTAACTCACGTAAGGACTCACCTGGTACATTTAGGAGAGCTATATGCAGCTCACCTGTTATTTTCTCAATTCAAGCATTGTGTTGCCCAAGGTGTTTTGTAAACCTGGTTTATGATCTTATTTATGATTACAGTGTGTGTATGTATGTATGTATGTATGTATGTATGTATATACATATATATACTGTTGATTAGAAATATGATTGGTTACTGCAGATCCAAGGTCATGCAGCAGCAGCCTGTATCTTCACTATAATTGGGCACTGCAGGTCAAACGTCACATGAAAGTAGCATGTATCTCCATGTGTCTCATGTTTCATTATTAGTGGTAATGATATACATGAAGGTTATTTGGTTCTCAAACACTATTATTATTGCCATCTGTCCCACTGTCTTCATAGTTGCAGCTCAGTTGGTGTATTTATAAGCCATATGAGGGTGTCCTTTAAAGCATGCCAGGTCATTAGTTTGTGGGTACACATTCATTGGTCTGTGATGTTTATTTCTATCATTGGCTGAAAAGCGGTTTGACCCCATTGACTCCATTACAGGTACAGAATACTAGACATTTTGCCAGGTGCATCCTTTATACATCAGGGGGCCGTTAATGGAGCATCTTCTTTCAAACATAGTTTAAGTACTTTGACCAATTGTTATGGTAGATCAGACTGATGCACTTTGACCGATTGTTATGCTGGATGAGACTGATGTACTTTGACCGATTGTTATGCTGGATCAGACTGAT
This sequence comes from Hermodice carunculata, assembly GCA_964020975.1. Taxonomy (NCBI): domain Eukaryota; kingdom Metazoa; phylum Annelida; class Polychaeta; order Eunicida; family Amphinomidae; genus Hermodice; species Hermodice carunculata. The sequence continues at coordinate 36,180,635 of OZ026614.1, forward strand.
ATACTTTGACCAGTTTTTATGCTGGATCAGACCAATGTACTTTGACCAATTGTTATGGCAGAGCAGACTGATGCACTTCAACAAATTGTCATGCCTGATCAGACTGATATAGTTGATCAATTGTTATGCTGGATCAGACCTATGTAGTTAACCAATTGTTACGCTGGATCAGACTGTTCTTGCTAGGATGCACCTTTCTGTCTGTTCTGTAAGCCAGTGTTTGGGACGTCAGTGCCCGTCATGTTTTCACACTGTACACTTGCTGCAATGTTGAGCTCAGAAAGGACATTGTGTTCACCCAGCTGTGGTACATTTTGCTGGCGAGATTCATCCCTGTGTTAAGTATGCAAGGTTTTCTTTTGCTGCTTGTAAACCTTAATGTGGCTGAATGCTGCAGCAAAGAATGATGCAGATAGTCTTACATCAGCCAGTATGGGAATTGGGGTGAATCTGAGATTATCTTGGCTGTGTCTGGAACCCTGTTGGCTTTCAGTAAAGACGAGAGTGGAAGTAAACTGTGTGACATACAGTGACTACATCAGTATCATCAAACAGAGTCACTAGCATGCAGCACCTGTCTATCTTATCTTCAGCTGTGAGTTGTACAAACATGCTTATTAAGGTGCTACAGGATTTGGCCCTGTGATTGTACAACCAGATTTATAACTCAGTGCCTCAGGGCACAACTCTTGGAATGTTATGGTGCAAAAGACCCAGACTTTGACATGGTAACTAGATGAAGTGAAGTTTAAACTCCCCTTTATGAGTGCAATTTAACATGCTTACAAAGGAAAGCATACAAAAAATGAAAGGCAAAATTATGTCAATCAGCAGCATTGGAAGTCCATATGCACAATGTAATATTTTAGTGGAAAGCAAAAACATTGGTGACAACTCAAGAAACAATACTATACAGGTCCCGAGCTTCTGTAGTAAATGCACAAAACATGGTGCTACTACATTAACTCTTTAAGTTGCCGTTTTTTGGACTGAATCAACAGCTTTGCTCGGTGCGCGGTGTGCCCTACGCACACAGAGAAATGCTGTTGACCTAGGATATTTTCTTTGGAACTAGAGGCATGTGGGTACTTGAATGGAAGGTCTTTTTACGAGGAATACAAATCTGAGATCCTGATGATAATTCAGACTAGTTTCACTTTAGCAGATTGACTTTAGACGTGATTGGCACTGAAAGAGTTAAGAAAGACTTGTGGTGCAAACTGTTATGGAGTGTTAATTTTTGGCTTATTTTGTATTTTTTCCCCGAGTCCTCTGAGACCCAGATATTGATAGCTATGCGCTGAAATGCATGGCTTTAAAATTGGTAGATCATTATATTAGACATAAGGCCAGGGCTTTAGTTTTAGAGTTTTTGTTAACTGGCAATCCCTCCTCCAGTCCAGGATTTTTCTGGGGAAAACCCTGTGATATAAGGTACATATACACAAGGAGCCAGATGAGCAGCTACTTAGAAAGCAATTCAGTTTACAAGGAAACATTAACCTTTCCATTTAGATAAAAAGAGCATCAAAATACGTTCCTCACAAATGCAGAAGACAAGTGGGGAGAGTGGGATTCGAAGTGATTTTTTGTGGTGATATATTACACAGCCTAAGGGGACATTTTGTGTGTAAAAATGTGGTGTGCACTTAGGAATCAGGCCTTTTTGTACACATAAATTGCATTTAGCTTTATTTCAAAATTCTGTACAGACTACCTATATAAACCCTGTCCTAAAACAATAGCTTAAAATTTAAGATTTTGACACAGGATTTTTGTGTCATTTTGCAGTTCCTTCTGAAGTGTGAATGGTTGGACTTTCCATCTTGGAATTAGCTCTTGTGTGTCAATACTTCAGGAGATGATTGAAAAAATAACTAGCCTTACTTCTCCTTTTGAAAAAGCTATAGAGTGAAAGCAATTTGAGTACAGAGTGCCAATTAAGGCTACATGGCCTGCTGGGTGTGTGTGCTGTGTTGTGTTTTCAGGAGAGAAAGGATGCTGTAGGGTCCTCTGGGAGGTCACCGGCTCTAAGGTCTTGATGTTTTCACCAGCAGGTAGGCGGTAACAAAGGGCCACAGGTGTCTCGTCTGCACCAAACTAGGCTCTTGAGGGTCTTTAACTGAAGACAATGGCATTTGTTTCACTAAGCTTTTGTAACTTATTTTCAATTTATATAAACTGCAACCTAAAGTCTTTGGGTCCAATCCGAAAGCTTTTATAAAGACATGCTTGTGAAATTCACCAGCGTCATGGCTGCAAAGTTATGTTGCCTCAGACATACACAGCATTTTTAAATTCATTTTCGGTGAGATGGAAACATTGGAATACCTTATTTATAAGTCTTTGCACGATATACTGTGCTAATTGTCATCAAAGTTCTAATGGTAATTCTTCAACCATTTATTGAACTGGTAAAATACCTTAGTTTTCAGATGTGGTCCAAGCTTCAAAAAACAGCCCTTGACCCTTTCCCCCTTAAACCAGCCAGAACCAGCTGGTGGACAAATGTCATCTGCTTTAGTAGTTCTATCTAATTTCAGCAGTAATGAAAAACAATTTGACTGAGAATTGTAGATGAGACATATCAAGGTAAGAAAATCCATGCCAAGGAAAGATATTGACTAAGTCTTAATTCAAGGGGAAAGGGTTAAAAAGATAAGCATATGACACAGTAAGTAGATTGACTGCTGATGTGTAAATGAAGCTTGGAGCAGCAGGGCTCATGGCAATCAGGTATCATCTGTGTTATAAAACAATAATATGGACTTCAGTATTGAGGCTTGGCCTACAGATTGCAATAGTTCTTAATGCCAGTTCAGCTGATGTTCCTCAACTCTTTGAATGAGTTCTCTCCCAGCCATATCCGGAATATAGCAAATTATAGCTGCTTTCAAAACTTGAAAATTACCAATTAAGCAACAAGGGAGGCATCCCATCCACAATTTGTGCTTCTGTGCCCATCTGTATTGCTCATTTGGAGCAGTTTAAGATTGAGTCACTCCTAAAAGGGCAGATAAAAGGGTGTAGCGCTGTCCCTGGAGTCAGACACTCATTTTGGTGTGCTTGTACAAGACACGGTTTGGGAGATGATGTCACAATCAGACTTCATTAGGTGGCATTCATGGGCATAGATAGGGGCTAAACATGACTGTTACATCAGGGAAGTGATGGCATTCTCACTGTTGCTGTTGCTTTTATATATATATATATATATATATATATATATATATATATATATATATATATATATATGTATATATGGTAGTCGACCTATTACTGTCAGTCAATTAGTCTGGCTACATGCTTCACCAGGCATAATGTGCCTCAGGAACCCTAGTCAGCAATGGACCAGCCATGTCAAAGCCATGCACATTACAATACACTCCTATCAAGGCATTGAGAAAACATCTCTGGGGTTTCCAGCTCACAGGAATATGTATTTCTGTGCACAAAATACACACATAGATTTTCTATAGAAAAGGTATTTTATGGGCTAGCTATCATACTTCAATGAATAATTTTGCCTTTTGTATTGACCATGTATGTCTTCCAGTTTAAAAAAAGAATGTTTTATGGGTATCTTGCAGAGAGAGATGGCTTCATTTTTTGTGTTAGCAAGCAGAGATGGCTTGTATGTGCTCTTTGTGTTTTATATTTAGCCCAAGCCACATTGCAATCTGTGTCTTTCCATTTCCCGTGCAAAATATTGATCAAACTTATTTGTAGGTCCAGAGAAAGTGAATTGTGATTTCATGTGAGCTATGGAGAGCTCCACTATATTGAATTGAAAGAGTATCTGGGTGGTATCCAATATGAAGCGGGTACCATGAGATGTTCGGCTTGGAGTAGCTGTGCTAAGGGTTTGTCATTTTGTCGCAGATTAGTTTGGGAAGATTGATGTCTGTGTGACAGTTTGCCTGTCGCTACCTCACTGTTGACTCTTGTGCTACGTAATGGGACATACCACAATGCAATGTGTTGCTGTTAAGTAGCCAATGAGAACAAAGTGTACAGTGTAGGCATTGTTCGGGAAACAGCCATGAGCAATCATGTAAATACTTCAGCTTTGAAAGTAATTTAAAGTTGCTGGTGATATATGCTCAGTACACAACGCAGCCAGTCTTATATTGCCATGCACAAAATTCATTAAAGTAGATTGCACAGTTCAAAGTGGCCTAAAACATTCTTGCGGCATTCTTTAGTGTAAAGTAATGTAACACTGACATTGTAAATTAACAAATTGGTTTTCAGTGTCTGTCACCTTGATGGCATTTGGTGTTTGTGCTTTGTCAACACTTTGTCAAGACAATGAATTAACAGAAAAAGATACCATATCTTTCTATTCAGTTCAGAGAAGGTTACAAGAAAAAAATGAAATTTTTGTCAGGCAGGTTGTATGTGGAAAAGTGTCTACTTCTTGTAGTCATTGTTTGCAAGGATATAAACTTTGCAGGCAAGTAGCTTCAGGAATCTGTGTGACAGAGACAAAGAGACAGAACATTGTCAGGGAGCACTGCATTGTCATGACTAGAGTAGTTTGTGTAGGCCCTGATGACAGGGGCACCATGGCATCCTTTAGATTGCTGGTCCTTGGACAATAGACCACACAGCACTAAACACAGAAACCCATAAGTTATGGGAGAAAAGGGTGATGTGTGGTTGCCCTCATTCTCTTTGCTCGTGTTAAAGTCCCGTATATTACTGTTTGTATGTTTAGGTGACAATCATGGAAACTTTGTCCCCTTTGTCACAGCAAACACTGTGGTCACATTAAAGGCTAGTTGTTATTAAAGAGAGGACCACACACTGTAAAATAGAGGAACACACCTGCTGTGAAAAAAAGAAGCGGAGATACTAAATAGGAATCTTGATCCATTAACAAGGACTGCTTGTACTGTGTAGTCATGCTAGGAAGATGCATTGACAAGGACTTAGTCTAGTTGTACTGTATACTCATACTGGGAAGATCCATTGACAAGGACTGCCCATACTGTACCATGAAGAGCCAATGATAAGGACTGCTTGTACTGTATACTCATACTAGGAAGTTCCACTGAAAAGGACTGTTTGTACTATATACTCATACTGGGAAGAGCCATTGACAAGGACTGCTTGTACTGTATTCTCATACTGGGAAGAGCCACTGACTAGGACTGCTTATACTGTATATTCATACTAGGAAAAGACATTAACAAGGACTGCTTGTACTATGCTAGGAACAGCCATTGACAAGGACTGTTTGTACTCTTTTAGGAACAGCCATTGGCAAGGACTGTTTGTACTATGTACTCATACTGAGAAGAGCCATTGACAAGGACTCGTACTTTACTAGAAACAGCCATTGACAAGGACTGTTTTAACTGTACTAAGAACAGTTATTGACAAGGACTGTGTGTAGTGTACTAGGAAGAACTGTTGACAAGGACTGTTTGTACAGCACTAGGAAGAGCCATTGAGAAGGACAGTTTGTACTGCATAGTCATACAAGGACTGTTTCTAGCATAGTGTAGGAACAGCCATTGGCAAGGACTGTACTTGGAAGAATCATTGACAAATTAAGGACTGCTGGTACTATATAGTCATGCTAGAAAGAGCCATTGACAAGGACTGCTTGTACTATGTATTCATACTAGGAAGAGCTACTGACATGGACTTTTTGTACTATACTAGGAAGAACCATTGATAAGAACTGTTTGTGCTGTGCACATGTTAAGGCAACCTTTATGTTGCGTGTCAGCCTAATGATGAAAATCAAAATTTTGCTTAGTTATTGAGTGGATTAAAATATGTGGGAAATTTGAGGAAACTGTATGGTAGAGACTACTGTGGTTTTGAACCAGGACCTCTGCATTGTATTACTACCTTAAAAAATAAAAGCTCTTGTTCATTGGAAGGTGGTACTGTGTGCACAATGCTTGATGTGAACACACAACTGGGCAAAACCAGAAATGGCTACCTCTATACATGAATGGCCATCTCTTTACATGGTACAGTTGCTACATAGAAATATGCCACAAATAAACAGACCCAGCCAAATGGTGAAATCATCAACCCCCCCCCCCCCCTGAAAATGACATTCATTTGTGTGCGATATTATTGAAGCAGTTTATGTGCAGTATCACTGAATGTTAAGCCTTGTCACCAGGGCAGTGTCTCCCTGAGGTAAAACCTTCTTTATTGCTTCCATTCAGATGCAGGCAGTCCAATAGAAAAAAAGATATTGTAAGGATTTTGAAATTAATCTTGTTTTTTGGGTTAGTGCACCATGATATTATGGCTTTACTTGGAAGCCATCTATGTGGTGCTTGCTGCATACTGTGGGTGTGAATAGGTTCCAGCCATGCTGTGTAATGCCCTGTGCCTTCTAAAAGACACAACAAAGACATTCCATCAGGCGACAGCTGTTGCCATCTTCACTCCCCCATAACCATGTCATATTTCATATTTTGCATGTATATTGAAGTGGAAGATTTTCATCCTACATAGTAGTTTGCAGTGAGCTGGTCATTTATTTTCCAATTTCTGTGGTAAAGATTAATATTTGTTGGACTTTTGTGGCTGTACACAATAGAGAACACTATTGCAAATGTCAGATATTCGTTATTTATCATGATGCTTTCCCAGCAAATAGTGACGGAGCATTTGTTTAGAGGTCCATTGTTGTTTTATGTGGAGTTTTATGGAGACAAGTGTTGAAAAGCCATTTGGTGATGTAACTTCCAGGAATTGCCTTTTGGAAATAACTTGTTGCCATCTGATAAATCTGACATACCCAGAACTTGGATGTAATTTGCTCTGGGATGTAGAGCAACCCTTTTTGAACCATGAAAAGTAAAGTGTGCTGGTTGCCGGCAGACATGGGTATGTTGCAATGAGTGGACAGTGCTCTGGGTGGCCAGAATCTGTCTTCTTTCTCAGTGGTACCATAACATTATTTGCCTGTAAAGCAGACCAAGTTCCATATTACTATACTTGCTCTGCCCTTCTTTCACTGGATTTTGTTCATAGTAAGGGAAGCAAAACTATACTGTGACCCTCCCCGTACACTGAGATACCAATTGGGAAGTTCATCATTATTGCCTGGACCAGTAGTAGCCTCTGGTCCCCCTAGTGCACTGAAGCCTGTTACCATAGTAACCATACTCAGCCAATTAGAAACTGAGTCACTTTCTAATGCTAAAACAGTGACCTTGTCAAAGAATGGCAGACCCCAGGGGAGTAGACGAAATATGCAGTTTGGGTCTGCTTAGAAGAGTAGACAAAATGCGCAGTTTGGGTCTGCTTTGCAGGCAACAACATCATCTTACTGACTGCAATTGTGTTACACGGCATAGAGACAGACATGGAAATATTTGGGAGAATTTAATGCTCTTGTTGCAGAGTCCACAGTGTTCAATTCATTATGATCACAAGGGGCCTCCTGCTCATAATTTGCTCTGTTGGCTTTCTGCAAAACTGAGATGTGGGCATAAAACTGAACTTGCTGTTAGCATGGTGTCTCAATATGTTAAGCCTTTTCAATGCTATTTATGTTGTCTGTGTGAAGGGCACAAAATAAAATGATTGGGAAAATAACTGACTGAAGCCTTGCTGTTGGTTAAGTATTAACAGTACCTCACAGGGAACTTGATCAAGGGAGAATTTGTCACTGGCCATTTTTACTGTGTGTTTACCTTTCTACTGGTATGAGAAAATCAGGAAACCCAACACCCCAGCAAGTCTAATTTGCTGTCTACCTGCCATAAAATTAATCATTGAGGGGATGAGACATGCCACAGTTGGGGGGTTTATGCCTGGTGTGGTGGTAGTGACTTCTGATCTAGTGCATTACCTGTGCCCTGGTGGTTTATTTTGCCTAATACATGCAGCAGCTGACTCAATGAACTGAGCAGCCATCTGACAGATGCTTTCCATTTCCTCATATTGACAACTATCAAGCCACAAAGTCTGATTTTCTGAGCAATGTACAATCTTAGTTTTATGAAGGACATGCAATGGAGGTCAGTAAATCAGGATATTACATGATGCATGGCTCAGAAACTTGAGAGTGCTCTTTGCTGTGTCCACATTTTCTGCAGCTCTTTACTTGGTATCTATAACCTTATTCAAGAGGGACACCTGATCACCACAATCTGAAGACTTCATTTTGATTTGCTGCAACATGATCATATCGGGACTGGCTTCCTTTGGACTGAGGCAGAGAACACGTCAGGCTTCACTTGCATTCCTTGTCAGAGCAGGAGTTCCACAGAAATCGATCCTGACTGCTGTAAAATAATGATGAACCGGGGGCTTTTAATTCTCGTGCTTTCAAATGCTGACCGTTTTCCCCCACCATAAAAGATTCACAGTGTTATTATTTCCCACGAGCTCCTCCTTGCACTGGAGAGCCTCAAGAGTGCTCACAATGCTTGAGGCCCAGAGGGAGTGTAAGGATTTCTCCTGCTTTAATCTGCTAGTTTTGATGGAGTTAAGGCAGGTGATGTAGCAAAAATCCCAGCAAGGGTTCTATCCCTAAACGCAAGGTCAGGGGTCACATCAACACAGCAAGACTAATTGGGTATTTATTATTTAGCTAACAGGTTGCAACCTGTACCAACACTCATCAGGACCACAAACATACCTAAGCACCTGGAAGAATTGAGGTTTGTTGTGGCATTTAAGTTGGAACATTGCTGGTGGAACTCCAGGTGGGCAAGTAGGCCAGCCACTACCACTTAATTTAACTTTACCCCCCAGCAAGGAAAGCTTGCAGTGTGTGCCCTAAATGTATCGCTCCTTGAGCATTCTGCCTATGAAAAAGCTGAAGAACATGTGTGTTTCCACATATCCCATTTATTTTTTTGCAGAAAAGATAGTTAATCTTACAAGTGCTAGACCTTTGACAGGAAAAATAGTAGATTGATGTGACATTAACATATCTTTGGTGGTAGATCTATGCGTCTTTATTCATGCACTGTGTTGGTAGAACTTTAATCGTGGATGAGTAGATGACAGGTTTGTGTCTGGCAGAATGAATGCTTGAAAGGCCGGAGGTTAAGTCGTCCCATGTGGTCCACTGCCAGATGCTACCAACTGTCTGTACATACATGTATGCTGATGGGGCCTGCTGGCTTCCCAGCCTCTACCCTCCAATAGTCCTATTATTATACTGCTTCATTCTCTGGGCATCATCTTATTATATCTGCCTAAATATTGATTAAATATTGCATATGATCCTTTAGTAAAGAGAAGGATTTACTCATCAGACTAAAGAGATTGAGTGTCATGGTGGTGAATTTGATCAGGTCTGAATTAGGAGCAGCTCTGTTGCTTGTCTTGTATTAAAATGAGATTTAATTTGTCAGCAAATTGGATTTGATACTGCAGTCTGCCAGAGTAGATCAAGAGTTATTTCCAGCTGAAGAAAATCTTCATGACTGATACAGGAAAATACTGGTTGAGCTGCTGTTGTTTGGGGTAAAGGTAAAAGTGCAGGTTGCCTGATTTGGTGAGGTTTGCTTTCCATCCACCTCAGACACGCAAAATGGGGATAAAAGAGGAAATCTCATGAAGATTAAACATAAGGTTTTCACTGCCTGAAGACCCATCAGTTGAAACAACCACACAAATTAATCAGACCTTGCATCTTATGGATAAACCCGGGGAGGAATGCCGTTTTGAAGAGGATTGGAATAGTTTCTGGTGTGACCCCTTGATTCCTGCCCGTAACTCTTGCCTGGACAGCAGACCCTCACTTTTCAGTGACTCACAAGTCCAAGTTTGCATTGTCTTGAAGCTCTGCAGTGCTGGTCATCCGCAGTAAGATGGTGATTTTGATTGGCCATTACCTCTTAACTCTATTGGCTGTGCTCATAGTTAAAGATGATGAACGTGAATAAAGTATAGGGACATCATTTTGTGATTATGGGGACAAATTCTTAAGGGATTGCTTCTTTAGTTGCCTTCAGTTTAAGAGGCCTTTTGTTCTTTGTGTGTTTCCCTTTTTAAACATTGACAGTTGTACACCCACAGGAAGGAGTGGCCCATTCCTTGCACAAATACATGTCATCAGTCACTTGGAAAGGATTTACCAAAGAGAACTGTTATCCTTGAATAAGTTGAGTTCACTTAAAGTCCACTATATATCTTTAAAATGATCCTTCAGACCCTATATGATGACCACATCTGTTGTTCAAAGTGAGAGAAGTATCTTGAGGATTCTTATAAGACCACATCAAAGGTTTTCAAAGAACGCGTTGCAGCTATGTAGATTTAAAGGGCCTATTGTGATGGACTGCAGCTATTTCAGTGTACAAGTCAATGACAGGAATGCTGCCAGCTCATCACAAGACAAATGTACATACATTGTTACGTGGAAATTACATCTGCTTAGATCAAAGGGCGTCAGTTTTAATTATTTGGGTTCTTTGCTTGAAACTTTGCAGAGAGACATTCCAGTTGTTCAGGACTTTTAAGTTGTTTTATGTTATAAAGCAGGATTGGAGGCAGGTGTATGAATTATGTCTGGCCTGTTGTAATCTTCAAGGGGCTGTTTGTGATGTATATATGTTTACTCCTGGGTTTCGTTCAAGCTCAAACCTGTGGGAGAAAGAGACAATTGTTTCTTATCGAATCTATCTTGAAAATAACCATGTGATCATGGAAATATTTGTTTGTATTTATGTACTTGCCTTGATCAAATGACAAGAAAAATAAGGGGTGGGGGGGGGGTAGCATAAGAACTTAAAATTCCGTACTATTAATTGACATCAGACAATGACAGGAATTTTTTGTGGGAGATGGAGTCCAAGCTAGAAATTGTAATTGTACTTTGCCACAAAGTATGACAATTTTACAACATACAAAACATTTTGTTTCATCAAAATGAATACAATGCTGTCAGAGACATCAGGGTAATTGCTATCCTTCAACTGCACACACTATCATGAGGTGTATCAGTAATGTACCCGCTTTCCTACATTGACATAGGACACTGAGAAAAGGACTGGTGTGCCATATGCATATGTTGCTACAGCTCAGGTGCTTCAAAAAATTCAAGAACAATTTCCTGAAACTAAAAATTTCAAGAGATCTGTGGATAGCTGGTGAGATAGTCATAGAGATAAGCACTTCAAGGTGTGACAATAAGCTACCTCTGCAAAAATATTCCCCAGCCTGGTACTCTTGAGACGAGGAAGGTGTGTAAAGTGAGAGTATTTACTGAAACAGGTGGTGTAAGAGGGTAAGGGGTGGTAAGGTGAGAATGTTTACGAAAAGGGGTGGTAAGGTGAGAATGTTTACTGAAAGGGGTAGATGTTGGATGTAGCAGGGAGGGGATGGTAAGGTGAGAATGTTATCCACCCCTTTTTGTAAACATTCTCACCTTACCACCCCTTCCCTCTTACACTACCTGTTTCAGTCAACACTCTCACTTTACGACACCTTCCTCATCTCAAGAGTACCAAGCTGGGGAATATTTTTGCCGAGGTAGGTTATTGTCACACCTTGAAATGCTTATCTCTATGAAAGGGAGGGAGGGGGTAGTAAAATGAGAATGTTTACTCAAAGAGATGGATGTAGGAGGGAAGGGGTGGTAAGGTGAGAATGTTTACTGAAAGGGGTGGAAACAGGAGGGAGGAGGTGGTAAGGTGAGAATGTTTACTGAAAGGGGTTGAAACAGGAGGGAGGAGGTGGTAAGGTGAGAATGTTTACTGAAAGGGGTTGAAACAGGAGGGAGGAGGTGGTAAGGTGAGAATGTTTACTGAAAGGGGTCGAAACAGGAGGATGGAGGTGGTAAGGTGAGAATGTTTACAGAAAGGGGTGGAAACAGGAGGAAGGAGGTGGTAAGGTGAGAATGTTTACAGAAAGGGGTGGAAACAGGAGGAAGGAGGTGGTAAGGTGAGAATGTTTACAGAAAGGGGTGGAAACAGGAGGAAGGAGGTGGTAAGGTGAGAATGTTTACGGAAAGGGGTGGAAAAGGAGGGAAGGGACGGTAAGGTGAGAATGTTTTCTGAAAGAGATGGATGCAGAAAGGAGAGGGTAGTAAGGTAAGAATGTTTACCGACAGGTGGATGAAGGAGGAAGAGGACAGGAAGCTGATGACGTTTAGAGAAGTGGGTGGATGTAATCTATCATGTAGTTACTATGACCAGTCACTGTGTCTATAACCACAAGATGTTAAACTTTGACTACAAATAATTTTGAAGAAGGACTCTTCAGAAATTTTGTTGTAATGACTTGTGTAATTGTTTTTGCCCTTTGTGAGGATCAGGATCTGAATTCTGCAAAAACAGTTTGGTTTCTTGGTGAGCTTCCCGTGTTCCCGATTGGCTAATGCCTGAATCACATCCCAGCATTCCTCAAGGAAAATGCAATCGTGTGACTGGTCAGGTGACTGAGGTACTCCTTTACATGTAAAAAGGTACTCCATTTCACATAAAAAATGCCCTTGTCATCCATAAAACCAATAAAGTTCTTTAAGTGTTGAATATGTTTTTATGGGAATGGAATGTACACCCACATTTGTAGAGTTCATTTGTAATGTCCTCATCTTTTTTTTCCCCTTTACAATGGAGGGTTTGATTAAACATGAAATTAATCCTACATTGAGTTTTAATGTGTTACAGTGTATGGTTTGATTTTAAACAGACGTTTAAAGCACTTGACGCCCATCACTGGTTGACTCACCTTGAGCAAGTGGCAGACATGTGCAGGTACACCCAGGGCCAGACACATCAGTGGGAGAATGACTAGATGGATCTGTCTGGGGGTGGAGGGTACCATAAACTTATATGAAGGGCAGACACCAACACTCACGCACTTAACTCACACTCAGAAAAACTGGTTGGGTGGCACTGCTTGAGGGTATGGTAACTAGGGCGCAGTGTTGGAACCCTGTGTTAGAACCCCCAAGTTGTAGGGAAAGGTGGTAAGCAGGGAGTTGACAGGACACGCAAGGAAAGAAACTACGAGGGGCTTTTGTGACTTGAAAAGGTGGACATTATAAAAATCCCAGCTGTAGAAATATGGCAAGATTGTCTTCTAAGAAGCCTACAGAAAATATGCAACGAGTTCCCTGTTTGTGTGTTAGCACAACAAGGGTTTGCTGACACCAGTGGTTTTGATGAGTTTTGAGTGGGTGGCTACATCATGGGAAGGAGTGGGCCACTGTACATGGTACATGGATATAATGGCAAACTGACAAGCAAAGTGATGCTATCGCCACCCAGAATAAATGACAGGAGTGCTTGTAGAGTCATTGTGGAATAGTTTACACTGGACTCAATACAGTAGCATGTGTAAACATACATGTATGGGGGTCCATAGTACTATAACCATGTAGAGGCTCCTTGTGGCAGCAATTACATGCTGTGTGCCCTGATCTAGGTCACTCAGCCAAATAGTTCTTTGGGTACATCTGATGGCCAGCTCACAGTGGCTTGTCTCCATGAAAATGATGCAACTAGAAGGTGGCACCACTAAATTGAATTTCCCATAGGCGGCCATTATAACACATCCTGGCGTATCTCAGAGTAAGAGCTTCAACTTTAATGAAGACTATGCTCACCAATTAAGTTCAAGTCTGCCTCACAAAATAAGAGGCATTAACATATATGATGACCACCAAACTTTTGACTTTGCCCCACCTGAACGCGATCATGTTGGATTTTCACTTGTCCGCACCCAATATCAGCTTTAAATTTCCGACCACCCCGGAAAAAAATTATGCCCAAAATTAATTATTCAAATCACTCTATTTTGTGATGGCAAAATCTGAATTAAAATTATATGTAACAGATTTGAGCCTGCCACAAATTCCACCACTCTGGTCAAGCCAAATCCTACAGTGCTGGTCATTAGACATTATACCTTTGTGCTGCCCTCTGTGGCCAATTTAGGGGTGCAACCTAAAGGGGACCTCTATTTTTTGCAAGACTTATCTAATTATTCATATACAATGTACTATCACATATAAGTATTTCTGTGGAAAAATAATCTCCTGACTGCTTCTGTTCTTGAATTATCAAGCATTTACAATGTTATGCCACAGTGGATTTTCATGCAATTTTTGACATTTTCCGCTTACCCTCCCAAAACACTAAAAAACATTATTTTTTGCTTAGATATCATTTCATTTCTTTTCTTTTTCACTTGCATGGTGCAAATGATGTTTGTTTGTGGCAATGAACTATTTTTTGACACAAAAACTCTGGTGAGTGTAGCTTTATTGAACCCCATGGTACCCCCTACCCCTAAAAATGAAGCTTCTTAGGTTGAAATACATGTCCTTGTGCTGCTCTCATAAAACAAATATTTTTGATGACAAGTACTTGTTGTTATCCCTATTTCACTAACTCAATGCCTTTATGAAATAACATAAAGGTCGTTGTGGTGAGCTTGCTACTTCCCTCAGTTTTGATCTTCAAACTTGACCATTTAGGCTGCATTTCTGTTGTTTTGAAAGGTGCGAGGTGAGAAGTTAGAGTTGAGCACATTTTTATTTGGAAATCATTTTAATGTAATTGCAACATCTTCCAGCTGAATCAATTGTACCTGCATACCAATTAAACGTCACTCATTCTATCGTCTGGTCGAAATTATAAAGAAAAATCACGTATTTCAGTGAATACATCAAATGCCGTCATTATAGCCCATTGTACATCATAGACATAAATTTATTTTGTTCTGGTGTCCTAACATACAAAGATAGCCATGTTAGAATTTCTGTAATTACAAAGTCAGGTGACAAGGTGATCTTTGGTGGCATAAATTGTAACTTGAAGGCCTCATTTAAAAATTCACCTCTGAGCACCAGTTTCCATTTAGGTGGCACCACTAAATTGAATTTCCCATAGGCGGCCATTATAACACATCATGGCGTATCTCAGAGTAAGAGCTTTAACTTTAATGAAGACTATGCTCACCAATTAAGTTCAAGTCTGCCTCACAAAATAAGAGGCATTAACATATATGATGACCACCAAACTTTTGACTTTGCCCCACCTGAACGCGATCATGTTGGATTTTCACTTGTCCGCACCCAATATCAGCTTTAAATTTCCGACCACCCCGGAAAAAAATTATGCCCAAAATTAATTATTCAAATCACTCTATTTTGTGATGGCAAAATCTGAATTAAAATTATATGTAACAGATTTGAGCCTGCCACAAATTCCACCACTCTGGTCAAGCCAAATCCTACAGTGCTGGTCATTAGACATTATACCTTTGTGCTGCCCTCTGTGGCCAATTTAGGGGTGCAACCTGAAAGTATGCACACACAACAACACTGTACATGCCATTGGATAAGAATAGGAGTATGTGTTGTTGGTCTTTTCTTGCTTTCACATGATAGTTTCTTTGTTATTGGTTATGGATACATTCTTTTTGTTCCCGGTCTTCGATGGTATCTATTATGACACTACTTTCCTTTACATGCACTCTTCTATAAGTGATTGGTCAAGAAGACTAGTTCCTAAGGGGACTCAGCATTTGTAGTGGGTCCACACGGACTGAGTCCTGTGGTTGAAGGTCATTCAGCATTTATAATAGGTCCAGACAGACTGAGTCCATTGGTTGAGGGTCATTCAGCATTTATAATAGGTCCAGATAGAGTCCCTTGGTTGAGAATCATTCAGCATTCATAGTAGGTCCAGACAGACTGAGTCTTGTGGTTGAAGGTCAGTTACCAAATTGGCTTTTTATGCAGTCAATACAGTGTTTCCCCATAAATGATGCATTTTGCTCTTTTACTTTATCCACAGGTTTTAACCGTATTTACAACAAGTGTATGCAGAGTTTCATCATAGAGCTTGCCAACTACACATGTTATACTATGTATACCATTTATTGAGCAAATAGATATTTAGAGCTACTATGTAATGTTTATGGTGCATTATTACCAATATGAAATAAAGTTTTACTCGATGTCAGGGTTGATCAGCGGGGACATGCTCCACACACAGAGATGGCCCAAGTCACTAATTAAATGAGTGCGTCTCTTGGTTCCTTCTTCAAGCTGAGTAGTGGCATGTCTAAGGTTATATAAATAAGTTAAGGTGAGCAGTGTAAAGGTTGACACACGGTGTTTCTCTAATGTGGGAATAGTGTCGTACTCGTAGGGTGTGTGGGCCTGCTGCCATGTGGGATATTACTTTATTAACCCATAACTTTATTGGTAAATGTTGAAGTGTTCAGGGGTTCCTGCAAATGCAAACACAAATGTAAGTGCAGTACATCACCGAAGTATTTGTAATAGGTAAAAAATAAGAGTTTTCTAGTACAGTATTAGATGACAGTAAGAATTAATTGTAATCATGATGAAATGTAAGAGAAAACGGCAGTTATTGTCAGTATGAGAAAGGAGTTAAGATGGTTGGAATATTGCCCTGTGACAGCCAGGCATTGTTGCCTGTGGCATGGTCGCCCTGTCTTACTTCCACATGAACCATGTACTCCCAAGGCTTCAGTCAAGTGAAGGCACTTGTCAACATGCATTAAGCATGAATCCTTCACATGACTTTGCAATTACATCACCACAAGTTGATTTATTTCTCAAAAAACAATTTCGCAGGACAGAATTAAACAGACATTTTATATCACCATATGTGTGTTACCCCAGGCAGTTTCACTTTCACCTGTGCTAGATTAATTTGCATTGATATGGTCTCAGTAATTATGCTGCAGGAGCTGGGAGGAGGCAGTCCACATGTAGGGCCTCAGACAGGTCAAGTACATGTAAGCTGCAGGAAGTCTGCAAAATTTGATCCAGTTTTCAGTGGATATTTTTTCCAATGTGCTACAGGCCATGTATGACATTGAAGTCAAGCAATAACCATCACAATGCAAGGCAGGGATTCTTGTGATCCATTTCTCAAATACGAGGACAAGGTGATTGCAGGCAGCTTGGCACTCTTCATTTTCACCGCTATTCTTCTCGCACATCTGAAAACTAATTTGGTAGTTCTTCCTGGTTCAAGGATAGTTTGTTCCTATCGTTTTACCAATGTATATGGCAAACAAGTATGTTTCAGATTTATTATGATATGTATCAGGTGAGCCTGTGAGTCGTGGCTGTGAACATGAAATGGTCAATTGATCAATTTAAGACTTCAGGAAGTATTCATAACACTGTTGCAAATTGCTGGGTTGATGATCAAACAGGTGATAGCAGATCCATGTGTTGTTTCATCTCTTTTCCTGTGGAAAAAAATTACTCTATAGAATGGTCATTTGAAAACAAGGTATAAAATCTACACGGGAACTTAATATGCATAGGGGATCTTCAAAACATAACAATTTGAAAGGAAAGAATTATTTGTAAAAAGACCCCAAAAAAATGGAATGAAGCAACTCGCTGATCCCAAAGAAGTGGACATACTGGGACAATTTGTTATGAAAAAAACCATAAAAAACAACTTCAAAGCTGGTATAATGGGACTTCTATGTGGCAGCTTGACACTGATGAACACATCAAAAGCTCAGTCAAAGAACAAGCCAGCTTCAGTTGCACATCAAACTGGAAGTGGTATGTGGGTAACAGCAGCAGTAAAGTAATCCCAAATTACCACTCCAAGATAGCAGGTAGGTCACACAGACATGCTACAAGTTTGCCGTTGCTGCCAATCTTCCTTAGCAAGCAGATTGATGTTGGTGCAGCAAGTATACATCACTTGCATGTACTCTGTGAGGTACCTGGGTAAGCCGGCTGGTCATATGGGGCAGCAAAAGGTGATGAGTAGGTTACAGGCGAAAAGATCTAAAGATTGCTTAGGCAGGATGTGTGTGAGGAGAGCAAGGCCATGGTGTATGTATGCCCACTTTGATGTGTGGAGTCTGGATGGCATTGTTTATCACCAGTATGTGTTACATCTGTTATGATAAGAACATTTTCTGTCACCATTAACATTCAGAAAATCCTAATTGTATTATAGACCTTGCCAATGAAGGGCCATGCTGTCCATGCCTGCCTCACCCCTTGTGCTACTGCAATGAGGACCAGGGAAGCTGGGCAGTATGTGGACATGTCTGTCTGTCAGTAATGATATCCCTCTGGACAGTAGTTCCTTCGGGGACCATGTTTCTTGAGCATGGTATAGAAACACTGCTTTCAGCATAATGTTTTGTAAGTTTATATCACAGTCCATAGGATTGCATGCCACCACATTTGAATACAGTAATGAAGACAGGGACCTCAGTTTAAATAGCAGCAATGAAGAGGCGACTTTGAGTAATAGCAATGATGGCAGGGACTTCAGCACCCTCGTCATTGTATCTTCTCCTAAAAGGCTGTCTGAATTGCTAGCAAAAATTGTTTGACTCAAGCTTTCATCTTCATGTGGAAATAAGAAACCAAAAAGTTGTATTTTTGTAACTTAGTCACAGTCATGGAAAAGGAGTTGACAATTGATGCTCCCCATAGAGCTGCCTTCTTGTCTGTAGGAGTTCGTGGAGGACTTGCTGTAATTGGGTCAAGCATTCTACGAGATGTTTAATTATGATAGTGGTGTAGTTGTACAGCATGTGTGATGACATTAGAGCCTGTAGAGTGTTAGTTCAGAGCATGGGCAGTGGCCAGTTGAAAGAGTGGTGTATTTCGGAAGAGCTGATACGAAGTAGCATATGATGAAAACATTGTGTAGTTGATTAATGAAGCTGCCACCCATTCAAACAACAAGATTGAACAATAGTCAATGAGAAATGTGCAAAACATGTCGAGGTAGAGCCAGGTAGTGTAGACATAGAAACTGGAGACAAAGAATGATAGCCATCAGGCCGCCCCCAGCATAAAGCCATACATTAGCAAATTGTCTTAAAGCTGGCATGGCCAATGACAACAAAGTAGCAGTAATGATTGATTCCAGTGCAAGAACCACGCACTAACTTGATAAGCATAGCAGAGAGAGTACACTGACAGGGGCAAAACAGCAGTTGACCCACCGGTAACTGCGGCCTCCACAGACAGACATATGGTGTAATTTGACTGAAAGCTGTAGGCCAGGGCCATACATCGGCCAAAGGCTAAATAGCAAAGACAGATAAACTGTTTTACAGGTGTATCACTGTCTGCTGAATCACTTGGCAGGCATGGGTGGTTAAAAATTATGGTGCAACGTTGCCAAAATTGAGCATGCCACAGGATCAAAAAAAAGTAGAGTGAAAGGAGACATTGTCTGTGTGTTGCTCCTGACATATGAAATCAGTAGCGTGGTGACCATTGCATGGACATCTTGCACAGTCAGAAATGTTAACACTTGTCCTTTGGAATCACCTGATGGAACTTCTAATGATGATGGTTTCTTTGCGCTTTTCCTTGGAAAATCTTAAGCAAGGACTTTCAGTGGCAAAAGTTTCTTTGGCATTCACCGTGGCTGATCTTAAGCATGGACTTCCAATAATGATGGTTTCTTTGCCATTCTTTCTGGAATAATCTTTAGCAGGGAATTTCAGTGGCGGTGGTTTCTTTGCCATTCTTATTAGATAATCTTTAGCAAGAACACTTTTTGTGTTTGTGTATTTCGAGATTTTAAGTAGACATATGTTTTTTGTGAACTTTTTATAGAGAATTTGGGTTAGAGATAGTTTCTCTGTGAATTTGATTGGAGAATTTCGTCAGCATGGAGAATTTTAGTAGATAGTCAATTCTTCCATCCGTCTGGCCTTAACCTTTTCTTTCTTAAACTAACCAAAACTGGCTGGTGGTCAAATGTTGTCTGCTACAGTGTTTTGATTAATTTCAACTGTAATAAAAAACAATTTAAAAGAGAAGTGTAGCTGAGACCTTTCAAGATCATATGACCCAGGTCAGCAGCTTTCCTTAGCATGGGTTAGACGCTTAATGCTCAACCCATTTCAAGGAAAGCTGGTGACTTAAGTCTTAATTCAGGGGAAAGGGTAAACAACTGCTTGTCAACAAAATGCATCAGCAATTTGTAAGATAGCTGATTGAAATTTTTGGACATATTCTATAGATGAAAATCTAGGCTCTTTTCATGGTGATGCCACCTAGTTAATTACATCATACAGGTATGAAAAAAGTGACAAAATTAAAAATGCTAATTTAAGTGGAGATTTACATGCAGATAATTTTGTGTGAATATCCACCAACAGGCAGAGGTAGTTTCTATGTGAATCACTTCAATGAATTGCAGGCAGAGGTAGTTTCTGTGTGAATCACTGCGGTGAATTGCAGGCAGAGATAGTTTCTGTGTGAATCACTTCTGTGAATTCCAGGCAGAGGTAGTTTCTATATGGATCACTTCAATGAATTGCACGCAGAAATAATTTCGAAGTGGATCATTGCAGTGGATTGCAGGCAGTGAATTCTGTCCTGCAAAATCTATTTTGGCAAAGGTAGTTTCTTTAAGAAGCACAACATTGAAGTATCAGTGAGATAGTTTGATAGTGAATTCAATCAATTGTTAAGAAAGATGTTTTGAAGGTGGATGCAGAGCATAACGTCTTCTTAGCACAAATCATATTCTTTGAGTTGCTGAGAGCATTTTAGAGATACTTTCAATTTTAATCTGCTCTCAAAATGTGTTAATGGATGTAAGCCTGAAGCCTGGAAATAGAAGGCTGTGAAACAATGCTGATTGAAGAAGAAGCATGTGTCAAAATAAGGCAATAGTAAGCTACATTGGCTTTGCTGGCCTTAGAAGTTACCTGTCCAAGGTATGAGAGCATCTTAGTGGGGCAGCCACTGTAATTACCTGGGTGGCTTCTGTCATTGTCAGCTGTGAAGTGTGCCTGAATGGCTGTGGGGAGAGCAATAAAACAAAGCTGCAGTTAAGTAATGGGAAGACGCTTTGTTGGTACTTTATGATGGATCAGCTCAAAATATTTGTACCATTGTCGGGACTAATGTTTCACAATATTTTTACTGTTACCCTGACAAAATGGAATTGGAAAACATTTTAAAAAGTACATGAGTCCTTTAGCTGATGGCATGATGTGCTGATAGTGAATGCTTAAATAGATATAAACTGAGATACTTTGGTGTGAATAATGATACAAAGCACAGGGACAGACATGTAGCAACAAAGTGATGCATCTTTGAGCCATTAAATTATTACAGTTGGAAACATGAGCTACATGTGTGCATGTCCTGTCAGTAATACGCAAGTCCACATTACAGGCAGAAGGACATCAACCTAATGGTGACATTCTGTGGTCATGGTAGCTTTTTTCCGTGTCAAAATTGACATTAATGTATGTGTAAATAAGATATTGTAGTTGTTCTGCCCAACACAAATTAATGTCTATATTCTGTGGCAATTGCAGTTATTACTGGTAACTGTGTGCTGTTGGTTATACGCATGCACACCTGTGTTTAATCAACCCACCGTTATGCATCTGTAGCTCAAAGTGAATGCAGCCAAGCATTATCTACAGTACTGTATGTGTTATAAACTGTACAAACTGGGCACCTGGTATTTACTGGACATGTTACGTATGGAGGCATCACATGATTATCTTTCATGTTTTTCTCATTTTAGGCTGCTGTTTTATCACATTCTACACAAGAAAATCAGCGCTGGATGCACAGAATAAACTGCACAATATCAAGACCATGCCAGGGGTGAGTAGCTCTCTTTGTCTCTAACATCCAGTACACTAAACTTATCAATATAAATGTGGAGGAATTTTAATTTTGTGACACCATGTTCAACAAAAAAATTTTTTGAGACCAAACGTATCAGCCAAAATGACAACCAGGAGTCTTCAACGAGTAACATCCAGAACATGTTTCCGAGCATCACCCAGACCCCTATCTATGATGGCATCTCTTGATATTGAAAGCAACCCATATGAAAATTTAAAGAAATAAAGATGTGTGAATGTTACATAATTTTAAGTAAACATTTTATTCCTGGCCATCTCTGCTTTTAAGATATACATAATCATGATAACGGTTGCTTTTGATCTGAATATAAGCACTGTGATCATTGCATAACATACATGCCAGTAACATTTGACCTGTACCAGTATTGTAAACTTTTGGTTGACATAATGTACTTAATGTATACAAACCTCTGTCTGTGTAACAGAGATAGGTAACTGATCTGATGACTTCTGTGAACTGAATGACAAATTTATCAGTTCAATTTCAATACAAAGTTAAAGGATAAAGCCCTAATAAAACCCACATAAGAAGAGTAGGCAAGCATTGATAAGAACAGTTACACTGTGTGCCTAATAAGCATGACGGGTGACATCCTTCACTGGACTGATCAGAGGCTAATGAGTAATAATTGACCACAGGTTGAGCATAACTAATCTTATGCCCAGTAGTGCAGAGAGTTGAAATCTTTCAACCCCACAGTTTTGTAGTTCAATCCCCTAATAAAACTCAAGTACACAATGACCGCCAATTTCACGTGCATTGCAGTTGCTCGTTAGAGTGGAATTACGTTGGTACATATCATTCTAAAGATAGAATAATTCATGAAATAGTAGAGCACTAATTTTATACATGTAGTGTTGCCAGCAGTTAAAACAATTCATCCTTAAATTGTTTAGGCAACAAGAAGAGAATTCATATGGCATGTCTGTTATGTAAGCAAGAAGAGATTCATATAGCATGTTTGTAATGTAGGCAAGAATAGAATTCACAAAGTATTTCTGTAATGTGAGCAAGAAGAGAATTCATATAGCATGTCTGTAATGTAAGCAAAAAGAGAATTCACATAGCGTTTCTGTAATGTAAGCAAGAAGACAGTTCATATAGCATCTCTGTAATGTAAGCAAGAAGAGAGTTCATAGAACACATATGTAAGCAAGAAAATTTATATTGCATGTATGTAAGCAAGGGGAGAATTCATATAGCATGTCTGTAAGCAAGAAGATAATTCATATAGCATGTCTGTAAGGGAGAGGAGAATTCATATAGCTTGTATGTAAGCAACAAGAAAATTCATATAGCATATCTGTAAGGGAGAAAAGAATTCATATAGCATGTCTGTAAGGGAGAGGAGAATTCATATAGCATGTATGTAAGCAACAAGAAAATTCATATAGCATATTTGTAAGCTAGAAGAGAATTCATATAGAATGTATATAATCAAGAAGAGAATTCATAAAGCATGTATGTAATAATCTGTTAGGGTTGGCTCTAAGTCAACCTCTAAAATATTATTCTGCATCAGATATGGCAGCAATAAAACGTTGTAGTTGATAGATGGTATTTCATAGCAGCACTTATAGGATAAAGAGAGGGACAGAATAAGCAGCAGACCCATGTGAAGTACATGGCCAGGCTGTGAGTTGTTACCATGATCATCCAAAATCATAGATATGAGTGGAACCTTTTCTAAGGTCTTTGACTAGGCAGTGAGGTATGTTAGGGAAACCATTTTCAGTTCTGAACATAAGAGGAAGCATATCTTTGATGTGTCTTTGAGGCTTTCTGCAAGAACCAGCAAATGGTGGATTGTGGATCTATGACCCTCTAACTGCTTGCTACACGTTTTTTTTTGCCTCATTGTTTGTTTTGCCAGTTTGCTTTGAAGAATTCACTTGTTTGGCCAGATAAAGTTGACTGGAAGCAGGTTACAGTAAGTAAATAGAGGCCAGCATGTTTTCCAACAGCTCACATCAAATGAGCATGGGAGATCCGGAGCATGTCATCAGCATATGGCATGTAGTCTGTATATTTGTTCAACAGAAACACGGCCAAATTATGTGTGTGATGGCTGTCTTCAGTGCTATATGCTGCTCTCTGGTATATGTCAAATGGACATCCATCAGCTTCTTTGTCACATAGGAGAATTAATTAAGTAAACAAGATGCTTACAGAGAGAAAGAAATTGGAAAACATGTAATTATGGCTTCATGGGAATTTAAATATTGGTTTTTGTGGCATTGTTAGTATGTGAGTACGAGGCATGGCGCCAGCCTCAGGTGGAGCAGAGGCTGGCCGGGGATTAAGCAGGCTCGGACTGATACTGGCAAGTTTTTACAGTGAATCACACTTCACACTGGGTTGAGGGGATACTGTTGTATCTTGCATGTCTCACAGATTTACCTGACATGAGATTAGTTCATGATCAGGAAATGGAGGGTTTATTATTGAGGGCAGGTCCCAGAGGCTAGTCAGCAATTAACACCTGCTATAGGAGCTCCTTGGGTGTGCTTATGGAGGTATAATAAAGTGGGAGCCAGAGACAGCCATGTCCCTCATAGTGATTTGCTGTGGACCAAATTACAGTACAATTGCTAGAGAGATATCTCCTCTGTGGAGGATGGGACAGCCACCTTGGGGAAGTATGGTGTGCCAGTCTGTTACTACCTGCAGGTGCTGGCTTCATAATGCACAATGTAGACCCAGGCTGTACTTCCCTCCCATTCATTGTTAGCAGCTTGGATTGTGATACCCCATTGTGCCATGTACATCTCAACACAAGACTCAGCTGTATTTGTTTCAAAACATAAGGTATACACACAAATAAAATGACAAGTTATCACTGCAGGCATTTGATATGTAAGGAAAGATAGGAAGAAGGGTCTTTAATGGTAGAATTTCTCTTCACATGGTGTAGAACTTTTTATATCATTGCCAAAGACAGTCATTAAGCAGTAAACAGAGCTTCCTTATAAAAATACATTTCAGGAAAGAGTAATAGTTGTGGCAGTTTTCTTTAACTAAAACTGAAAAGATTGCCAGATACTCAAATATCTATTAAAAATCTTATCATTTACCAAAATATCAAAACATCTTTTTGGCCTTTTTACACCTTTAACTCTTTAAATGCCAAATTTTGGACTGAGTCAACAGCTTTTCTTGGCACGCAAAGCACATTGAGAAAAGCTGTTAACCTAGGATATTCTCTTTGGAACTATAGGCACACTGGTATTTGAATGAAAGATCTTTTTTATGAGGAATACAAATCTTGGATCCTAATGATAATTCACACTAGTTTGACCTAAATAGATCGACTGTAGACATGGTTGGCACTGAAAGAGTTAAGTTGATATTAACGCTAAATTGGGTTCTCCTGAGTGATCATGTTTTAGACACTAATTTGAAATCATACACAGCATAGGGATGCTGTATGACTGGATCATATGTAGTAGCCGATGCTTGTATGAGCTGAGTGATGGTTTGTGGTGGCTGCAGCACATCAACACATCACGATGGAATTGGCTGAAGTTTCATCATCGGTCATCGGCTGAGTACAGTCAGCCGATGATCGATTATAATCGATTCATGCATTAATGCCTTATTTCTGCACCATATGTGACAAAAAAACCTGCCTGGTTCTCAGCCATGCTGTTGTACATGACCCCACAGTTGATGTCGTTTCAGCTATGGTACATACATGGAAGTCATCACTTTTTATGGGAAACAGGTGAACATGGTAAATGTTCACCCATATGCCGACTTGCCACGAAAAAGTAAAAAAAAAAAAAGAAGGAAGAAACTGATATTTTTGTATAGAAATTTCAAAATATCTTTTAAAAAAATTTATTTCAATTATAATCAAAAGTAAAAATTGCTTTGTAAGTGCTTACTTATTGCAAATATCAACCAGTTTTCGACTATACTTGATGATCAGCACATCCACTACACATCACCTTAATACATATGGCAGAACTGCTGCAATGGCAAAGTAGTACAAGAAACAATGAACATATCTTGTGAGAAACATCTGGCTGGGCTTTGGTGACTTACAGGTGGCAAAAGACTGAGTTGTGTCTTGATCAAAGTTTATGGCTTGCGTGTATTAGGGTTGTGTTACCAGAACAAATGTGAAGCTAACCACTATATTTCTACACCAGTCTTTGCCTGTCAACATGAGACTTGCCAAACCTCCGTGGTGTGTCCCTGGGTTGCTTGTCAGGGAAACCTGGTCAGTTCAGGTTATCATTGCTGAAATAACCCCTGTTATTATGGAGTAGTCACACGCACTTATGAACTGGAGGCAATGAAGTCTGTCAGAATGTTTGAGTAGGTTAATGATGACAGATCTGTGACATAGTGGTCTGCCAGAGTTAACATCGGACTTACTACAAAAGCCACATGAATGAGGACAAATGTAGGTGGCATAGCCGGTAGAGTTTATGACTGATGACAACCGTGTCACACAGACACAGAGGAATCAAGGAGCAGACTTCACGACTTAACTGTGCCTGCTTCTCCATGTCATGTTCCTGCAAATACTTATTGTATGGGATTTGTGCATGGAATGTGGGGGTTGTGTTAATGCTTACAACCGTAGTATCAAATCTTTATTCTGTACAAATGTTGTACATCCAGAAAAAAAGGCAAAAGAGATAATACCAATCAAAAGTAAAAAAAAGCGTGACAGTTCATAAGTCAATTGCATTGTCAGTTGGTACAAAGGTAATCAAGTTTATCATAACATTCAGTTTTGCTCGTATTTGATTGCAAATTCCTGTCTAGAATGTCACACACTTCTCTAATCATATTGGCAATTGAGGTCAAATCATTGGGCTCCTGGTGAAACTTGCGTAATATAAATAGTAATTCTGGCAATACATGTAGGAATGAAAAAAATCTGTTTTGACACACCATACTTAGACGAAATATAATTCAGTGAGTTACATACCAATGAACAACTGCCTCTGATTACCAGTTTAGCTAAGGAGCATACTGTTGTGTTTCTGCTATGGTATAAACTGTAGAAAAATTTTAAGAGAACGTATGTGCAGTTGTACTTGGATATCATGATCGTCACATATTAGATAAAGAAGACTTATGACAGTGAGGTGGTAGTTTCCATAAAACCCTAGTGGCTTTATGCCTGGCAATGTAAAATAGCTCAACCTCTTTACTGGAGAAATCCCATAAAGTTCTGACAGCCGAATAATGACATACAATACCTTTTGAACAGGTTATACCTTTTCGTTGAAAAGATATATTTGAACTGGGACATGAGTACATAATTTCCCTGGTAAAAATCCTTATATAATTTGGAATATTGTCTTCAGCAACATGCATACCGATTATGCTGCATAAATGTTTGTAGTAATTGACTTGTTTGACATTCTCTTCATTAAATTGAATAGAAGATTGGCGTGAGGTGTTATCAGAATGGAAAATTGCTGATTTTGACTTACCAGGATTAAAACAGATCTTTTATTCCTCAGAATATGATGTACAGATGCTTAGTAATTTAGACATGGATGTAGTGGTAGGGGCAAGTAAAGCGACATCATCAGCATATGCAACAGCTCCAGAAAAGATATTTCCAATGTGACAACCAAAACCTGAATCTTTCAATCACATCAACAATTTATCAATATAAACTGTGAAGAGTATGCAGGAAAGTACACCACCCTGCTTTACACCATTGGAGCAACTGAAATATCTGGATTCTGCATTTCCCCATTTGACTTTGACATTTCAATTAGTGTGCATATCTGCTTATAATGGGATTGAGTCCTTTGTGTATCAAGAGAGAAAATGGTTTGACATATTCAGCCCTGTCAAAAGCTTTACTAGTGTCGAGGAATACTACATGAGTATTTGACCCATGATGCCTCAAGTCATAGTTTGGATACTACAAAAGTACACAGAGTTGTGGAACTGCCAGGCTTATGGACAGAGACATAGATAAAGCTTTATTTGAAGTCTGGTATGATACAATAAACATTAGCCATAGACTAGTTATGTCAGCAAGGTAAAACATAACATTGTATGATTTTTATGTATGTAATAAAATAGTAAAACAAAGAAATACCAGCATCATAAATGAAAATAACTAAAGTACCAATGGCGACACTCGGCTTCAGATATAAGTATCATATAGTACAATCACATGTATACATTGGTTGAATGGTTTTTCAAAAACAAAGTGAACATCCAGATCTGTACCATTTACTTATTCTCAGTTTAAATTATTTTTTACTATTTCACTTTGTTTCAAATCACATAGAAAATGATCCAAAGCTTAGCACCATCAAACCTAAGGAACTTTTCCCATAGTGAATAGTGTTGAATTTTGGAAGTTCCAAGTATTGTACCACCATGGAAATTGCTAGCACTTTCTTTAAGGTTGAAAAGGTTCCACAGAACAAGAGGGGTGATATGATTTATTGTCTACATCAAGGGCCATACCCTAAGTCTGCAAGTACCTTGATAGTACCTGCATGTGAGAGGAGATCTTGGTTTGTTGAATACCTGTCATTATATTTACAAAACACAAGGCTCTCTTCTGAAATTTCTCCCCATTTTTTTGTTAACAACCCTGGGAACAGACATGCCAGAATATTGGATAATAGAGAAAAAATGGACTCTACAACTGACTTTAAATGGAAAGTTTACTCTTGACACTCAAAACTCTGCTGAACTATTTCAATAATTTGCTTATGTCCCATTTTCCCATGTACTTGTGAGTCATCTTTTCTTGCCTGATAAAGAAACCCTTTTTTCTGTGGAATGCATACTATATGTGAAGGACATCTGGAAACTGTAGCTTATATACATGTGTACACTCCAGTTTGATCTTGAAACAAAACAAAGTTTGTTTTTGGTGGGCACCACCTGACTGTGTTCTTTTTGTAGAGTGATAATTTAACAGTGTACATTTGTTTTTGGTACACTCCTCTGTGTTGTATCTGTAGACTGATTTAACAGTGCTTATTTGTTTTTGGTACACACTTCTAGAGTTCTTTCTGTAGACTTATTTAACAGCATACATTTGTTTTTAGTACACCCTATAGAGTTCTATCTGTAGACTTCTTTAATAGTGTACATTTGTTTTGTTACACCTCTGTTGTGTTCTATCTGTAAACTTATTTAACAGTGTACATTAATTTTTGCTGTGCACTTAAGCTGTGAACTCCCTCTGGTGTCCTTTCAGTACAGACAGTGGGCTCCTGCATAAAGTTAGGATGAGCAGATAAGCTAGTTCAAGCTTTTACGAAGATAATTTATACTGATATGTAGATTTGTATTGATCCTCAGAGTAATTGTAATTATTCAGCTATCCTAGTCATATGTGTCCTTTGTTAACATTCACTATTTTTTCGGTCATTTCATATAAGTGCAATGCTTTTCCAAAACTTTTGATGAAAGTCGATCCTTCTGTCTGAGTCAACATTGTTGAAAACAAAAGATTTTTGTATGTTTTTAAAGACAAAGTAGTATTTTTACATTGCATGTCATGATTGGCTTTCAGATATTGCTATAGGAATCAATTTATTGTGTAATTTGTATGGTCAGTGTATTAGTATAAGAGATGTCATAGTGCCATAGACAGAGCTTATTGGCATCAGACAGACAGATGATTATGTGTCCTGTATGTCAACTGAAATAACAAAAACAGTGAAGTTTCAACCCCCAACTGATTTTGTTTAAATAACATTCCCAAAAGGACAGAACATGCAGTGCTGATATATTGTATATTTCACCTCAAGCAGACCAAAAAAAAAACAAACAAACAAAAAACCATGGTTATAATAGCCTGGGTATCACTCATCCAAGTAAATGTTTACAGGGGAACAGTTTTTCTACTGTGTCACCACGATCATGATCATAATAACATGTTTTTTCTGCTTAACTCTTTCCATACCAGCCCATGATTTTTCCGTATATTTACCTAGATTTAAGACGACAATTGGATATTTAAATTCTTCATGAAAAGAGCCTTTGTTCAAGCACCAAGATGCCTATACTCTTAAGTCAGTGGTTCTGGCACTGCCTGGCAAGTCATGCTGCAGCTTGCAGCATGACTTGCCAGGCAGTACCAGAACCACTGACCAAGACCTGTCACCATAGTATGGAAAGAGTTAATATTATATTTCTACCTGGAAAGATTCCATAAACATGACAAAATGAAAAGGGGGAAAAAAGTCTAACATGACAGACAGTTGTGGACATTTGTAACAGGAGTTGTTGGACTTTTTGTTTGTAGCGATATCTTGCCAAGAAAAAAATAAAAAATCCAATGAGTGCTACAAACATTGAATGTTGCTGCCAATTAATGCTGGGTTTTATTTTTCTTCTTCCTAAATTTAACACGAATTGGAATAGAATGTGGATGAGCTGTTTCTGCACTATGCACTTTTGCTGTCTTGTTTTGATATTTCCCTGCAGTGAATTCAACACACCCGGCACAAGCTGAATGATCCATGTTTGTGTAGGCATTAAGGAAAACAGTTAATAATCAATGAAAAATTAAATAAAAAACAGTAATATCATACTGAAACAATAATCAATTAAAAAATGACAGGTAAATTATAAATTTATTACACCAAAATGCAAAGATGCACCTGGCACTATACATGGTAGCAGTATGTCATCAGGTCTTGATAAATCTTCAGATATGTAGAGAGTTGTTGTGTTCAGAATTCAGTCAACAAATGCAGATTCAGTAATAAAAGGAGGAGAAATGTTCTATTGCTGGTGTGTTGGGGGTCCAGGTCATCTTTACAATGCAGACCTCCCAAAAGCCAGTTGCAGATTCTGGCCCATGGGATCATTGAACAATATTTGACACTACTTTACGAGATGTAGGATGGCAAGTGAGCAGGTCACCATGCAGACATGGATAGTGAATGTGAATATGACACCATGAGAATATATGTTCAAAACTGCTGTATTTTAACAACATTGGGAGGTTAGCATGTATGTGCACATTTATAAGATACTGGGCTGTTTTCCTGACACATAGCTATTTAGGTATTTGCAGAAATATCCATGGATTTTGGGTTACTTCCCATAGCTTCCTGCATGTGTTGAATTGTGCAATGCAGGTCAAGTTAGCTTGACTTAACATGACAG
Organism: Hermodice carunculata; assembly: GCA_964020975.1. NCBI lineage: Eukaryota > Metazoa > Annelida > Polychaeta > Eunicida > Amphinomidae > Hermodice > Hermodice carunculata. The sequence continues at coordinate 36,211,368 of OZ026614.1, forward strand.
CAAAGGCACACTGTAACTATGAAGTCAGTCATGCACATAATCATCACACTGAGGAAGCCAGAGTCAGTAACTGGATTCCAGAAGGTCCATAATGCTTGATTGTTCATTCATACAATTAATCTGGCTTAAGTGTAATAGAAGCAGTTCTCAATTTGCCATCACAGAAATTAATTTTGAAGAAAATACAAGTACCTCAGTATGTTTTATTTGTTTGGCTGTGGCTGTTAGAGCCACAGCACCTTTGTAGACACCCATGTCTTGGTGAAGAGGGTGATTAGATGACAGGTGAACTGGGGCAGATCAAGCTATTCATCTGGCCCATAAGAATTGAGATGATCTTAAAGCTCCTGAATGTAGGCACATGTTGCAATTTGCCTGTCAGTGGTTATTGCCTGTGGAGAATCACAGTGGCCCCACATGGCCACCATTATACATACAACTTATAGGGCTGGGGGGCCTGCTGAAGGACCACAGTGGCTCCACCTGGTCACCATTATACATGCAGTGTATGGGGATGGGGACCTGCTGAAAGACCACAGTGGCTCCACCTCCCACCATCATACATGCAATTTACAGGTCTGGGGGCCTACTGAAGGCCCACAGTGGCTCCACCTGCCACCAGTAGAAATGCAAGTCACAGGGCTGGGGACCTGCTGAAGGACTACAGTGGCTCCATCTGGCCACCATTATACATGTACATATGTGTGTGTGTGTGTGTGTATATATATATATATATATATATATATATATATATATATATATATATATATATATATATATATGTGTGTGTCATATATGAACACATGGTGCAGAATGTACAAAACTTGCATAGATAAGAATATGAATTGTAGTTGTGTCTTTTTGTCCAGAACCACTTCCTAGTAGTCGTTACCCTATAATGTCTCATACATGAAGACATGGTGTACAGACTGGACTGGTAATCAGGAAATGCATTCCCAAGAAGATATATCATGGTTTTTTTTGTGTGCATGTGTGTGTGTGTGAAATGTGCACCAAGAAGCTGTCTGTGTGTTCATAGTGCTCCACTGTGACAGCCCATGACTTTGAATAGAGAGGCTTTTCTTGTGCATAGAAAAAAACTGCAACACTGCAATGAAATGTGAATAAAGAGAATTTATGTTGTTACCTGTTATTCATTGGAAGACACATGAGATTTTCCCATTGGCAAAGCTCAATTCAATACCATAATGGGAGCCAAGAGAAAAGTGGCTCCCTGGGAGCAGAGGGCACATAGTCCCAGTGGCAGCAACGTCTGCTGGAAACTTATCTGATGATTTAAATTTTAGGACAAAGAACTACAGGGCAGAGCCGGCACCCCTGTGTGGAAAGTGTGTCCCCATTGATGTGCAATAAAGATCAACCGGGTATTCTGTTTTTAGTTCAAGAGATAGGAGGCGAGGAGTCCATTTTGTTTCCTATTGCATGAAATTGGTGCAGGCAAAAAATGTCTAAAATGGAAACCTGTGAACAGAATATGTGTGTCTGCATTGAACAACACATGGTTTTAACAGGTTTCACTTAGTGGTCTGCTATTTTCCACTCAGTTAATTTGTAGATGAATATGACAGTCGCATATCATCATTCATATTTCAGAATAGTATATAGCATCCAATTAGGGATGTGTCGGGAGGTTGATGTTTCAATGGAGGCTCCTGGGCCAAAGCTAAAATACTGTAGTGTACATGTATTTGTTTTTGTGAACATTAAACTTTTGATGACTTCAAAATTTTCTTGCCCGGCTGTGCTTGTTTTGTGCACAGTAGCCATTAAGGCATTCATGCATGCATTTGCAATGGAGCCATTATGTTGAAGCCACACTGATAGTTACACAGGAAACACATAGGGGATCTCACATGGGTGGAGTGAAATACCATGTTTTCCTGTCACGAGAGAACATATTTGTTGGTAATAAATGAAGTCATGGGTGCCAGATGTGTACACCAACCCATGCAAATTCTGTTTCTTTCATGTTCAGATACCAACCCATGCAAATTCTGTTTCTTTCATGTTCAGATACCAACCCATGCAAATTCTGTTTCTTTCATGTTCAGATACCAACCCATGCAAATTCTGTTTCTTTCATGTTCAGATACCAACCCATGAAAATTCTGTTTCTTTCATGTTCAGATACCAACCCATGCAAATTCTGTTTCTTTCATGTTCAGATACCAACCCATGCAAATTCTGTTTCTTTCATGTTCAGATACCAACCCATGCAAATTCTGTTTCTTTCATGTTCAGATACCGACCCATGCAAATTCTGTTTCTTCCTTGTTCGAACACCGACTCATGCCAAATGCGGTTTGTTCCATGTTCATGGACATTTACCAACATACATGCATTACTTGTATGTTCATCGTAAAAATGAAACCCTGGATGCCATTTTTCAAATGTATTGCATCCCAAAATTTAATATGCATGAGTGTCATTCCACTAATGTAACATTACGTACATAAAATATTGCTACTAGAAAATGAACAAATGTCTAAATTGTAACTTGTTAATGTGTTTTAACTGCACACTTGAAGAAGAGAGTAATATTGCATTTGTTCTATTAGTTATGCACAACATTGTCCAGTGTGTTCCATGGTCTATTCATGTACATTGTATGTCGTACATAGCAGTAGCAAAAAGTGGGAAAAGTCATCATTTGATAAAAACAAGGTTGACAGAAGCAGCGGGGTGGGGGTTGAGGTGGAGGTTAGATCATTTTTTGTTTTATTGGGGGAACGACAAAGGCATTGTCATGTGACCAGGATGGGATATGGTTTGGGGATTAAGCCTGCCAAAAAAAAATATTTAACTGTCCAATATGGAAGAAAAATGTTTCTTTCACTATAAAGAGGACATCAAGAAGCAGTTCTCCTTGGTTACAAGAGAGAATTACAATGTATGAAAAAGATGAAGACATGTAGATATGTACTTGGATTGTACATAGGTACAAATTGTTAGAGAAAGATATCAGCACCATAAGCATGCTGTTTACAATGCATGTCCTATATTATGGTATTGTTGTCATGTCTGCATACATCACTGCAGTGGCACCTGCTATTTAAGACCACCCTTAAAGCCAGACAAAAGTGGTCACATATGGCAGGTGGTCTTTCACTGCAGGTAAGCTTACAAAGAAATTAAAGGCCATTGTCTTGAAATGGCAGTCTTAAAAACTAGTGCGGTCTTTCACGAGAGGTGGTCATTAGAGCAGGTACTACTGTATTTATCCAGGCTTGGTGGAAGTGTGACTCTGTGCACAAATTACAGAGCATTGCAGATTGATCAGTTTGAACTCCACTTGTCATTTGATAATTAAATGTGCAGACATGAAACAAGATGCAAGAGTCTCAACTGAGCACCGATAATGAAAGTTTGGGAAAAACAGGCAGTTGAACAGGCAGTCGAGGTTTGAAAATAATAAAATGTATTCATTTGTTTTAAGCATTTGAAATACTACCTGGTGAAAAAGTCCACAAATAAAAAGGTAAATATATATATGTATGTATGTATGTATGTATGTATGTATGTATGCCATATTTATGAGGACCGAGCAAGGGTCACAATAGCTAGAAGTTGAAAAGTTCAACCGGTTTCGTTGTGTTTCACAACTCGTCAAGAACTGTGGGCTAACTGACGTTACGTCTGATTTATATGCCGAGGGGTAACTTTCTGTTGTTACGTAAAACACGTAATCGTGATTACGTAACACAGAATCTCAGTTCCAACAAGACGTTTTTGTCAAGGTGAATCGGTTTCAATAGAATATATATATATGGTTCTTACATATATGACAGCTACTGAACACGTGTGAAAGTAAGTGACTGAATACTTGCAGAATTCCTGTATTCCCTTCTCATTGTGTTGATATTAAGATCTCCAGTTTTGCATCGCTAGAAAACCAAATAGGAGGTAATGTTTGAAAGGAATGATGGGAAAGGTCCCAGATGTCAATTTTTTCACTGGAGTCATAGCCTGGCAGAGATGTTCTCTGCTGTCACCATGAGACACTGCGTGGAGAGGGCGGTTCACCAGGGCACAGGTGTTCTGCATGCAAGAAAGCATTGGCTAAATTAAGTGGTCAGGAAAAACTCCTTACCAACGGTTTTTATGCTGGTCTAACTCAATTGTCAGATGGGTTGCATTGAGGTGCCTGCTGCACTAGTTTAAGATAGTTACAAACACGTAGCACAGATTTTACTGGCCTCACACTTCATGAGCAAATAATTCTGACAATCAGATCTCCACGAATTGAATCACAGACTATTTAATCTTAATAACAGTGAAAAGCTACTTAAAGACCACAGGGCTGAGAATTTATGCCAAGCTTTCCATTTATACCAATATTATGTTGTAGACAGATAACTTCACAACAAGCTTACTTGAACAAATTTTGGCAGCGTTGAGAGAGTAGTTCAGTTACTGAGGTCGGTAAGTCAGCAGGCAACACATGTCACCAATCAGGGAGTCAGGTCCCACCTGTACCATCAAACTACCCGTAAAGCTTGCTGCTGGCACATTTGATGTGTTACAGTTTCTTATCTAAAGGATATCTAGAAACTGGCAAATGGTGTGGCATAGGCATAGCAGAAGGTATAGCCCTATCTTAACTGAAGGAGATACACCCTTCTGTAGTGATTTATTTTTATCAAATTTGTTTTCTGTCTTTGTCATCTCAGCCAAACTAGCCTTAGCCAAAAACTTTAATGTGCCAAAGAATAAGGTGTTGATGAACATAGGTGCATCGTTATGCGCACAGACAGCCCTAGTTTCAGGTACTGCATCACAAGTTATTTAAAAATAACATATATGTGTGTATATATATATGTGTGTGTGTGTGTATATATATATATATATATATATATATATATATATATATATATATATATATATACACACACACACACACACACTCACGTGTGTTTGTGTATGTATGTATATATTTTGTCCATATAGCAAAGCAATTTACCTTTGGCTGGAATCAACATGGCTTTGTTTTCTGTGCATGAAGCCTCTGATATATTTCTTGTATTGCCAACTAAAAACAGTTTTAATACTATGAAACCTTTCTTTCTTGTTGATCATAGTTTGTATCCAGAATTCATAAATGTACGGCAACTTGTAAACATTGATGCCTGAAGTCTTTGCATCTAGCCTAAATAACAAGATTGAGTGGAGGGACAAGAGCTGGTGGATTCTATGATGATGTGAGCTGAGAGACAGAGTCTAATGTACATGATTGCAAACCATGTGCCTGGGTCCCCAGCCTGTATAGTGTGGCACAATGAAACAGCTCATGAACTGCATAAAACCAGAAACTAAGGAGCAACAACGTGCTTGGCAGCAATAGACCTTGCCTGTATGACTATGTAAGGAGCTTGTAATTTGGTGGCTTTAATTTGTAGGTTTAATTAAGTACCAAAATACCTGTTGTTGATGAGCTGAGGGACGTCAGCAGGGTGTCTGTCCACACAGGCCTGTCAGGCTGGGGGGGGCTTCCCTGTGTGAAGATTTTCTGGCTTAAGGCTACCAATTGTACTGTCCAATTTGATCACGTTCAGCTTCCTGATGTACAGAAGTCTACTTTGTACTAAAATAACACAGAAAAATCACTCTATGAATAAATAAATGGATAGGAAACTAAATGAATGTGTCAGCTGAATCTATCTTTATCCAATATCAAAGGTTATTTTCCACCTGAAGCAGTGTATTCATGTTGCTGTATAAACGTTAGTCTGGAGCATTGTGTCTGTAACAATAATTATGTTGGATCTTGTTATGGACAAGTGTTCTGGCTGGACACTCCATTGATTGTGTGTTCTGGCTGGACACTCCATTGATTGTGTGTGCCTCACCCGTGGGGCATTTGAATGCAGATGTGCTTTGAGCTGAGATTGATTGATGCTTCAGAATGAATTGGAATCCTATTGATATGATGTGCATACGTGGTGTAGGGTTAAAGCTGATGGTGTAGGGTTAAAGCTCATGGTGTAGGGTTAAAGCTGTGACAAGGTGAACTCATCTTTGTCATTCTTGTTGTGCTAAAAAGTCTTATTCTTCCTCTGGGCCAGGATGCTGGTGTTTCAGGATGGCACACAATATTCATTCCTGTTAAATATCTGTGAGGGAAGTGGCTATTTTGATCAGCTGATAGCATTTAGATTAGTTTATAATGGACAAAAATTATTATATTGGTGAGAAGTACAGCCTCATGTGATGTATTGAAGGCAAGGTATCAGCATGAGAAGGAATTCTGTCATGTCAGCCACCATCTTATGCTAGAACAAGTTTCATTTCTTTCTTTGATTTGAATTAAAATTAAAACTTACAAATTTGGACATATGATAACATATATTTGTCTCCCAAATTTGTGAATATCTCAAAAGTGACAAAATTTCCCTTTTTTTGTATCACCTAAAATCCTTTACCACCAACAGCATATAAATAATGGTTGCTGATGTTATGTTAGTACTCCAGTGATATTATATAAGTACTTGTTATTTTTGCATGCGTTGTCACTTTGAATGAACTTCTAAATGTCCTTGGCAGTCTTCACACATGACCTTGACGGTAACATTTCACACTTGACCAAAACAATGATTTGTCACACTTCGCTGACATGAACCAGTCTTGTTTGGCTTTGCATATGAGACAGTAAGGTCCATGTCACACAGACAAGCACACATGTGCCCCTGAGGTCTAAGAATTAATGGAGAGTTTTGATTTTGACTGGCATTTGAGGCTTTCCATTCTTGACAGATGGGGATCCAGACTTGCTCTTTTCCAAGATAGGGATCAGAAATTGCTTCATGTTGATTGAGGTTGATCAAGGAGATGAATCAATGTGAAGTTTGCTGGTGGATAGAGGCTCTGTATTAAATCAAGTCATCCAATAAAGGGCAGTGCCTGTAAAAAGAGAAGCTTTAGTTGGGAGCAGAGTTATTACAATGCCAGAAGGCCTCACTTATTACTCATAGTTCTCCATGTACAGCTCCACACTTCCACGTGCCAAGACAGCAGGTGCCTGGTCAGGTCAGTCTGCCATGGCATGCTCCCTTCCTGTGGCTCCTCAATTACAAGCCATATGGAAATCTCTATCTACCTAATGGGATTTAATGAGCTGGTCAAGTATATAAAGACATATATAAACTGGTCACTGAGTGGAAGAGTAAAGCAAGTGGATTGTTACACTGACAAGTCAGGAAGCAAAATTAAAATAAGGATGCAACTGACAAAAGCTCAGGAAATTACCTAAATTGGACCTAAAAATTCCTGGCATTTTACTTTTTTTTTTTTTTTTTCTTTTTTTTTTTTGTAAGTGGTTTTTGCTTCTGTATCAACAGAAATAAGCTTCTATTTTTACAGTTATTTTGATAATACCAGATATTTAATGTGTTGTAGTTAGTTCTTAAAGCTTCTGACTCCTCTCTCCCCTTCAAACTTGTTGCTTTGCCACAGGGTAAAGATAAGATGGGATGGGGGTTGACTTGGTGACCACCAGCACTGATGGTACTCCTAAGTATGTCCACAGCAAAAAACAGGTGTTAGGGTCACAGTGGCAACAGTATTTCATGTCTGAATGGTTTTATCAGCTACTGTGGCTAATCAGGGATAAGAAGGAAAATGATGCTACGCCTGTTAAAATTCCAATATGTAGTTTTCTGTTGCTATGTAAAACACATAATGTTATCTTGTGGCAGTATGATTGGTCAATCATGGTGATTGTTTAATTATGGTGATTGGTCAATCATGGCTTTATCGTGATTGTTCAGCCCTGGCAGTATCCTGATTGGTCAGTCCTGGCTGTATCCTGATTGGTCAGTCCTGGCTGTAATCTAGAATCAGGCTGATTGCATCCAAAATACAGTGACAGTGTGAGTCTGTAAGGATTGGATGGCCCCTTTTAGCACAAGAACACCCCAGGGTGGAGAACTCTTGAGTGCCCCACCCCCATGCCAATCCTCAGAATGCCGTCAGAAGGACGCTTTAAGTCTCCAGGGATAGAAAACATAATAAACCTGAAAATATGGCAGGAAATTTAAAATTTGGATGCAGATAAGTGTCACAAAAGAAAAATTTGGCTGGTACTTGAGGGACTCTCTGATGACAAATGACAGTTATTGCCTGCATAAGGGTAATGGCTGTACTCATGGAGACTATGCTCTGTCAAGTGTTCCAGTGGCATTAACCATTGACCTCTGCTCTGTTTGGTCATTGCTGATACACACAAACAAGTCCTTTCTAAGGTCTGAAAGACATTTTAGATGGAAATTATGTTGTAGATGGCACATCCTGTGGGCTGTAAGTAATATTGAATTGTATACAGGATGACAGAAATACCTTGGGACCGGCTGGCCAACTGCAGGCACCCAGGTGGTTGATATTCAGTCATTCTGGAACCAGAATCAACAACATACGTTTGAAATTAATTGTCACAAATGATTGCGCTATAATTGTCAAAATTACATGTATTATCGGAAAAGTAGACTTTTGGTGCCAGCTTGGTTAAACATAATGAATTATAAATAAAGGATCTGTAGATGATAAATAACCAGAATTGGCGTCAAGGAAAAGCCAGATATGGAGATGCCAGTCTGCCAGAAACTTTCATGTTTCATATGCACAGTTACCTCCGGCTGTAGTTTGTAGCAGAAATAACCATCAAAAAACATTTGTCTGTTGATGGGGTGGTCACAGGTGAGGAAGCGAAGCACAGCTTCAGGTAATTAATTTGAAGGTTGTTTCAATGTCACACCAGTGACTTAAGAGTCATTATGTTAATACAAACCTTTCCCATTTAAACTGACAAACCTGGCTGGAAGTAAAACGTCTGCTTTAATGATTTTATTTAGTAATTTCAGCATTAAATAAATTTTAAAAAAGAATGAGAATTTTAGACAAGCTCCGTTAGAACAGTTTGCCCCAGTGTAGCACCCAACTCACCCCAAGGAAAGTTGTCTTAATTGTGGGGGGAAGGGGTTAAAGGAGTGGGACATATGCATGTGCGGGTACACATCAGTGCAGAGTGAAACCTCTTTATAACGCCACTCAGATATAGGACCTATTCAATCAACAACTCTAGCCTAGAGGGAGTTTGAGTCAGATTCTCTTGCTATTTGACATATTTACTCAGATTTCAGACGTATTTTGCAGGGATTCTCTTGCTATTTGACATATTTACTCAGATTTCAGACGTATTTTGCAGGGAACAGAGGGTGTAATCATAACGGGGTTTCACTGTTTACTAATACAGACCACCTGATCAATATTCATCTTTATTTGTAGCAAGTGTTGAGTGCTTACAATGTAGTTGTAATGAAGTTTGAGCTTGTGTCATAGATGAGACAAAACTGGACATTGCCCCATTGGAAGATTGTGGCATTACTGGCGGCTATGAAGTATGTAAAGGGACACAGGGCAAGCAGTATTTGAATGAGAGTTTACATCGCAGAGTAAGCAATGAAGACAACAGATGTTATGGCCAAATCAGGTAATGGCCACGGATTAATATGTTAACATGGCGAAGCAAGTGGTGACCTCAACACCCTGGTGACAATTGGGCAATGACAAGAGGCTAGTTATAGGCAGCCTGCTTATCAAACAGACAGAAAATAGAAGTGTATTGAGGCCTCAGGGAAATTCATTGGAATGAGCATAAATAAGATTTCTGGGCTTGTAGTGGCTTGGAGCACCCCTTCAACAGCCATTACAACATGGTTGGGTAGGATCAAGTTATTGATCTGGGACACGCCATCAGTCGGGAACTATTTGGGAAGCTGCTATCAGCCTGGTCGTGCTCTCCATGGAGTGGTTCATTACACAAGAAAGTTTGAAGATGCCCAGCAGTGTAGTTCGCTGTTATGTGATGTTATCTCAGTTCTCTTGATTCCCGCCATGCACTCATGTCTTGGATACTCACTGACTGGCTTGCACCAAAGATGTAACAGTTTAATCCAAAATCACATTTGCCAGATCAGCTTATGTGGACGGGCTTGTCAAAGGATTACATATTGTAGTATCCAAGAGGTTGTCCTAATCAGTGTGTCTGCCAGCAGTGCTGAGGTATTACTGGCCTAGACGTGTCAGCATTCACCCTCAGTTTGTCAGCTAAATGCCGTTGTATTCCAATGCGCTTGTCAAATCATTGCATTACATGCGGATTCCTCTAGGCATGTGTCCAGGAATTACCATTATCTCCCATTGTTCATATGCGGCAACATTGTGTCAGAGGCAGCCTGTGTGGCCATGATGGAGCTGCCTGGTAACTAACAGACAGTCCGACTTTAATGCGCCTGGTCTTTCTGGTCTAGACATGTTAGAACAAACAAACAATCTTTCATGTGTCTTTATGCAAACCAGAGATTTTCCAGGGAAATTTATATGTGTAGTCAGTTCCTCATTTGAGCCGTAAACTCTAGGAGACAGGGAAGAATACGTAGTTTTTGTAGAGGCTTTTTAAGGAGACTGCGGCCCTGTGATCAACTAAGCAGAGTATGAGCTTGACAGGTGCCTGGAATACAAGAGAACAAGTGGTCAGCTGTACCAGGAAGGAGGTCTGGTTACAGGGCTACCAGTTTGTATGTATGCAAATTAAAACAGAAATACGATCAGGCACAAAGGTCAGAAAGAAGAACAGAAAAATTGAATGTGAAATAAACATACCTGATCAGGATACAACTTGCGTGTGGTATTTATCACCATAAATACAATAATGAAAAGTGACCTCTGTGCCAAGATGGAGCTGGAGTTTACAGAGGCACATTTGAACCAGTTTGTATGTATGCAAATTAAAACAGAAATACGATCAGGCACAAAGGCCTGAAAGAAGAACAGAAAAATTGAATGTGAAATAAACCTACCTGATCAGGATACAACTTATGTGTGGTATCTATCACCATAAATAAAATAATGAAAAGTGACCTCTGTAGTGAGACGAAGCTGGAGTCACAGAGGCACATTTGAAAATGTGCTTCCTTCTGGTTGTAATCAGACGTGAACTTTTGAGTCATCATAGGGTTCTGGAGTGCGGCTGTTCTTGATACATATAAAGCAGACAATTCCTCAGTTAAAATGTGACCCATCAGGTTGTCTTGATACATATAAAGCAGACAATTCCTTAGTTGAAGTGTGACCGATCAGGTTGTTTTGTGTGTATGGCTTGAAGCTTTTATCTGTCTGAAATGTGAGTCAAGGCAACAAAGTACACATTGATTTCATACACCACACATAAATGTAGTAGCCATTCACTGTAAAAGGAAGGCATTAGCTGGAGAAGACTGAGGATATTGTCATTCTAGGCATATGCAGCAGATCGCAGAGGCATTCTCCATGGATGAATGGCCACAACAAAATACTTTATGCCTGTAATATTCCATCAGGGGATACTTCTTTCCATACCTCATTGCCCCACAAGGAGAAGTCCTTGTGTGCTTTATTTAACAGGAAAAACAACAAAAAAACCCTGATTCTTTTAAAACATTTGTGAAGATGTTTTCATGCTTGGTATCATCTTCTATTGGGACTGAATCAAGTGACATATGTTATTCAATTCATGCAGAGTTCCTATCTGGTTAATGTCAATTCTTCCAAGCATTTTGATGCATGTGCTTCATGACAAAATTCACGGCGGCGACAGTATAACAATAACAGAAGTGTACATTTCAGTTTTGTAACTGAGCATGACCATAAAATAATAGCACCCTATTTCTTATTTTCATAGAAATTAGCCAGTTGTTTACGTGACTGTGGTTTGTTAAAATATAGGCTTAACACCAACACTGCTAGTCAACGGTGGTGGTTGCCAGTAATGGCGGATGACTTAACAAAGGCATTCATTCCTGGGTCCTCAAAAGTATGGACACAAGGAACTATCACAGATGACTTGACAAGGACATTGATCCCTGTGTCCTCAAACTATGAACATGAGGAACTATCCAGATGACTAGAAAAAGGCATTGACCCCAGAGTCTTCAAAAATGTGGACACAAGGAACTATCATAGATGACTTGACAAGGACATTGATCCCTGTGGCCTAAAACTGTGAACACGAACTATCATAGATGACATGACAAAGACATTGATCCCTGTGTCCTCAAACTATGAACATGATCGAGTAACAATGGCACCGAAACTAGTCTTGCACTGGTTCCCCGCTGATGACCCAATTTTATTAAGGCTAAAAATGCCTAAAACTTTCTTCTAAATTTCATCTTTTATAAATATGTTTGTTCCTTTCACAAATTGATTTGCTAAAATGATTTAGAACTGTGCAGTTTTTCAGTGAATGGTACGGAATAGGACTTTGCTCTTAGAATATCGGACTTGATAGTGCTCAAACGGTACATGGGCTTACAGATTTAGGTTTGTTAAATTTTTTGGGGTATTAAATAAATCAAAAAAAGGCATTGACCCCTATGTCATCAAAAGTATTGACACAAGGAACTTTCACAGATGACTTGAAAGAAGACTGACCTCTGTGTCCTCAACAGTGTAAACACAAGGAACTATCACAGATGACTTGAAAGAAGACTGACCTCTGTGTCCTCAACAGTGTAAACACAAGGAGCTGTCACAGATGACTTTACCAGGGCATTGACCCCTGTGTCCCCAAAAGTGTTGACGTAAGGAACTACCGTGGACAATTTTAAAAAAGGCAGTGACCCCTATGTCCTTAATAATGGATAAAACAAAGCATTAAAGAGGAATTTGAAAAAAGCACTTAACTCCTGTGTACTCAAAGTGGAGACACAAGGAACTATCATAGATGACTTGGAAAAAAATGCATTGACTTCTGTGTCCTCAGAAATATGGAGGCAAGGAGCAGGTGGCCACAAGTAACATGCACTTCCAGACAAGGCATATTAAGTCTGTCTTCAATTATGATGGCATGAGAACAGATAGTCTAACTAATGACATATTCTCTTCAGAATGCTATGCATGGCTGGCACTTATTGCCAATATGGTGAGCATGCATGTTGATGCAGACAGCCCTACATGCCGGCCAACTTATATCTCACAGCCTGTCACTCCCACTGATGATCTAGTTCAGCCAGACTTGGCATCAAGCAGTAGAAAGGTTTTGATGGGATGTTTGTGTAACTCTCTGGGAATTAAGTCAGCAGGTTTCTTCATAACCATATATGTACAATGCACCGATAGCGCACCAAGGAAAACTGTTGACCAAGGACCCATATCCTTAATGATGAAAAGAAGCGGGCAATATGTAGTGGACGGGAGACTTTCTGGCAATTTTGATGGGTGAGAGTTGCATGTGAATATATTAGCATTAAGGTACTAAGGGTTAACCAATTTAACCCCTTACTGCATATAGCCTGCACTTGTTTATAGTCAGTTTGACTACTTCAAATGATAGGATAAGCCAAGATACACTACAACACCACAAGATGGCACCACCAGTAGAGGTCTCTGTTTATTTTGACCAACAGGATTAGCGACATGCACTAGAATGTCTATATGGTGTTACCAGTATAGGGTTCAGGTCATGCCTTAAAAGCAACAAGATGCACTGCAGCCACAAGGGGGTGCTGCAAAGTACAGGTTCTCTTGCATACCCCATTACCAACATGGCCTTCTTGATAACATACATATATTGCCTGCATGACATAAAAGGTTTGAGAGATGTGTATGCACAAATTAAGCTCACTGTGGATGGTGCCAAATTGACCAATTCTGAGGAGATTTTTATCAGTTACTTACAAGCTCTGGATGAGAGACCTGATTAAACTTCAGGAGTACATGATCTGCCAAAGTTATACACTTGATTAACTCAGCAGTGGGAATTTTTGAGTGAACTTGCAAGTCATAATTGGCAATGGCAGCCATAAGAATTGAAAGCTGGGTGCGTAAATAAGATGGGACTGTGGCCAGATATTGCTGAGGCAGCCACCTATTTATTGAGACAGATCACGGATTCTTGGTCTGCCTGAAACTGACTGTTCTCCCACTTCATAGGCATATTTACTACCATCAACCTGATGTGATTGAAGGGAGCTATTTTGTGCATGGACTGGTTTTCCGTGATCACACCTGACACAGCTCTGTTGCCAGTGCCCCCTGATCAAGTGGTGATAGCACAAGTGGCGGTGGACCTTTTGCTTCCAGTCCAATGCCTAGCATGGCAGCATGCTGCAGAGGGAAGATGGCGCTGACTGTACACACTGACACTTTGGTCCTTGTTGATTAACAGCTCAACACATTTATTCAGAATTCTTTTAAAATTGAAATTCTGGGGTCAGACAATTGCCAACAGTGGCAATGTTTGATTCTAGGCCATTAGTTTTACAGGTTCCTTCCTGTGTGCAAGGCAGATTCAATCCGTCCCCTGTCTAGTCTGTCGTTATTTTGGTATATCGACCTTGTTTTGTATTAAATCCTGGCTGCCTTTGAGTGGTCTGCAACATTAACATCAATACAGCCTTTGATTTTTACCAAAGAAAGAGACACTTCACTTTCGGTGACGGTGTTATGGCTGTCATAGTTAGTGCTAGGCATCACTAATGCATGATTCCCTCCATCCAAGGAAATATACTCCATATCAGTATTCCAAAATACCTGTGAGTCTTTGATGTTCAGATACACAGGATGCTGAGCTTTACCAGTGTGCATTAGCTTGACATTGTTTTGTGATTTTAATAGAGTGCCAAATCGCTTGCAGTGACATCAGCTTCATATTTTCCATGGACAAATTATTGACAGTTGAAGGGCACCAGATGTACTGGTCTCACATTTGGGAAATTTGGGTTTAGCTTGTCTGGCACGATGAACTGTGGGCTGAACCAGAAACATCAACTGTCCACCCACTTTGTTTTCTTTATTGTTGACATTTTTCTTCATTTTGCTGTCATGCAATTCTAGTCTGGATTCAGGACGGAGGTCCGGCTGAGAGCAGATTCAGATTCAAGTCAATTTATTCAACAAAATTTGCATTCTTTATTACATTAGTAGTAATATTACAAATATATAACAATCAATATAAGTTAAATAACAGAAATACACTGATGTGTCTGGAGATGCTAATTAAGGATTTGTACTACCCACTATTATTAGGGCCACTTGATAATTATGCATCCCCCGTAGTAGGGATGCATATAGTGTTTAGTCTCCTCGTCCCCTGTCTCAGCTACCACCGCAGCGTATCTTATTTTCTTTATATTTCTGTCCCCTCTTAACCTATTACCTCCTGATTTGGTACAGATAATCTATGGGTCTGGGGAATTTTTCCCACATAACAACATATAACCTTGAGGTCAAAGGTCAATGTCAAATCCTTGTTGCATTTTTCTGCTGACTCAGCATTTTTTACATATTGGCTTATATCTTCTTAATGGTGCATCATAGGCCCAAAGTTACTATTAAACGTAAATAGGAAAGTACATATGGGCTTTCAATTTGTATGGTTTATTTTAAACCTGAGTGACCTGGAAAGGTCAAACTGCATACATTCCTGTTGATTACTATGCAAGTCGATGGGGATTTCAATGCTAATTCACATTTTCAACTTCTCCAAAACAATTGACCACTTGCCTTTTAATTAAGTACAGCGAATCTATGGATCTGGGAAATTTTTCCATATAATAATATATAACCTCGAGGTCAAATGTTAGTATCAAATCCTTGTTCTATTTTTCTGCTGACTCAGCAATTTCCACATACATATATTGGCTTACATCATCTTAATGGTGCATTGTACTTTGTAGGCCTAAGGTTACTATTAAATGTTAGGAGGAGAAGTTTTTATAGGCTTTTAATTTGTATGGTTTATTTAAACATGAGTGACCTTGAAAGGTCTAACTGCATACATTTCTATTGATTACCATACAAAACAATGGGGATTGCAATGCTAATTCACGTTTTCTACTTCTATTCCAAAACAATTGGCCAGATTCACTTCAAGCTTGGTGGGGATGTATGTTATGTAGGTATCTACCAACTGTGTTCAAATGGTGCCCCAATGATTTTAGGATTTGTATTTTTTTTTTGCTTTTTTTTCAATTTTTTTTCTTGTATGTGGGAATTTTTGCATTCCTATTGATTACCATGTAAGTCAATGGGGTCTGCACTGGTAGTTCACAATTTTACTTCTTCAAAACCATAAGCCAGATTCACTTAACACTTTTGATACTCCATAGATTATGGGAATTTTTTTCATATGATTATGATGAACTTGAGGTCAGAGGTCAAGGTCACAATGCCTTGCAAAATAAAATGGTTTCCCTGCCACATCTTCAACTGGGTATGATTGAAATCCATCAAACTACTGTCATTTGCCCAGGTGAGACTTCCCGTAAGGGGTGACCTTCAGGTCAACGGTCAAGGTCAAACTTTTTCAGAAGAATGGTGGCCCTCTTAGAAGGGTGTCTTCTGGTGACAGGTGCCTGATCTGGGGATACACAGTGTTCTTCGCTCGAAAAGCTTGCTTCGAGTTTTATCAGAAGACACACCACATCTGTATAAAATAGGCTTGGTACCGGTAAACATAAATACAAAATATAAATTATACAGGTGTTTGATCATTAATCATAATTAGCCTTTAGTTACATAAATAACTTGTCTCTGAAGCAGACCCAAGCTCCATGTTGTGTCTATTCCCCTAGAGATAAGCCAGAACTTGGTCTGCTTTGGAAGCAAATACATAACAATTTTGAATAGTACATATTTCAGAGTTTTGATGACAGAAACATTTTAATCTATTTGTACAAACCATCCTATTAGTGGGTAAAAAAATTGTCCTTGATACAAGCTGGCATTTCATTTAACAAGTTGGGCATGTAAAAACAAATGGAATTTTTGGTGGTGGTTCTGGTCAGAACAATTTGGCAACTAATATCATGGTGTCTGGTGGCACAAGGATGGGTAACAAGTTCAGTGGCAAAAATATTTTTTAAAAAATATTGTGGCACATCTTCATGAATATACCTAAGATAAAATTTGGAAGCTCTAACTTCCAGGGTATCATTTACTTTCAATGTATTTAGGTGTTGAAATAAAGGTTTGATGTGCGCAATAAAATGAGCAGAGCAGATAAGACAAATAGATTGTTTTGGAAGCAGACAAATTTAATCTGAAGGAAAACCCCAACCAAGTATGCAATCAAGAAAACAAAAAAAGATTAGCTTAAGTTGTTGAGAAGGATGGAAATTGTGCAGCCTCTTTAATATGCCAATAATGTTTGACAGCTTACTCAAGGTTTTATAAATATGACAGTTCGTATTAAGATTCTCATTAACTGTTAATCCTCAGAAGTCAAATACCATTGTTCCTTCAAAATGTATATTGGCAATGAAGGTCCAACTCAAAATCTACTTTACATTGAGGAAGTGAAAATCATGAATTTAGTCTTACAGATAGATATTTAAAGATAATTTATTTGCAGAGAGCCAATCATACCCCTTTTTTTAATTCTTGAACATTAGAGGTATTGACATACTTATCAGTATCCTCAGGATTCAAAACATAAAGAATTGATCAAAGTAGTATCATCTACATATCGTATAGGCTTAAATTTAGGGAAAGCTGCCATTAAATCAAGAAAAATAAAAAGAATTTCCTTATTTTTTCAAATGAATACTGTAAATTGCTTTAATTTTGCTGTATTCTTATTTTCGCTGGTTTTGCTGGTGGCAGAAACCGGTGAAAATAAAAACACAGTGAAACAGTATTTTAACATTGTTTGAATGGAAATTATGTCCAAAATAGTGAAATTAAAACTACAGTGAAATGTCAAAAATACAAAAACCGTGAAAATTTATACACGCGAAAATAAAACAATTTACAGTAATACAAAGATTACCAGAGCAGAGTGTTGTGTATTTGCCAATCTTGAGCAAGCAGCATTTTATTTGTTGGTATATTAGGGGTGTTGTGGCTATAAAAACTGTGAGATGATACAGACTGTCTGTCAGGCTGGCTTACTGTTACATGTAGGTCTGTGAGGGCCTGGAGGGCTTGGCAAGAGCTACTCTTTGCTCACATAAGAAAAAGATAAACTGATGATGTATGGACCAATTTATTAAAAATTTGAGACATTGTGGCCATGACCAGCATGCACCAAGTACAGAACCTTCTTAATTACAAATAACCAGAGCTTCAAAATATGCTTGCAAGTACAACCTTTACTTTCATGTTTCCAATCCCATTAACCCAGAGATAGAGGGTGTGCCCTTGCTGGTCATAGGATACCTGTTGGATGACATTTGCAGGGCAACATATAGCATACAGATTCAATATATTTCATTCAGTAATGCACAATATTGCTGACAGTGTGTATTGCCAAGATATGCTTAGGAAATTAAGCTAATGGTGCTATCAAATAACTCACTTGCAGAAACACTTGACTTAAAGTCGAAAGCTGAAGCCACGTATAGCAATAAAAACACTGTAGAACATCAAAATTGGGATCCATTGGGATTAAATATCAGCAGTATGCATACTTCTAAATGTGTAATGCTTCAGAACTGCAAGAAAAGTCATGTCTAGGATGCCATGCAGCTGATGCATTGCTCCCATGTGCCATGGTTCACTCTAGCCAGACAGGAGAGGATATACAGAAATCCAGAATTACACAGGTTCACCTGTCTGTAGGGCTGCAAAGTGTGTGTGTGTTTTTTTTTTTTTTTTTTTGATTTGACTATATCTTGTAGTCAAGATTTATGTCAATAAGTTCATGGATTTACCTTGCATGTGAACCAGTACTTGCTCAAACCTTATCGCAGTTGCAAATTGTGACTCAAGATCACATTTGTAGTGAAATGCGAACTTTAACTCTTGCCCCTTTAAACTGGCCAAAACCAGCTGGTGGTCAAATATCGTCTGCTTCAGTGTTTTCAACTGATTTCAACAGCAATGAAAAACAATCCCGTGCCGAGGAAAGCTGTTGACTCAGTCTTAATTCAAGGGGGAAAGGGTTAATGATGAAATCTTCAGTGACACATCTTCATGGCTAAAGAGGCTTTTTTGATAAGTGTTTGGTAGAAACCTCTGCATTTTAAAAGTCACTGTCATATCAAGTGCTGTATATCATGATGCGCCACCTGCTGGACTTCCCAGAAAGCAGGTAGTCTCATGGTGGTGTCAGAATTCTTTGTACATGTATAAAGACACAGAAAGTCCTGGTAAATATGGCCAGTCAAAAGCCAAATGATAATTTGCATTAGAGTGGCCTTGCAAAAGAGCCAATGTACCGTAGCTGCGAAAAAGACTGTGTCAATGCTACAAATGTGATTATAATTTGGAATTAATAGGACGTTATCCACTGTGATTGTTGCCTCAGACTAGATCTGCATGCAGCAGCCACGCAGTGACAGAATAAATGTGTACACTTGCCACTGATCTTAATGGCTGGACCAGAGCATTTCCCATGGCCATGAAGTAATAGAATAAGTTTACACACATACTTGTGCAGACAGAATTGATGGCAGGGCCAGTGTCCTTGTGGCACAGAGGGAGAGATTTTTCCCGGCCACATTGCCAGTTGCTGTGTGACTGGGAAGATAGTGATGAGAGCCAAATGCAGACAACAGTACTGTCAGGGCCTTGTATGATCACTGAGTTATCTCCTGACTCTGACACCGAACTATACCCAAAAATGAAGGCAGAACTTGAGACAAAGCTCTTCTTTGGATGATTTGGAATATAACTTCCCAAAGTTACAAATCATGATGTTCATATTGGTAGAGGTGTCCACAAGAGTACCAACGGGGGGCAAGGGTATATCACTGTGTGCATCCTGTGTGTGATAAACACAATAGTCATGGTGATACACCCAAAAAACACTCATGGGCATTTTACTGATGACTTGAATCTCCCAGACAGAAATTCATTTATGGTGAAAGGCAAACTTTAATAATGAAATCTTCAGTGACACATCTTCATGGCTGAAGAGGCTGTTTTGACAAGTGTTTGGTAGAAACCTCTGGATTTTTAAAGCTCTGGTCATACGAATGATACAGAGACTGCAAGTATGAGGGGCAAGCCACTGCCAGAACGATCAGAGATAACTGGGTCTTGCATACAGTCTTTTCATCACCTGCCCATTTTGTCAACTTTTAGTGAGTTTGATGCATTTGGTGCCAACATCCCTGGTTGGCGTGTAATTTTTTCGTGCCCTAATCTAATATTTACATTGTTTCATGCAGTTGTTGTCCTGGAGTGTGGTGTGTCAAACCCTGGATGATTAATAGGATCAGGTCTATTCATTTTATATGAATAGCACTTTTAATAGCACAAACTGAGACCATTATCAGAATACATCATTATCCTGACCTCAGATTTACAAGATACTTTGCAAAATCATGAAACCTGGAGCACTTGAAAATGTTTCCTTGCAACTTTGCATGGGTGTACAGTATTTTTCACAATTATTGAAGTCATGAGCAAAATGTTGGGCTATGGCATCACTTGGGTGTACAAACTTCAGCTTGATGATCCAGCAAATACGTAGTGTGTACTGGTGGCTTCCCGTGGGAGTACAGGCGTGACGACAGTGATGCTGCTCTCCAAACTCATGCCAAAGTGAAAGTACCCCACTGTGTCAGCTGTATGGGCTTCATTACCACACAGGGGTACAGACACAGAGCATGCCACTTGAGTGGTTTGTGTGCATGCTTCCCATATACCTGTATGAATGAAAGTATTGGGACTGTGCCATTTCTTTGTGCTGGCAGCTGGTCTTATGGTGTCATGCCATATACATTATTATTATCCACAGTTCTCTGTGTTTTGGCTTAAAGTTAAACAGGGTGAAGATACCTGGCTATTTTTACCCCATTTTCTATTCACCCTCTCTGCAAATTTCCATACCATGAAAGGCTGCTTGCCAGTTTTATGGGCAGAAGAGAGGGCCATATTTCTTCACCACTGCAGCAGTAGCTGCTCAAGCTGGGTTCTTGCCCCATATATATTTCCAGTGCTATACTTGCAAGGGCAGCATACATACTTAGAAGGAAACACCAGAGAAAGGAGGAGGAGATGCCACTGTGGTAGTCACCACCTGAGGCACGTACATGTTGCTGCTGTTTACATGTCCCTGACAGCTAAGGCACAGTGCTTCAGCTGTTACTCAGGTCAAAGGAAGCTCAATACTGCGAGACAGCAGAGAAAGTTGTTTTTTTTAAGGTATAATATGTGAACTGTAAGATATGTGATGGTCATACCTTTTGACAGCCCCCATCAAGTAGGCCACAAGAAGGTTTCACAGGGAAGGCCAAAAATAGGTTTCTTAGACAAAAAAAAAAAAGACTTTCTTAGAAGAGACCCAAAGGGTTGCTTAGAAGAAGCCAAGAAGGTTTCTCAGAAGATACCAAAAGGGTTTCGTATAAGAAAATAAAAAATAGCCAGCACTAGAGGTGGCCGTGATGTCCATTATGGTAGACCACCGCAGTTACATTTATCAGGAAAAGCAATTTGACCAAGGTTCATTGGGAAGGAAGCCAGGTAATATCCAAGTGGTGCAGGTTGAACATTAAATGTACTCAGATAAATTGCCATTGATTAAGGATTTAATTGGATAAACCATGTGACTTTGAACCATATGGCAAGTGTCCCCAAATAAACAAGCAGGACACATACATTCAGCATGAATCTTGCAGAAATGCGAGGTTTCTTGCCTTAAGAACCCCAAGACTAGTAGTACTATGCTGTGCCATCTCATTATAGAATACATAAACTCTGTGCCATCTCATTATAGAATACATAAACTCCTAATCTAACAATTCAGGAAATCACCATCAAAATTTAGGACTGGGAGAGTCCAGGATACCTTGTGATTATATCTGCTGCATGGCATTTCCATTGGCAGAAAACTGTCAGCAGTTCTTTGTTGTATGCAGCCCTTGTTACATGGGTACAAGGCACCATACAGCCAAGCAAGGGCACAGATTTTAAATTGTTCAAATCAAAGAATGTAGCATGCAAATACTTCTTGGTATGGTGGTCCAGGAAGGCCCAATAAAAAGTTGATGACTGATTGTCCGATGGCATGGTTGCTATTCACTGTCTAGTCAAGGCTCTGTGTACCTTTCCACTTGGCAAGGTAAATCAATTTAAATCCTGATTAAAGTTTAATCTGTTGCTCTTAGCTTGACTGACCTTGAGAGTTTCCCTGGGGCTCTCAGTTCAAAAGAATGTACTTGCAGTATAACACTACGGCGTGCAACCAGTCTGCATGTATATGGTGTTGTGGCTTTAAGATCACACGATACTATCAGTTTTACTGGGGTTGGGCTGGTGATAGGGCAAGGTGGATCAGTCTGTTGAAACTGTCGGCCCTCCAGCCCTGAAGCTAAAGCAGCTTCAATTCAGGGCCTCTATTTTCCTGAAATGGTGTGGTTGAAGGGCCTAAAATTTCATCAGGGCAATGCATCTTGCTGTATAACTGACTCAATCCCAGTGTGACTATTTTATCTCTAGGTGGTGAAAAATAAAGGAATTTCTATGTCAAAATTTTACAGAGGAACGTGTGCAATATGGACAATAGTACTTCCATGTATATAGGTTAGACATGGACTGGTTAGCTTATGGAGAGTAAAGAGTTCGGACTGTGGAATAGAGTAATGACTACAAGGAAGTGGTTCTGGGCAAAAAGACACAAATACAAGGTTTCTGAAGGTTTGTCATCAAATACTTAACTTTTTTCTGAAACTCATAGTTTAAACTGTTTTAACAATAACAGTAAATTATTCAGACATTTATAAAGTCCTCCATCTAAAGTTTTGGCAGCAAATGATGTCATCCCAACCAAGAAGCCAATTCCCCCATTTTTATCTGTTCACATCTGGCATTTGCTCCATTTTCAATAAGAAAATGCCAGAAAGGCTTTGTGGCTTACTAATTTGAATGAACAGTAATGTCCAGTGTTGCCTTCTGTTGTTTTGTAAGTATTTCATTGTCTGGCAATTGATGGCATTTCTGTCTTGGCAGTCTTGCCCTACACAAGTAAAATGATTCCTGCACAGTGTCTGTGTCGTCTGCATTGAACCCAAAACGAGGCTCTAAAATGATGTCATGAGGAATGCCCCAGGGGGTGCCCGGTGCTACAGTAAATAGAGCCTCAGGTACTATGAGTACACATGTAAGGGCTAATTAACCAATCAAATTCTGTTATTCTTCACCATCCCTAGATAAAGCACAGCCCTTCCAGTGTAATAACACTTACAGAAAAAGTTATCTTATTACATTTACCTTGACCTTGACTCATACTCAAGGTGGTTCTGAGAGCTGGCATTGTTAAGTCTTCATCTTAAATATCACACTTACGTACATGCAGTCCACATATACTCATAACTTATACATACTTCACTGGGGAAGCTAGTCTCCCCTGTTCCCAATATTTTGTTGCTTCCTCTATGTTTGGCCTGTAGTTGTATTTGGATGTATGGAGATGATTGTGTGCAAAACATGCACCTCAAATTATCAGTTGTCATGTATACATGTGAGTACACCACTTGTAATCAGGTTTGGGCTTCCAGAATATAGCAACAAACTGCCTATAACATTGTGTCTTTGGCTGGAGGCCCAGCTGGGCTCAGTCCAGATTGCAGTGAGTTACTGTGGTAATCTGAGATTGGGCCAAGACACAAACAAAACCTTGACAGCACAGCATTTCATGCCAAATGAATAACTTTCCAGATTCATGGAAACTGGGCTCAGCACAGGCAGAGATGTAATCAGTGTGCATAGATAATAAATGACTGCAATGTAAACTTCCAGAGGCAGGCCCCAGGTAGACTTACATACATAGCCCTGGTAAGGACATGAGGCTGCATACTGAGCCTTTAGGTTGGGCCCAGTGAGGACATGGCTTCCCTGAGAGCTGGTCCCTCAGTTCTCTCAAGTCTCAGGCACAAGCTTGCTGTGACTTGTGCTTATCCTGAAATATTTATTATTTATAATCCAAAGTGCCGCCTTGTCAAGAAGCACCTAACACTACAAGGTCTGCTCTGACAAATTAATGGCAAGGAGAATTGTGGCTGCCATATGGCTTGCTTTTATGTTTGTGTTTGTTTCTAATGAAAGTTAGCAGGCTATAAATTATGGCAAGAGTTGACCTTCTGGCTGCTGAACAACCCAAAAAGCGGTTAGATTTCTGTTCTGTCAAGACTAACTGTTGGAGCTATTAGAAAGTGTACAGCAGATTCAGCTATTTAATTTTGTTGTAAAATTTCATTGCAAAAGGGACACAGATAGACAAGATTACAATTACATTGCCTTTGCTCGCCCAAAAAACAGAATGGTTAAAGTGAAGCATGAAACGCTTACTCTTAAATGGTTGAGGAGGTAGTGTTCCGCATTGCTAATGTGTATCATTTGAGACTAAATGCACTGTGAGCATGAAATAGAGGTTTATGCTCCACTCCCACTTCTTGTGTAACCCTTTGACACCCAGGAACCTTTCACCTTCAGACAGCCCGCACAGATACATGTTTTTTTTTTTTTTATGATGTCCATCAGCAATCTTCAAGTGCGTGGCAGCATATGAGCTGGGTACAGTGATCAGAATGGTTACATCTATAAAGTATTGGTGTATGAGGGTGACTGTACAAATAAAACACTCTTCAGATTATAGCATGTTTGATCACCAAGAGTGGCTTAGTCCACATGATATAACGCAAATGGCATTTCCCTGCATACATGTAACCAGAGAACTCCAGACACATGTTCAATTCTCAGGGGCTTCTGCTTCATTATTTCCTCTGTTGATATAAAAAACGTATAATTGAACAGTCATTAATTTTGGTAGGGGTCTTTTTGTTTGCTGGCTGTTGACAGAGGGGAGACAGTAGGGCTGTTGTTAAGGCCGGGGCTGCAGTGTGGCGACAAGAAGCAGCACTAGCAGGTTGTGTAACTAGGACCAGTCAGTTCTTGTGCAGGCTACACTTTCAGTTAAAAGTGAATCTCCTTGGTGCAGAGTGGGACTGGTCCAACAGCAGTGTGGTCCTGTAATTAGCCTCCCTTTGTCCACTTCTATCAATTGCCAACATATTCTCATGCTGATGGAGAGGATATTATAGAAATTGTCTGAAATTGAAATTACCCAATGAAATGTCAAATAGATTTGCTGACAGTGCAGATCACCGACTTCGTCAAATACGCCTTCCACAGAAACATTCTCAGCAGAGTCCACAATCTATACAGAAAGGGGTGAGGTTTAAATATCTTGGGCTATGATTGTAAAGTCACCTGTACTATCTTAGACAATACTCTGCCCTCCTGTTTTTGCAAAATAAAAACAGGGGATAAATGTGGTTGCATCTTTGTGGAGCATGAAGTGTCAAGCATGCATCATATTTTGCAGTAATAGAGGCCAAAGACACCAGATTTATTGCTTGAATGAAGGTTACAGTCTGAAGTCACAATTATTATCAGATATATGCAGATATGCAGGGGGTGGGTGGGGCAGCCAAAATGGGCTTGGGGTCCCCAAAGAGCAGACAAAAACTTTTTTTTCTGTTGAACACACAGATGTCAGGAATACAGGTTTGTCAATGGTATTTCAAGATGCTTCTCTGGCAAGACTTTAATTTGAAATAATTTCCAAGTCAGGACAACTTGCGTACAAAAAAAGCATAAATCAGGGAGACTTGCTAATTGCCAATCAGGTTAAGGGGCAGGCATGTTAGCCTCTAATTGCTGATGTGCCATGAGGCAAAGATAGGTATGGGAGATGGCTCTTGTTACTGATTACTTGCTGACCACTTGCAGCTGCAGAAAATGTAGATTGCAGACCCAGTAACAGTGCCAGGTAGAAATGTTTTCACCCACTGTTAGGTATTGGAGGTTAGTTTTTACCTACTACCTTGAGCTGACCCTAGTAACAGTGCGAGATACAAATGTTTTCACCTACTTTTAGGTATTAGAGGTTAATTTTTACCTACTACTGAGAACTGACCTCAGTAGCAGTGCGAGATACAATGTTTTCACCTATTTTTAGGTATTATGGGTTAGTTTTTACCTACTACTGAGAGCTGACCCAAGTAACAGTGCCAGGTAGAAATGTTTTTACCTACTACTGAGAGATGACCCTAATAATAGTGCCAGGTAGAAATGTTTTCACATACTATATAGATATTAGAGGTTAATTTTTACCTACTACAAAGAGCTGACCAAGTAACAGTGCCAGGTAGAAATGTTTTCATGTGCTATTAAATATGAGAGGTTAGTTTTTTGTCTATTGCTCAGAGCTGACCCCGTGGAGAGTAGAGAATTGTCTTCTATGTATCAATCGGTGATGTGGATGTCTCGTACCTACCAAACCAACTAGTGGGTGCTGGCCATGCAAGTCAGTAGGGTTTAAAAAATTTCTTCTTCTTGACTGACTGATTGCAGACAACGTACAATGTCGGAGTTAATGATGCAGGTTTTGTTTAATGTTTCCTTTGAATCAACAAATACCATTTGGTGGTAGGGGGGAGTGTTAGCATGGAGCCTCAATGCATAATATAGACCTACAACAGGTAAACAGTGCCGCCTAGTCATGAGCAGTGCATCTTGTTTTGTCCAAACACCAGAGCTGGATCAGTTCCAGAGAGCCTGCTTTACAACTTTGGGCCACACTGGAGCATCTGCTTTGTGGCAAATCTACTTTGATGTCTGAGCTTTAGCAGAAATCAGTCAAGTAATCCACGTCCTTTCTTACCAGACCTAGAAATGACTATAGAAGAATAAAAATTAAAAGCTAACAGAGGAAAGTCTTTCATTCCTGAATGTGCCATTGTATATGTTTTGTGACCAAGGAACGGCCGGGTCTCTGTAGAACATAATATACCATTGTGTTGGAACAGTTATGTTCATTTCATATAAATTGATAAATGACTCTCTCATTGGTTTGTGTATCACCAAGCAATGACACATCTGCTGTGTGTCTAAACATTTTTTGCACGGAATTTAGGTGCACTGTGTTCTGTTATTTGCTGCCAAGTACAGAGAAAAATCTGTGACTGTCATAGTGACATGTCAGTCAGCTTCTCTTTGCTGCTCCAAAGAGCAAAATGTAGCTGCATTTCTTCCACTGACTGATTTGGCCAACTGTATCAGGCAAACCATCAAGACAGTAGCTGACCTTGCAAGGCTTGTGGTGCATTTGGGTGTATTCTCCAAAATTGATCTTAACTCACCACTTTCAAAGTGGTCGATGACATTTCAGACATGACAGAAATCAGCTTAAGTGTGGTAAGGGTTAAACTCTTATATGTGAATTTACTTCGATTTTACACTGATGCAGATAAGAGGCAATGGTATTTCAGGTAACAAGTAGGTTTGGGGAGGCTTTGCCAGCAACATATGAAAAATATGGGGACTAAGTAGATTAAGCATTTGTCTTCTGTGGACTGGCTTTGTGGTGGTGGCAGGCCAGTGGCTGATGGGGTACTTCACCACCAGACACTTTATGAGGCAAGGGTTAGCTGCATATACAGCCAAGCCCAGTGAAGCACATGGAAGGACTCCATGAGGCAGTCAAGCAGTGACATGGACAGTTCATAGCAAATAAATCTACATTCTGCACTTGTAGTCAGTAGGTTTCCTAAGTGTGGCTCCAATCTAGTAAGAGTTGTGTTCATTGGCTGGCCCCTGTTATGCTATTATGCTTGTTTCTGGCATCTTATCGCACAGGATGGAGACCCAGAAATTACAATGTATTACAGGTAAAAAATGGATGGAGGACCTCAACAAGTCAACATTAACCCTTCTCTCATGGTCAGTGTCCAAGTCTTACGATGCAGGAACATCACCATGTTTACTGCTGTGCCCAATAAAAATGTACTTGTGCAGCTGGTGGAGTGATTTGGCCTCAATAGCAAGTTGTCTTCACACAGTGTGGCTCCACATAATTGGGCAGACTTGCATGTGTAGGGTGTCTGCCACATCAATAGGTGCCCTGATAGAGTATAACTAGCAGACTCTGCGCAGGGTGCTCTCTCTCTCTCTCTCTCTCTCTCTCTCTCTCTCTCTCTCTCTCTCTCTCTCTCTCTCTCTCTCTCTCTCTCTCTCTCTCTCTCTCTCTCTCTCTCTCTCTCTCTCTCTCTCTCTCTCTCTCTCTCATCACATGTGCATGGTGACCTTGACACTGTATGAATAGGTGATCATATGTCGTGTTTCCTGGGATAGTGTAGATAGATCATGTGTAAGGTGTTCTCTATACTGTATGAATAGGAGACCCTATACATGTAAGGTGTTCTCTATACTGTATGAATAGGAGACCCTATACATGTAAGGTGTTCTCTATATTGTATGAATAGGAGACCCTATACATGTAGTGTCCTGATTATTGTTATACAATTTAATAAAAACCAATACACACATGCCATTGGGAAAGTTAAGTACATTGTTGTGTACATGTACAATGTAACAGATCTTAAGGACGACAGGAATGACTTGTACTGTGTTAAATATAGCTTTGAAGTAGTTTTGCATCTACATCATAGCATAAGGTAACATGAAATGCAATATCACATACCTGGCAAACGTCCAGGGCAAATTCAACGTCGTGAAATAATCAGTGTTGACAGTAGTCGTACGGGTTGTCAGTGAAGTGGTCTCAAGGCATCTGCAACCCCAGTCGTGCGTTCGTGTTCACCGCTGCCACCAATGTTGTGGTCCAGCCGGGTATCGAACCCGGGACCTCTCGCACCCCGAGCCAGCGTTTTGCCATTACGCCAAAAGTCCGGACGTTGAGCGCGAGGGCTCAACACTGCCTGGCCCTCACTACAGCTTTATAATTTGTAGTAATGGTGTGGATAAATGCCAGGGAATGGATATGTAGTAACGGGATGAATACATAGTGATGAGATAAGATACATAGTAATCAGATGGATATATGCTAAAGGAATGGATACATGCTAAGGGAATGGATATATGCTAAGGGAATGGATACATGCTAATAGAATGGATACATAGTAGTGAAATGGATACATAGTAATCAGATAGAAATGTAGTAATGAGATGGATTTACAAGATGCTATCATCTTTGTATTTTCTTTCTTGCTGAAACATGCTGGCTTATTTTCAAAGTTCTATATCATGTGGAAAGTTTACTTCCATATCACCTGACAACACTAAGATACTGTTGCATGGCAGTGAGAGGGCAAGACGTAAACATTTATTTGTCCTATGTTTTACATGTAGAAATGGTTCCTTGGTGAGGTGGAGACCAAGGAAATGCCTCAGGTGCTGCATAGAGTTGTGTCAGGGTAGTGTAGGTGGTAGGTTACGTAAAACATCCTTGGCTGCTGACCAGAATGTCCCACACCTGACATTTGGTAAATGTCTTATATTTGAACTGCATGATCAGAGTATGTGAAGACGCTGGCTATCTTCATGTAAGCCACCCACAGGTAAAGAATATATTACCAGGTCACAATGGCATCCTTACATAACATCATGAGCCACAGGTTTACTCAAAGGGACATGTCAATTTGCCAACCAATCAAAATTTTGTTCTGGCATTGAGCCACCAACAAGTCAGAACATTGTGGCAGCAAACAGAACAAATAAAGTCAGTTAAGATCGACCCTGTGGCACTCCTTCCACTAGATGCTGTCACTGAAAAACGCTTGATGTATCAGGGAAGTCTGGGAAACAGACAGGACCAGTTCATCTGACATGACCTCATCATCTGACAGGACCCGGTCATCCATGATAATGGAGAAAAATGGCCAGTGACAGGGACAGTTTCAGGACAACACTCAAGAATCGTCAGCATACGAAGGACACGGCAGTCTTCCTGTGTATATGGGCAGCCAAATAATGTCATCACCAGATAGTAAGACAGGGTTCCAGTACATCTGCAGTAACCATGGGAGGTGTTGGTGCCATGTGACATTAAGACTAAAAGCATATTGATCTGGCGTCCTTGTACCACCCTTGCAAATTATCAGTCTCTCACCCAGAATGATTAGTTTCTGTCTCAGATTCTCAAAGATTAAGCCTACTCCCATGTTTGATCAAGGTCATATCTACTGAATTTATGTTGGGAGAGAAGCAAACATATGACAAGTTATTACTGTTTTTACAAGTCGAGAGCTGAGCTGTGTTCTGCTTTACTTGGTTAATTTTTGTCAGGTAGTGACTAGACCAGTGTCCCCTGCAAAGACTTGCATTACAGCCTTGAAGGTACAACTGGTTTCAGTACATCAGTTCAGTTTATTGTACAAAAAATACCCAGGAGATTGTTGAAAGAAACCTGTGTGGAGAGTCATGCTCTGTGGGTTACAGTTTGCTATATGACAAACTGGAAACACTGTCTTTTTGTACAGCTTGACTTTGCTGGCCATAGCCTGCTCATGTATCTTCTTGTATGTGTTAACTCACACTCACCATAGCCTGCTCATGTTTCTGTAGAACCGGTGATGGCATAAAAACCTTGCCGGGAATGAAGGCACAAAGAGCGTGCATGACCAAACACTAGATAGAACATGCTCATGTAATACTCCCCAGATGCAAAGTGACATTAGGGTCAGTTACACAGGCAGGTCAGACAAAACTGAGTACCAGCAATGCTTTATTGACCATGCTGCCAGGTCTCCCCATCTTGACATGGCACCAGTCATTGACCTGCGCTGTCAAACCACATGTCTGCCACCAAGCCTATTTCTCCTCTCTTTGGGAACACCAGAAGATGGTGGCATTGAAGCAATCCAATCAAGTCAGTATTTTAAACACTTTTTTATAGGGTCTCCATGGATCATGAAAGAATTTTCGTCATTGTTACTGGTATTAAAGTAATTAACTGTTAAGAAAGGGGATGTTTCTTCCACAGTACAAGTGGAGCCGCCAGCACAGTGGCAAGAGAAGCAGCTGTGTTAAAGGTACCCCAAAGGCTGCCTGCAGAAGAATGTGTCAGAAAAAAACGTTTAGTCATGGATTGACAATCTGTAGCACTGTCTATGCAGAACAAATTACATTACAGCTGTAGGTCTCTACATAAGCTGTCGAGATTATGACCAAAAATTGTAGCACAAAGAAGAGATCCTGTATGGGATTCAGAGTGACCTTGACCAAATTCGTAAGGTCCCAAAAAGTCCTTTAGAGGCATAGAGTACCTGCAGCAATTGCTTAAGTTTTTATCCCACAAAGTCCTTTAGGTGTACAGAGTACCTGCAGCAATTGCTTAAGTTTTTATCCCACAAAGTCCTTTAGGTGTACAGAGTACCTGCAGCAATTGCTTAAGTTTTTAGTCTGAAAATATCAAAGTGCCAGTTTCTTCTTGAGAAAGAAATTGCATTGATTAAGGAGATAACCTCATTAATTTTCATCTTGGGATGTTAATGGGGAGTGGGTACCAGTCTCAGCATTCCATAATTGAGCCCTCTGTGTATACACAGCAAAAAGAGCCATCACGCCCATTTTTCTTTGAAGGTAAATCTGTGATGTGGCAAATGTTTTTTTTTTTTTGGCACTGAAAAAAAATCTGAAGAAGCAAACTGAGACTCAGCCACATGTATTGTGCTTGGGTTTTTTATTCAATTTCCTGTGACATTTTCAGATCTTAGAAGTTTATATGGAGAATGAGACATTAGACAGAGAGAGCTTGCAGAAGTGCATGGTACAGGGTTGGGGTGCTGTGTCATACTCACTTGAACAGTGAGGCCCATGCTCAGCTTTTTAAATTATGGGGAAATTAACATCCCCAGTCAGTAAGTGTCTATTTCATGTTGAGCACTGCATGGAAGAATAAAAAAAGCTCCAGGCCTCACTGGTATTCCCAGATGACGTGGTGCATGGACAGACAGCCCTCGCTGTAAGGTCATGGTATATGGTGGGGTATGTTAGCATATTAGACTGACCTGATGGCACTTATTTTATATATAGCTCAAAGAGCGAAAGGCTTCTGTGTTTGAATATTGATGCAAGCAAATTGGTCACTTTTGTCAGCATTGGTGATATTTGTTGTGTTTTTGTGGAGTGGAATTCATATGATGGGATTTGATGTTCATCTGCTTGTAATATGCGTATCATGTAGAGGGCATCTAATTCACATAGAGGCTGGTGATGATGACACTGTCAAGTCTCTTTGATGTCACATACATACATGTGAGGGTTGCTGGCTTCCAGGCCAGTCACAGTATTCCTGTGTACTCTGCCGTTGCATTGTGAGATCTCTTGGAGATTAATTTTCAAAGCTGGCAAGTAAAATCAGATCAAACTGTGCAACCCTGGTTCACCAAATTGATGGCTTAATGTTGCAGAAATCATGTCCCAGAATCCTCATGAATGGCTGCCTGTACATGTCTGTGACTGCATCAGTGTCATTGTGGGAGAGAGACCAAAGCAAACATGGGCCCTACTGTCAAGGCAGGAGAATTATGCCGGATTACATTTCAAAGTTTGAAATTGATCAAGCCCAGAGAGGCACCCACATTGTGTAACAGGACCTGTAGGAATAGGGTAAACCACAGTCCTTACTAGGAGTATTTGGAACCAGGTATTTACCTGATCCAATCAGAATTCAGGATGCTTGACCTGTCTTAAATGAAGTGCATATCTTCCTGTTGTGACATAATCCTGTTTTGCAGAATATTTCTCTAAGAAATGAATTGGAAATTATCACAAATTTTCAGAATGATATGCCATGCATTGTCTTTAAATTTATGAAGTACATGCAGTACATATAAACATTTTGTGTCATAGTCACATGCTTTGAGACAATGTTCATATGAAATGTGATTGATTCCCATATACAAACTATAAATAGTATTTGTACATTTTATGTGAAAATAAAAATGGTCAAATTAGAATTTATTTGAACATCAGATAAAGTTAATAGCATTGATTCAATTAAGAAATGGTGGGCAATTCACATTTTTGTATGTGCATAATTTAATTATAAACCATTCATCAAAAATGGAAATAAGGGCACAGACTGTTGTTTGATGATGAGTTAGATATAATTTTTCATTGCTTGCCTGAAAAACATGAAATAGCAGTTTATTTTCTGGGCAACAGTGTAAATTGTCATTGTCTGAGAGTTCCATACAATAACTGATGATCCTGAAGACCATCACTTGGTTTCCGTGTTTAAATGTGGCGCATAACGCCATTCTGTTGACTTGATGGAGTGTGTGTTGCTCGGTATGCAAGAACATGTATTTGCCATATGGACTAACCACACTAATAACGTCTGTCTGTTTCTAGTGACGTTTAATGAAATTAGTTGAGTTGAGACTGGAAACCTTATGCATAAAATGAGCCCCTGGGTATTGTGTTTCCTCTAGAATGGCTTTTGGCTGCTAGTAACCTCATACACGGAATATTCATGGTAGCATAACCTGTGAATGTTGTTTAAAAGAGGAAGAAAAAAGAAAAGGTCTGAGTTTTTTACTGTTCTTTGAAGGAAGAATGAATCTTAGGGATTGCACAGTCAGAATCAACCGTTTCACATGTAAAATTTAAAACTGTCTAGATGAAGACCCCCAAAGCGCCATTCTGATGGAAACAAGTTAATGTTACAGCCAATTGGCTCCCCCATCGTAGATTCCTGGATCAACCCCAGCGATCAATTTAAGCAAGGATGGGTATTGGTCACACCTCTGCATGGGAAGAAGAATCTTGGCTCCATGCACATAATTCATGGCTCCATGTGCAGAGTATGTGTTCTGTGCATAGAATATGTGTGTGCAGGCACACAATGCATGGCTTCAGGCAGAGAATGCATGACTATGCACTCAGGGCATAGTTCCATGCGCACAGTGCATGGAGCCATGCACTGTAGCGAGGTGGCACTTGGAGTAGATGCATGGATTGTGAATGGGATATCCATGATTTAAGTCGCATGTACCAACATACAATGTGTAGTCACTTCCTGTGAAAATGGCCATTAAACTTGAATGGAGGGAGTGTGTACATTTGATATTGCTATTGAGAATTACAAATCCAGCTCAGAAGGATGACTCAATGTCAAAGTCCATTCATTTGTAATCTGATAACCAGTTAGAACTGTATCAGATAGGATAGTTTAAATTCAGATGAGTCAGATGCATATCAAAGGGTTAAAATATTGCCTATTAATTAGCCAATTAACCAGTTTTATGCT
Source organism: Hermodice carunculata (assembly GCA_964020975.1). NCBI lineage: Eukaryota > Metazoa > Annelida > Polychaeta > Eunicida > Amphinomidae > Hermodice > Hermodice carunculata. The sequence goes on from OZ026614.1 coordinate 36,245,422, forward strand.
GTGCTGACATGTTCGATTGCTTTATTTCTGTGGAGGTAAGAAAACAACTTGACACTGGAATGCCAAATATGTTTGCACTGGAATATAAAATTAATTGGGTATAATGAAATGGTAATCACTGATTGTGAAATAGGAAAATAATACTTTGTTAAAGTGAACAATATGAGACTGAGCGACGCCACGGTTGGAGTCCTAGTAATGACAAAGTTAATCAAGCTGACGGGACAGCGTATCAACAAAGGGGATCTACATGTATGGGTAACAAGTTCTGCACGCTTATACGTTCAGGGCCAGCATTCAAGACCCTGACAAGCCAGAAAATTGCCTTTTTATAATTTACTGGGGGGGGGGGGGGTAGTTGACCTATGTATGGCTTACACTTTTAATTTCTTGTCACGGATCATTGGGCCATGGTGAACATTGACATTGTACCAAGGCAGATGATGTATGGCAAGGCATCAATCAGAAAATAACATAGTCCAGGGAACTGAGCAACAAAATTGTAGTAACAAATACAAGTAGAAAATTGCCAGTTTGGGGAGAGAGTACACACCAGGCATTGATCCTGTCCCTCTAACACTGCACCAATCCTGCCAGCCCAGGATACTCTACAATCTCTGTGTGATTGTCTCTATGAGCATGAAACCATAGCCCTCCCACAGAATTGTGCAGCATCAGCCAACGGTGACAACCGTTGCCTGTAAATTGCAAAAGTGGCACATGTTCAGGGTATATTTCAAGAAAAAAAAATACTTTATTGTAGTTGTGCTCATCCTGCTGTGAATAGTGTTCTCAGTGATGAAACATTGGAGGGAGGAGCTGGCAAAAAGATAACTATGGTGCATGGTGTGTTATGTGGAGATGATTTGTGGTTGTATTGTGCTGTCTTCATGCAGGGTCCCTGTGGCATGGCTGAGCAGACTGTGTGTCCTGAACTGACAATCCAGGGTAGGACCAGTCAGACTTTTATCCTCCACTAATAGTCCAAAGTATAACCAGTCAGATTGTTTGTCCTGGACTGACAGTCCAAGACCAGTCACACTCTGTCCTGAACTGATAGTCCAAGGTAGGACCACCAGTCAGACTGTCTTGAACTAACAGTCCAGTGTATGACAAGTCAAACTACCCGTCCAAAACTGACAATTCAAGGCAGGACCAGTCATACTATTTGTCCTGAATTGACAGTCCAACATAGGAGCAGTCAAACTGTCTGTCCTGACAGTCCCAGGTAGGACCAATCCAACTGTCTGTCCTGAACTGACAATCCAAGGTGGTACCATTGAGACTGTCTGGCCTGAACTGGCAGGCCAGTGTGTAACCATTCAGACTGTCTGTCCTGAACTGGCAATCCATTCTGTGACCAGTCAGATTGTCTGTCTCTGTCCTGAACTGACAGTCCAAGGTACGAGCATTCAGATGGTCTTGTCTCCACTGATAGTCTAAGGTATGACCAGTCAGACTGTCTGTCCTGAACTGACAGTCCAAGGCATGACCATTCAGATGGTCTTGTCTGCACGGATAGTCTTAGATATGGCCAGTTGGACTGTGTGTCCACAACTGGTGGAATGGTGGAACTGATGAAGCCCAGTTTTGTTTTATTTTGGTCTTCTTTTTCTTTCTTTTATATATATATATATATATATATATATATATATATATATATATATATATATATATATATATATATATATTTATTTATTTATTTTGGTGGAGGTGTGTTGTCATGACAACACAACTACAAAGCCAACATCTTACATTATTTACACTGTCCATGGTGATCAAAACATTTAGTGCGTATCGGAAAACTGATCTTAAATGAAGATGAAATGAAAAAACTGACAGATATGAAGATTGACTTTCTGTGTGAGATGTGTTCATCGTTGATTTACTCTGAATATTATATTTATGCCCATGGGAAGGAAAGTTGACAGTATATTTGGTTGATGCCTGGAATTGATGCTGAGAAGTTGTGTTTCATGATGAGAGATCATAGTGTACTAAGAAGCTTTGTTTCAAGGAAAACTGTTATTAGCGTCAAATATATGTCTTATGAACGCGTCAATATCCTGCAGTCTTTCTCACTTCAAAGAATATTCTTAACAGCAGTTTTACTCCAGGCTGAAGGATCTTAGGGAGTAAATTGTGAAATGTTACACTTCATATATTTGCTTGCTTGGTCAACAGAGCTCTGCTTGTCTCACATTCACTAATTTGAGTAATTAATTGTGAAGCATCCTAATGTACTTTAGAATTGTCTTTTCTTGCAAATGTTCTACAAGCCTGGTCTCTTGTTTTATTTGACACTAGAAATTGAGAATAAAACTTGATAGGTGAGGTAGCCAAGTGTGACAGTCCTGGAAAATAGCCACCCTCCTCAAACAAGAAGCAAAAGAGTTAGTAATGGCCAGAGTAACTGTTTGTCTGGACATACCGGCCTCAAATGTAGACACTGTACCCAGTGTAATACTTGTATGTCAGGCATCTTTGGCATGCATACAGACACTGGTGTGAGAAGATTGTATACGGGGTGTGGATAGTTGTTTTGTTAGCAGTGGGTGTATTGGGTATGCATACAGACACTGTTATGAGAAGATTGTATAGGGGGTGTTGAAGGCCGTTTTGTAAGCAGTGGGGGTATTGGGTATGCATACAGACACTGGTGCCAGAAGATTCTATACAGCATGTGGATGGTTGTTTTGTTAGCAGTGTGTGTAGTGGGTATGCATTCAGATGCTGGTGTGAGAAGAATGTATATGGGGTGTGGATGGTTGTTTTGTTAGCAGTGGGTGTATTGGGCATGCATACAGACACTGGTGTGGGGAGATTGTATACGGGGTGTGGATGGGTACACAAGGTGTTGACGGGTGTAATGTCAGCAGTGGTGGCAATGAAGACAGATGTTGCCAAGCATTGACCATGACACCCCTGGGAATAATGATCCACCTTAGTAGTCTCACTAAAGTCTGACTGCTCATCAGCTGTGCAGGCCAATCCCACTTGAAAAGTATCCCTCACTGCATATGCAGACTGAAATAATATGTATGTAATATGAGGTACAACGTACCACCTTGTGCAAATCTTCAAATTTTTTAAAGTTGCGCATAAAAGTGTTTTGTGGTAGGGCTTGGTTCAAATGTGTGGTGCAGATATGTTATGTGTACTTATATATAATGGAGAGCCAGCTAGGGGTATATTTTTAAAGGGAGACACATTTAATGAGTACCCTGGACCAAACTGAAAGTGCTAGTCGGGGCTCACAGCTCTTTGATGTTAGCATCCAAATTGTAACTGACAAGGGATTGCTTTTGCAATGGATAGGAAAATGTTAATTTATAAGATTGAGGAACTTCGGTACAGCAGTCTGGCAGACCTTGGTGGTGTTCATGGCAACTTCGTGCATTTTTTCATGTCTGCCCTGTTAGGTGCAACACACATGGAAGCAGGTAAACATAGGTCTGACACTGGGATTATTGCTAAAACAAGGGTATGACCATTTAGACTGCCTATCTTGTAGCAGCAGTATCTGATACCAGGCAAATTATTAGGTGTATGATTGGCCTCTGGAGGGAATCAGAGAAGTAATCCTTGAGGACACTTGACAGATTGTAGGAATATAGAGGTGATACACAATTGGCAGCCAGAAGGAATCAATAAGATTGAAGATTTGTGACAAAACTTACAGCCTAAAAGCTGCTGTAGCATCTTCCACCCTCCTTTATCAGCTGCACTCAGCATGTCATATGCTTGCTACACACTCCTTATCACCTGCCCTCAACTTGTCACTTGCCTGCTTTACCATCCTTTATCAGCAGCCTTCAACTTGTCACTTGCCAAACATATCAAGTCAGAATCAAGAATCAGTTGCTAAGATTTGCAGGAGAGAATCGTGATATGTTTGTTTGACCCATGTTCTTGAATGACAAATTAAATGCAGTGGTGCCTTCATTGGAATGGATTCTGTGGTACATGAGTATTAGTTTATGGTTTTCTAATGATCGCCTATCTCATTTCACCCTGCACTGACCTTTAAATGAATGGAAAATAATATAGACTGGATTGGCTTGTTTCCTAATCATGATAATAACAATAATTTTCAGCAATATTGGTTTATACCATGTTAGCATGCCTGGTGAACATTTATATGTTCATTTTTCATAGACTTTTTACAGGCTAGAATACATTTTGATAGAAATTCTAATAACTGCAGGATATTCTCCGGATGGTAACTGCTTAAGCCTGATTTTTTTGGTTTAACTTGACAAAACTAGTGTCAGTTAATATAAAAAGCCACATAATTTGAAAAATAGTAAAACTGTAGAACACAATATCTCTTCAGCACAGGTAACATGAGAAACAAACCATGCAGGATATGAGGTTTTAACAAAAAGAGGAAACGTATGTCTGCTGGGTATCCTCCATGCAAAATTACTTTGTTATTTTCACTCTCATTTCTCATCACAAATCAGTAAGTCATGGAAAAATGATAGTGTTTCCAAAATTGATATGCAAGTGAAACTTAGTAGCAGAGACTTAAACAAGTGTAAACATTGTTGCAGGAGTAAATTAGAAACTTTGCAAAAACTTTGTTTTGAAGGATCATCATGGTAACAATATAGTGAATGGTATGGGCTAGTAAAAAGGACCTTGAGCAAATTTTGTGCAGGCTGATTAGGTTCCCCTGGAATGTAATCACCAGCTGCATTGCCACTTTAGACTTAAGTTTTGTAGCTGTGGCATTTGTGCATACATTTCTTTGCTTATCCCACTGCTGGTCCCACTGCTGCCACCATACTTTATAGCAAGTTATTCCACAGTGACGAGTGCACCTCATCCTCTGTAGAAGCTCCTACGTGGATCAATACCTTTGCAGGTACAATAAAAAACTGCAGTTGCAAACTTAATGCAAGGACACGTCAGGTATCCTTCATTGACTGGTGCATGTAAAGACGAAATACTCTTCCCACATACTGTTATGGGTACTATATGCAAAATCACTGCTGATCCCACTGCTGCCACCATACTTCATGGCACCTCATCCTCTGTAGTCAGTACCTTTGCAGCTACAATAAAAAACTGCAGTTCAAACTTTTAAAAAAATGACATCTCATGTATTCTTCATACACTGGTGCATTTAAAGAAGAAATACTCTTGGCACATACTCTTATGGGTACCATATGCAAATCTGTAAGAAAATGAATCTACAAAATGATCATACACCCACATGCAGCCGCAGCAAATACTAATCGACCACTGTGCAATGCCAGTGGGGCAGAATGTGAGGCAAGTAATGATACAGTAATGCTGCAGACAAAGACACAGCACTCCTGATGCTTGTGGCATGCTTGTTAAAATTCAGGGTAACCTGTGTGTGGCTCACCTTTATAGGGGAAGCATAGCCAATTAGTGTTCTCTTGGTGGTCACCACTTTGACAGGAAAAGTGTGACTTGTGATGCAGTGGTAGTCAAGACAGGTAACAGGAGCCTCATCAATGGGCTACCTGTATATCATTGCTTCCTTTCCTGCTGACAGTGTCATATAGTTCCTTTTCTCAGTTTATCGTCCCCATAATGAAAGCCTTAGGTTCATTAACACGTTCACCGTGAGCATTATCAATAAATATCTAAAAACTTTGAGAACAGGGCAAACACTGAACAACATACCATATGGTGGTCTTGTCAACATATTTACCAAGAGTTTAGTTTTTGAGTAGCTCAAACTTGGGTGTTAAATATTGGTATTCCTTCACTAACTACTGTGAAAAATTTAGTGAGAGAATTGTTACACTTATACAACCACATTTTGTATTTCTATAATTCATTGGTGCTGATGCATGATGATGATTCTCTGAATAGAGTGTGGGTTGGGGGTAAAGGTTGGGGGAGGATACATCAGTATCATAAGTAATCCTACGCAGCCTTTTGTCCCTAATTATAATGCTCAATGGCAAAGGGATCTCGTTTAGATCATGGATTTTAGCAGCAGTACATGTTTGATGACTGCAAAAGAGCATGTGTAAGTAGAAAGAGTAATAATCCCAGACTCAGGAAATCAGGTGTAAAGACTGTGACACAGAGCTTTAATGCAGTTAACTAAACAACAAAGCTAATTAATAGATTGCCATGTTATGAAGGGTGGTTTGAAAAGACAACTACAAAACAGAAGGCTGCCAGCTGGGCAATTGCATGTTGGAGTGGTTGACGGGAGAGACTGTCTGGTATTTGAGCAATTAAATGGGAGCAATGAAAGTCTTCCATTCTGGTGGTTATGATATGAGAGACTGGAGAATGGGGCTGTGATGTATGCATAATACTGTGGCAATCCTGCCGATCATCTTGGTAACCAGGATTTGTGTGAATCCTGGCAAACGGCATGAATGTTGGCATTGTAATACGTGTATGTAATTTATGGCCTGGATCAGTCAGTGAAAATAGAGGTCTAGGGAGTGTGCTGCAGCAGAAGAAGGTTTCATCAAGGGCAACTGACGAAATACGGCTGTCAGCAAAGCTTTTATTTAGGTATCACAAAAGAGGAAGAGGAAAAAAAGTGTGTGTGTGTGTGGGGGGGGGGATTAATGAGTGCATGTGATGGCAAATAAACTCACTTGGTAAATTATAACCAATTACTATTTTGGATTTTTATGTGTGCATTTTAACAATGAAGAAAACTTCACAATTATAGGAACATAAGTAACATGTCAGTTGATATTATATATTTATGCGCCCCCCACCCACACACACACCTATTGGAGCACGGGCATATAGTAATTGCTTTTTCCATCCCTCCGTCCCTCCGCTATTTGTGTCCAGGCTATGATTCACTTGTCCTTCAACTTAGATTAATGAAACTTTACACCCAGGTGCATCTGGATATAAGAGTGTGTCATGTACCAAAAGTAGGTAACTAGGTCAAGTATCTGGGTCACAGTGACATATTCTTGTAAAATCATATCGTGGCTGTAATTCCTTTACTACGTAATTTAGATTAATGAAACTTTACACACAGGTGCTTCTGCACATAAGAGTGTGTCATATACCAAAAGGAGGTCACTAGGTTAAGTATCTTGGTCACAGTGACATATCCTTATAAAATCATGTCTGGGCTAAAATTCCTTTACTATTTAACTAAGTTTCATGAAACTTCACACATACATATGTTTTGACCAAAAGTGTGTCATGCAACAAAAGCAGGTCACTAGGTCAGGTATCTGGGTCATGGTGATACAATCATGTAAAACTGCGTTACCCCTCATGTCCATGATTCTGTTGTCCTTTAACTTAGAATCTTGAAACTTTATACACCTGTGTATCTGACCACAAGAGTGTTTCATGCATTAAAGTAGGTCACTAGGTCAAGTATCTGGGTCACAGTAATAGCCTATTTTTATTGACTACAATTATTCCAAAAGTAGAGCTGTGATGAGCAAGGTTATTAATGAGGTGAAGGGGGCATGGAACCAGCAATCTCTGATGCCCTTTTAACTATGCTAGCAAGAAAACACAGTGCATGTATTTCAGTGATAGTAAAAAGATCTGTTCCCATCAAAGTATACTGAGTATGGTACAACATATCTTATGACAATGACTAGCAAAAACAGAGTTGATATTTGCTTCATGTTTTCCTGCTCTTTTCTGTTATGAAAATATTCCATGTCCTGCCCTCTTGTGGGCAATCCTGGGACTAGGGTGATGACCAGGTGATGATATATTACTGTGATTTCTGGGGTACTTACCATGTCAGCTACAGAATGTGGATGCAATATTGAAAAGAGTATCCTAATTAGATCAGAGATATTTTGCCATAAAAACAAGTTTTGAAGGTCAAAATGGTGGTGCCTTGGGATTTATTTAATCCCTGGTGAGTGTTGCTCTATCCTGGCCCAGCAGGCAGTTTGGAGCTGATGAAAATGGTTGACTTTCTCCAAACATTTAGAAAATTGCAGAATTGATCCATAGGACTGTGGCTGGTGGCTAAAAAAAAAAAAAAACAAAAACACAGACATAGGCAGGATGGGCCCAGTGGTACCGACTGCCCAGGGACCCAGTGGCAGGTAAAGTGATACATGTTTAGCTTCTCAGTGGGGCACAAAAACAATATTTTCTTATTCCTGGATGTGAAAAGAGTTTGTTTTGAGGCTTGAGGATTTATGTATGTTTGTGTTTGTGTGTTTACAGATGCAGCACCCAATACAGATGAAGCCTGCAGATAGTGAAAAGAGGAATGGTAAGCTTGACTCATCTAGCATCCAGTCCCACATGCACACACCACCAGCATCCACAGATCTTTCTCCATAGGTAGACAAGATGGTGGACAGCTCACATGGCTATAAATAGTAAAAAAAACTTGATGGGTTTCAGCAACATGCTTAGCCAAACAGTGTGGATTTAACACCATACATGACTGACTAACCTCAGTAGTCTGGATTGAAGGTTATATTTGACTAATTTAGCCAAATAATTTGGATTAAAGATCTCACTTGACTGATGTAACCAAATACTTTGGATTACAGGTCACACTTGACTGATTTAGCCAAATACTGTGGATTTAAGGTCATTTGGTTCCTTCAGCATTCTTTTTTGCTTAGTCAAGTGTTGTGGATTTATGGTTAGTCAGCCAAGTGCTCTGATATAGAGTCATAAGTCGCTTCAAAACACTTTTCCAAATGCTCTGCATTGAAAGCAGAGACACAAGAGGCCAATTTTCAGGGTTTCTTTAGTGAATGTACAACAGATATTCCAAGCTTAGGTTGGATGCATTCCTTCAACACACATGGCTAGTTAATTTCAAGCTTTGGAATTTCTACATCTGAGAAATGAGGTGTGGTCAGTATTCTCACCTTGCCAAGACACTACTGCCCAGCCACATGTAAAATACATGTAGAGCAGTGTATGGATGTTGTATGATAGAGTTGTGTGATAAGACGACAGGCATAACATACCTACAAGCTGCAGGGCTCCACCCAATGAGCACCAGGGGCACTTCAGAAATTAGGGTAAAACCAGTCTCAATTTTTTACCTTTATCCAGAGGACCATATAACACCACAAAGATAACGTTAAAATGTAGACTGTTTGGACTCTTATTTTACCTTTCTGAACCCAGCAAGGTGTGGGAGTGCTTATTAGAGCATGGACACTCAAAGAGAGGAATATACACTTAAAAGAAAAAAAGAGATGTCTTAAACATTCACAGGCACATGTATATCAATGTGAGCATCAATGCCCATGGTACCTGACAAAAATCCTGAGAGAAGAGAAGGCAGTCTTTCCAGCCCAGGGAGAAACAGCGATAAAATCATTCTGCACTGGCACTAATTGCTAGCTCTGATGAATCAGAAATACTGTAAAAAGGAAAAGTAAAGTTAACACCAGCTTCCCACTATTTTGTAATGGGCGGGAGCTTTACTTTTGTGTGTGTGTGTGTACAGTATAATTGTCAGCAGTAAGTGCAGTTGTGTATTCCAACCACTGATGAAAGGAATTTTCTGACTTCATGACCAACATACCCATTAGGTTTCCTTCAAGTACCAACATACCCAATAGTTTTCTTTCTTCAAGTACTAGTGTACCCGTTAGCTTTCTCCCAGTAACTCAGTAGCATTCAAGTATATGTACCAGCATACCCATTCAGAGTTAATGGTTTTTGTGTCACAAGGCAAAAGTAAAGGCCTGTAGCTATGTTGAAGGGCTTGTAGCTATGCAGAAAGACCTGTAGCTACCTAGAATGGCCTGTAGCTTGATAAAATGGCCTGTAACTATGTAGAATTGCCTATAGTTAGGTAGAATGGCTTGTAGCTATGTAGAGTGACCTGTAGCTGTGTAGAGAGACCTGTAGGTATGTAGAATGGCCTGGAGCTACCTAGAATGGCCCGCAGCTCTGTAGACTAGCCTGTAGCAGGGTAGAATGGTCTGTAGCTGTGTAGCATGTCCTGTAGCTGGGTAGAATGGCCTGTAGCTAAGTAGAGTGGCCTATATAGAGCTATGTAGAATGGCCTGCGTTAAGATTCCTTGGGTTTAAATAACTTGTAGGAAAGTAAAGATATATGACACCACTGGTGTCTGAACATTGGGTTACCTGCTTGTCACCAGATGTTTTTTCTCAAGACATGCATTTTATAAATGCAATATAATAAAAAGCTCAGCCATGGCAGGATGTCTTTGCCAGATTCAGTTACTATCAGTATCCCAAAGTGTATTCTTTTGGTCAAAACATGGACAAGCTTTGTGTGCTCCAATTCTAATTGCCAGGGCTCCCCTAAATGAAGACTGATCTTTACATGGGCTGAAATCAAGAGACCAATCAGGCACACTAAGACAATTAAAAAAGATGGTGCGATGGCGTGATCAGCTATGATTTGTTGGTGTGTAGATGTCTGGTGGGCATGTCCAGGTGTCCACAGGTAAATACGTCAGGCAGGAACACAAGACCTGTCATCATGTGGCTACAGCAGTGGGGTGTCTCCAGTCCACGATGCACCTGATCTCAGCCAGGCCACAGACGTTACTTATTTAGGAGAGCAGACCTGCAGTGCTTGGAGATGTACTGTGTACTGAGCTAAACAGACTAATTTGATCGCACAAATAACCATGGGAGGAAAAGTGCAACAGGTTCTACCATGAAGGAGGTATAATGCAGACAAGTAACACACCACAGCAATTCAAAAAATTGTTTTCCATGTCATATGATATAGCAGAACACCCAACATGTTATGAAAGCCAAAGAAAGTTTTCTGAAATTGTTTTTAGCTGTTTTGTATGCCCAAAAACAGCAATATTTTTTTTTCTTAGAATTAAGACAGCATGAAGTTGGTGGTAAAATTTTGAAAGGAAAGCTAGGATGATGCCTTCTTCAAAATGGACCAATGAAAAGCTCTTATCATCAAACCCATCCTGTTCCGCATTCCCAGATCCTAATGCAAATGGTAAGCTGAAAGCATTTGTGAATGTCAAATGCTAGCCTCCTGGAAGCAAGCATAGGTCAGGTTGATGCAAGGATAAACATAAACCATGCAAAGCCACACTGGTTTCCCAGACCCATACTTTCTGTTGTAGGCTGATGTGTGAAGATCGGATTCTATTGAACAAGTTCACAACTATGTCTGCCAAAACCTGTTCTGTATAGCATTTCTGAATGGTCCATGATGTGTAACAATGGCAAGGATCAGCAATGTACAAACAAGCAGCTCCAGTTTCTACACTTATATTCATGGTATCGCAGGTGCACACTGCATCTGTTTATTTTGGCTCACCATGAAGTAGGTGAAGGTAGATCCTAGTGTTGTACGTGTTGGCAGTGAATGGCTCCTGCCCTGCGACATGGGTGTCTAGCCAGTTGTCTAGTTACGTGCCATAACTGGCTGGCTACAACTGGCTGGCCACAACTGGTAGCCTTGCCATAATTGTACTGGCATTTCTCTGTAAATCTGTAACCTCTGGAGACAACGTGTGGCTGTTTGTATGTGTTTGAGTTTCTGCAGTTGCTGAGTGTCCAGCAGCTATGCCCCAGGATGACAGGCTGTCTTATTTCTCTGTAATTCCGCAAATGCTTAGTTGTGAATTTTGCTTGCATATAATTTGTGAGGGATCCTATGACTGTGATAAAATGAAGATGTTCATTTGCCCTGCAGTCATGAACATAGATGGGACACGAGGGTGCTTCTCACATAAGCACAAGTTTGCTCATTTCACTCACCATTTGGCTCGCTTTGAAAACAAGAAAGGAAAAGCTTTCAAAATAGCCCTTCAAACTTGAAAATGAGAATTGCTTTAAAAGCTGCATGTAAACCGGTTGAACTGTTCTGTGCATCCTGACATACTTGACAGCATGTTGATGTCAGGAAGTGAATATCAGTGTGGACTTTTCTGGCAATCCAGAAACACTATGCCAATTCACTCAGGTCTGAATATTTCAAAAGTACTGCTATGATTTATGGAACATTCCTCCTTCTGTGGCCTATTTAACAAGCACTTTTTCAAACATGAAGTCCTGATTTATCAAGCTGGCATTTGAGCACAGTTACTAGAATGTAAATATCAGTAATATTTCTAGGATCTAATATTGATCAGCAAATACCCAGGACTATTTCAGCCATGAGTGGGTACAGCGGGGATTTCTGTAGGAGCTCAATAAAGCTGATAAGGAGCTTAATGTCAGAAAAAGAGTCTTCAGTTGACAAAGTGCATAATATTAGCATGTTTTGTTGGATTAGCAGATTGTTAGTAAATCATCACAAAGATCATATTGCCTGATGAAGAATCAGGCCATGAATGGGACCTTGATTACCGAACCACGTGTGATGACACTGTGGTGTCCCAGCCATGATGGATCTGTCCATGTTTGTCACATGGTATGACAGGCAAGATGGAGAGGCCACTCGGCCAAGGCTCTCCGTTAATACTCTCCAATGCAAAATGGGAGCAGCAATGAAGGATGAAATAGGCAGAGCACGTTTTCAGTTTGTTGACTGTCGTCTGCTTGAAGAACACAGAATTAGGCGTGATACTGAGGGTTTCATCAGGAAGCCCATTAAACAAAGTGGGTTTGGCAAAAAGACTGCAAAAAAGGTGTATAATCTGAGCTTTATTGTATCTGTCTGTTTAGTGGTTTGCTGTGCCTGTCTGGTTGCACTGACTCTACCATAACAGAATATTTTAGTGTGTCAGAACTTGAAAGTTGGTGCCCTTTATTACGGTCCGTGTAATCAAACCTCAGTGAAGGGACAAATGCAGAAATCTGTCACAAAATACGTCTGATGTCTAATGCATCTTCCAAAAAACTGTCACAAATTATATATGATGTTTACTGCAATCTCAAAAAAACTGTCACAAAATATGTATGATGTTTGCAGTAATCTCAAGCAAACTGTCCCAAATATATATGATGTTTACTTTAATCTGGTTAAACTGTAGGAGCCAGCTTTGATCTACTACTTTATGGTCTGATGTCTGCCACAGACAACTGATCCCCCTGATGATAGTCTAGGTGCATAAAATTCAGTCAAAAAATATCCAGAGATAGTGGCCAGTGACAGATCATAAACCAAATCATTTCACAGTTGATGTTTGTAAATTACCTCTGGAGATAGAATCAACAGAGTCCCAGGTGCATTGTGGGTACATGGTACCCATGCTGCAGTAAGAAAGATGTTTACTGACTGCAGGAACTCAGTTGACTGGTGACATAGTCCTGATGGTATAGAGGAAACAGAGGACATTACAACATCAGACCGTTGCTGGTAATATTTGAGGGGTAAAAATTGCATGCATATAGATGAGCGATAAGCCCTAGAGGATTGGGTATCATTATGAGAATACTGTGATATTGTTGAGCAGTGCACTGATAGGATTTATTATAATCAGGATAGCGTTACATGGACTGATAGAAAGCAGTAAATTCATCATGCCCTTCAGCAAAGATTCCCTTATTGCAACATGGGAAAGCTAAGCCAAGTGGGAAGTCCATTATGATTTGATATGTTAAAGCACACCAAACTTGCACACCCGGGGTGAAAATGACAGCCCTGACTGGACTTGCCTGCACAGGCAGCAGGCAATGACATTGGCCTAGTTTGCATACAGGTGACAACCTGCACAGACCAGGTAACCTTACCTATGGCGGGGAGTCCACAGCCTGCCAGGCGCAGGTAACCTTACCTATGGCAGGGAGTTCGTAGCTCTATTTGTGCCAATTTGAGCAGCAGGGAGGGTCTGATTACCCTGATATGATACGAGTGATGGATGGGATTGAGGATGACAATGACAGGGGACTGGACCTGCTGAAGGTGAACTGTGGCCTGTTTTGGGACTGAGCATCATTTGATATTTGCTGCGTTCATCACCCACTGGTTCTCGTGTTTGTTAATCAGGAAGGAAACATGTTTGACAGATTGACCGTTCAAGTAAATTTTGGTAAACCTTGTGTATGACTGTATAAATATGTCTCAGGTACAGTAAAAGGCTTAAAGAGTATCTATGTGTATTTGTGGACGGACTGACATATATACTGTGATCAGGAGTGAAATGTTGTGTTAGACGTCTCTATCTGCCACACGATCTGGGTAATTGATAGTTCCTAAAATATCAAACGTGCTGTATATCTTTCAAGTCATGAACCAACATAGTTCATGACAGAGCTTGCCAGGGTCAAATTATGTAAGTTGAGTGACCCTGTGGTGAGATGAGACTGTGATGACAGACCACCTGCCTTGAAAGACCACATGGACCAGATCCTTGGTGTTCTATATCCCATGTTACCTTTCCTCTAACAAGAAACCACTTTTGGACCTGCCCAAGGCCAGGTCTCTCAAAACAGAGATACAAGTCGAGAGGAAAAATATTAATTTTTTGGTTGCAGTTGAAAGTGTGCGACTTGAAGGTCTTGAAAAAGGACAAGCTCGAAGCCTCTTGCCTTCACAAAGTCATGAGCTGCCTTGTTTTCTCATGGCTCAGAAGCTGTCAGTTTGACATGCTTTCTGTTAAAGGCATCAACATTCTCTATGTTGATCTTGATTTCTTGGCAAATGAGGGCAATTCACTGCTGATTCTGTATTCAAACATTGCAAGATATGCCATGCTAAAACTCCAGGGCATTGTAATTGCTCAAGACTGTAATGTTTCATGTCTCCCAATCATACATTGTCATACTCGCCAAGACATACTGATAAGAATCATATCTCCCAATCATACATTGTCATACTAGTCAAGACATACAGGTAAAAATCACACCTCTCAATGATTCATTGTCATATAGCCAAGACATGCAGGAGGGAATCATGATAGCTAGCATGGCCTAAACAAGTGTAGGGCTTCTGCATGAACTTTACCAGTATATCTTGGTGAGTATGACAGTGTATGATTGGAATATACAGAGCCTCCAAGTCTCCCATTTGGTGGGAGATCTCCCACTTTTTCATACTTTTTTACAAAGTCTCCCACTCTCCCTCTTTTTAAAAAAAGTTTCCCGCTTTTTGTAAAAAAATTTAAAAAGTAGCATTATTCCATATGGCTGTAAAGTTGTACGGTTGTACTATAGATGCATGGCATATGTCTACGATGGTGCCTAAACTGGTTCAAAAATGCAGGAAATGAAGGTGCAAATTTCAAATTTTACCTGTGGGAGCATGCCCCCAGACCATCCTAGTTATATGCTTCGTGCCTTCAGTGCTTGCCCTGCCACTGTTCAGTACCTGCAGGAGGGCGATCTTCCACTTTTAACATAGGCTAGCTTGCAGACTCTGAATATATGATTTTTATGTGTATACCTTGTGAGTATGACAATGTGTGATTGAGTGACCCAACAGTCAGCTTTGAGCTTTACCGTGCAGCTGAAACCAACACCACAGGATTCATGGAACTTTAAGTCAATATTTAAAGTGTGTGTGTCAACGCACACTTTACTGTTTTTCTAGGAATTAAAGTGTGTGTGTGTCAACGCACACTTTTCTGTTTTTCTAGGAATACTTTATTTCTTTCTTTCTTCTTTCTTTCTTTCTTTCTTTACCGGCAAATTTGTCCGACATTTCATTTGAAAAGTATTATATGTAGAAACTCCAAACTTTGCACAATTATGCTTCTATGGATAAAGTCTGGCCTTTTTATAATAAGAGGTCATGCTTTTGAAAATTATGCAAATGAGGGCTAATTAAAGTTTTTATATCTTCAATATCTTATATACTATAGTAGATGTGGTCCTGAGTGTATAGGAGTTCGATCATAGCAAGGTAAAGGTCATCTCAAATGTCAAAGTCAAACGTCATGTCAAGGTCAAAGGTCATGTCAAGGTCAAAGGTCATTTTTAAGCCAAAATGTCATTTTTGAGGTCAAGGCTCACTTCAGGTAGAGGTCATCTCAAGGTCAAAGGTCATTTCAAGATAAAAGGCCACTTTCCTTGGTGGCCTTCTTTTAGCCATAACTTGGTCAATTTTTATCTTATTTTGATCATGTTGGGCTCAAATTGTAGCTATTGTAACCCTGCATATTTTAGAATTTATGTGTGACCTCTAAAGGTCAAAAATCAAGGTCATTTGAACCTTTGAAAGTTTCATCCAGTCACAACTTGGCTATTTTCCATCCAATTCTAATCATGTTAGTCTCAAATTGTAGGTATTGCAACACTGCACATTTTATAAGAACACGTGACCTTGAAAGGGCAAAGGTCAAGGTCATTTGGCCCTTTAAAAGTTTCATCTTGCCATAACTTGGTAAATTTTCATCCGATTTGGTTCATGTTCATGTCAGTTTAACTTCTACTAGGGGGTTCCTGACCATTGCGCATGTAATGAATCTAAAACAAAAGTTGTAGCAATTTGAATTATGCTAAATAGCACCATCAGAAATTTTAAATCTGGAATAACTTCAAAGCTGTAATAGATAGAGATGCCATTCCAACTTCTACTCCTGTTTTATGGAATGGTTGTACATTGCCATACCAATATGCTTTGAAGACACACACACTGATTTGCTATGCAGCAAATCATCTTTTCTAGTTCTTTATTTCTTTCTTTCTTTCTTTCTTCTTTCTTTCTTTCTTTCTTTCTTTACCGGCAAATTTGTCCGACATTTCATTTGAAAAGTATTACATTTAGAAACTCCAAACTTGGCACAATTATACTTCTATGGATAAAGTCTGGCCTTTTTATAATTTCTAAACTTTATTTGCATGTACAAAATTGTCACCAGTTTGAGAAAGGAGTCTGAAGGCCTTCTGTGGTCCAAAAGGGAGACAAGAATGTTAAGCAGTTGCCAGTTCAGCACTCAATCTGTCAGAGAAATTCCCTGAAGTACCTGCTTGCATCTATGAAATGATCGAATGGTCACATACTTACATGCATGCATGCACACATACATACATACATACATACATACATACATACATACATACATACATACATACATACATACATACATACATACATACATACATACGTCTGGTAGAGCATTCTAAATGTACATGGGTAGAGTACAGAGAAGCTCCTTCCAGTGTGTACACTTGCAGCATGGCAGCATGTTAATTACCATCATATGTGAAGGCTTCGTGAGCTATCTACCACAGATATGTGTATTGCAGTACACTATGGGTGACATTGTTGCTGATTAGTGGCTAATGATTTTGCTGTATGTGGCCCAGTCTGCTGCAGGTGGACCTCATGCAGCATCATTACCCTGATCAGCTAGCCACCTTTGACCATTCGTTGTCAAAACGCTTTACACTATACATCAATATTTTGCACATTTGCAAGAAGATATTTTGAGGGGAAAATTTATTGTGCAAAAATGTACATTTCCACCAACCTAGTACAAGCACACAATCTGCCTGTTCAATATCTTCAACTTTGATAGAGGATACCATTGAAATGATGGATGTGGATAATTCACGATGCATGTATGTTGAAAAAGTTACTGTTGACATCTATAAACATTAATCCTACTGCATGAGCCATGGAGTAGAAATTGCCGTCTTTCATGCTTTCAAATACCAATGTTCCCTTTTGAGATTGTAAACCATGAAACGTGCAAGAAGTGTGAAAAGAGATGACTTATAAAAATCTATCGTCATTTAAAAATTTTAATAAATAGGAGTTCTAGGAGCTACTGTAACATGCAGCAAAGTCGTAAAAAATTTGGCTGTCATTAAGTTGAGTTTGATAGAGAATGGCACTTACTTAAATGCTATGGGTTTGCAAGATGTTAAAGGAAGGTCCAACTGACAGTGATTGGCGTTCTTCAATTACAGATAATTGAATGTAATATGCATGGCTTTTTCATGTATTTTTTTTCTGTTGCAGTAGAAGAACGGAAGTTATTTGTGGGGATGCTGGCAAAAAAGTGTAACGAGAATGATTGTAGGATGATGTTTTCACCGTTTGGAACAATAGAAGAATGTACAGTTCTACGAGAACAGAACAATCAAAGCAAAGGTAAGCAACATGCCAAACAGAACAGTCAAGGCAATTGGAAGCTAAATACAAAACAGAACAATCAAAGCAAGGCTAAGCGAAATACAAAACAGAACAATCAAAGCAATCGTTGCATTTATTCAGACAAAGAAACATAAATGTCTAAAATGACAAAATATCCCCCAGACCCCCAGACTCCCAGTATGTGTATAATTATATCACCTATGACAGTGGTAAACTCCTTTTTTAACTCATTCCATACTGTGGTCACAGGCCTTGGTCAGTGGTTCTGGCACTGCCTGGCAAGTCATGCTGCAGCTGCCCTTGCGGCAGCTGCAGCATGACTTGCCAGGCAGTGCCAGAACCACTGACTTAAGACTCTAGGCATGTTGGTACTTGAATGAAAGCTCTTTTCATGAAGAATTTAAATATGCAACTTTTGTCGTAGATATATGTAAATATCAGGGACTGGTATGGAATGAGTTAAAACTGCCTGCAGTGTCAGAAAAATTGTCTGATGCTACAGGTGGTCTAAAATACAGTTACAATGTACTGTACTGTCGATATGTACATGTAATCAGATGTAAACCAAGGGGGGTCTATATGGCAGCTAATGCGGTGTTGCTTTCATCACCTCTCCTGGACTTGGACACACTGTAACAGCCCCTTACAGCTCCAAAGTCAAATTTATCAGATATTGACATACCAGCAAGCCGAAAGCTTCCAGGAAAAAAAATGGATGAGGATGAAGAGATTAGATCACGTTGCTTTGGGCACATAACAGCCTCAGTGCACTGACTGAAGGTGTTAACTCAGTCCAAGTATAGCACTGGGTGGGTGGAATTCTGTACATGTGACAACATTTTAATTGTATTGTAGCTGCAGTGTGCCAAGTGTTGACCCTTTGAGACTCATTTCACTTTAACCCTCTAAATGCCCCAGACACTAATTAGGAATAACATGAAAACTACATGTACATGCAGTGGCAAGTCGATTTTATAGACACCAATTTAGTGGACATTTCAATTTAACAGACTTCTATAATGTCTCCAAAAACTCAAAAAAAGGCAAATTATGAAGGACCAATTTACTGGGCAATCAATACACCAGGCTTTTTGGGTGTCTCCCTTCAAGGCTGTTAAATCCACTTTTCACTGTATTTACTTGCACAGAATCAGTATCATCATTTTGGTATCAGTATTAAGAATTTATTGGCAAAAATGTGTGTGAAATTCGACAAGACTGTAAAACTGGCCTACATGGCACATGTGGGTGTGTTTGAAATCAACACATGCTGTAAGTATGAATGAGTATGTAACATATTGAGGGTGAAAGGAAGAGCAGAGATTGTGTGTGAAAACAAAGTGACCGTATGTACTTCAACATTGGACCAGACTCTTAACATCCCTAATTAGATTTTGCATTAAGCAGATACTATGCCAGAGTTAATCATAAGCACACAGCAGGCAACCTTGAACCTAATCCTCAGTCTGTAAATGTTGTGGGGATCATTTTGTCTACCTTACATGACCAAAACATTGGTGTGTGTTGACCTATCATTCTGGTCTCCTTGCAATCCTCCAAATACTGACCAAAATCATTAATTAGGTTTCTAGCAGAGATAATATGAGACTCCAGGTAATTTACTGCGACCAGCAGGTAGTGGTGGGTAGCTAGCTGTCTGTCAGTGACACATGGGGATCTGTACTGCCTGACTCCTGCCCAGTGGATAAGTTTCTCCTGCACAGTTTGCATGGTGGGACTCAACCTTGGGATTTGTTACATACACATGGGGTATCACTGGACATGAATACCTCCCCACATGGAGAGGGGGGATGTAGGTTCTGTATTATTAGGCATTAGGGTCAGGAAATAAAGTAGTGTAAATGTCTCTGTAAAACAGCAAAGTTTTAAGTCTTATATTGCAAAAAGGTGTGTATGACAAGACTACTGCCTTGAGGGCTGGAGTAAAGGTGGCCACTGGTTTCTATCTAAATTGATCTCATCAGGCAATGGTGGTTTGAAATTAACTGCAGCCTGGCTACCTGTGGCTACCTGGAAATAATATGTGCTTCCATTTGTCTTTCCTCGTGTAGCCCAACAGGCTACCTAAAAATTTAAGGTGAAATGAAATTATTTCTTCAAATCCATCTGCCCCTTAATTTTTTATTCCTTGGTTTACGGATTCGCCCGAGATTTTGACACACCCCATACAGAAAATAAACTTAAGTGCAACATTTTTTTTATTATTCAATCCGCTGATGAGCCAAATGGCACTTTTATTTTTTCCACTGATCTCCAATGTTTGTATGGTTAAAATCTGTCTCCAGATAGGCATACATACAACAAAGCTGCAATATATAACTGTTACCACATATGATTGATTTCCACAGCGCCAAATCTTATTATTTTGCTATTTTACAAGTTATGTACAATTAGCAGTTAGTTTTATCGAAAGCAAAACTAACATGCTTGGAAAAAAAAACAATGCTTCCGATGTGCAAATGGAGTCTGGGCACAGGATATTGCCTTCATCAGTACCAAATGTACAGTGAATTCTTTCCGTATGTCATGCAATCATAACAGGAAGCTTCAGAAGAACCATGCGAGTCCTAATCCTATGTTTTTACACTTTAACAGCATCCAAAGAGCCATATTTACTGTTTTATTGTGCCCAGCTTCCACAATTTCACCACCAACATGTTGAGACCTGGATGGAGGAGCAGGGAGCAATTGATGGTCGGGGGGATCTCCATGCTCCTGTCGGTCTACATGACTAATCTTCATCGTTAATTATTCAAGAAGGTCATATGATGATCTGACTACATCACCATCAGCCAATAGAAACGATCGTCTGACTAACATATCTAACCTTTGAGACAGTGGTGTTTGGCATAAATTAACTGCTTTGGAGTCACATTGGGCCAATGAGAAAGCATTTTACTGATGTAGATGAAGTTCTGAACTTTCAGTGATACCAAACATGCGGTGTCTACTGGAACTGACCCAGTCCTATGGAGGGCAGAAACAAGTGCAATTTTACTGCTGTCTTTACATTGTTTTGCCAGTTTTCAATGATGAAAGTGATAAAAAACATCATACAAGGTACATTTGCCCTGATACTCAGTTCAATTATATTTACTAATTTTATGTGGCAGTAAGACATCAACTTGAAAATATCGCAACATTTTGTGGATCATATAATCCCAAGTTGTATGTTCTTTCTTTAGTTTAGGCATTATGTTTTCCTGGGAATGCCAAATGTTACAAAACTTGCGTCGATAGAGAACTAATTTGGCAGAGACAATGAATGTCAACATAAATTAATGTAACTCTGAAGAATTAAGTCTGTTACTGCCAAAGAGAGTGAAAAAGACAGTAGAACTAACATAAAAGACTTGTCAATGCCAGTATTAATTCTTTCCAGAGAATTTACTTTTTTGCCACATCCTCATCGAATCAGAAGAACTGAAAATTTGTGTGGGGAGATATTAATATATTTTTTAAAATGCACCTGTTAATATAATCATCTGGTTAGAAAATACATAAACATACCTATTTCAATGCTGACTTCTGCAAAATGCGTCGGTCAATACTTGAAATGATGTCATCCCAGACAGAATTTTTAACTTTGTAAATTTTTCAATTTTTCTTTTTATTCTTTTCTCCGACTTTGAAATTTTGCATGAAAAAATAACAAAAAGTGAGTAGAATAGTTTAATTTTTTGTTTAATTTTGACCACTGCACCACAAAAGCAGCCAAAAAAAAGTAATCTGTAAACCAAGCAAATAAAAATAAAAGGCCTAATGAAACCCAAGAAATATACAAGAGTATATGGAGATAGAACTGCGAAATTAAAGGTCCAGGATACAAAAGATTTTTTGAGTCTGTGATCCTTCCAAATATAGATAGGTGGTCATGTGACACCAGCCAAGGTTAAGTGGTGCAGATTGTGTTGGGCTGAAAGAATGAAAGGTAAAGACAGACATGACATCATTGTGTTGATGTCTGTTCCAGTCACCAGACTCATTTGCCTGTGCCAGACATGATGTCATTGTGTTGATGGCTGTTCCATTCTCCACCCCACATGTCTGCGCCTGTGCCAGACATGATGTCATTGTGTTTATGGTTATCTCCACCACACACTCATGGCTGTGCCAGACATGACATCAGTTGTGTTGATGGCCTCACACATAACTGCTAAATGTGATATTGTGGTGCTGGCTGTTCAATCTCAAGCACGCACATGACTGGTAAGTGTGACATTTTTGTGCTGGCTGTTCCAATCACCACACATGACTGCTAAATGTGACATTGTGATGATGGCTGTTCCAATCTCCACCACATACACAGATGACTGCTAAGTCTGACATTGTGATGATTGCTGTTCCAATCTCCACCACATATACAGATGACTGCTAAGTGTGACATTGTGGTGATGGTTGTTCCTGGTTCGCACACTATTGCATTATCCTATGTGAGTACAGGCCCTACCCTTCCTGCTTCCTCTGCTTTCCTATGATGTTAACCCATAAAATGTTTATCTTTAGAGTTAATCCACAGAATTATCTGGCACCATTTGGGTGATATGTGCGCCTAGTGCACCTGGAACCTGTTGATTTGGTTCCCACTGGTTGAAAAGCTGGGTGCAGTCTCAGGCTTCACCTGGTGTGAGGCTTAAAGCTGATTGGGTCTTGTTAGCTACATTCATGCAGATGGATAAGCATGTTGCTCTGTCAGAGTGATTCCAGAAGACAAGTTGGTCCAATGGGAGGGTATTCTAATCAAATGCAAGATGTATCAAAATTTCATTTTGGAGTTAAGTCTGGGGTACTTCAACCATTGTGAAGAGCATTGACTCAATCATTGAGCCAGTCTAAAATAACTACAGTGCTCCCTCTTGATGACATGGTGGTAACGGTCCAGAGAGCAGACTGTGCTGAAGCAAAACCACCTTATAACAGGAGGATTTTTAACACAGAAGTAATGGGAAACACACTTCAATGGGAGCCAAGGGACTTGAGTGTTATATCAGAACCTGCCATGTAATGAGGGATGTTATAAAGAAGGAGTGGTCTGTGTGGCTGGAAGTGTTGCTGCACATATAATCAGAGACCCAGTGGCCTGGTCAGTCTGAGTTGGGAGATCTCGTGAAGTATCCAAGCGAGCATGCTTGGCTGTCTTTGACAGTGACAGTTTTCCTGAATGATTGTTTATAATGCTGATGACTTGGTGAATAAGCTGTGACAATGGAGACAACTTGACCCCACATTGACCCATGAAAACAGAAAGCATTGTACAAGTAGTTAACGAAGGCAGGTGAATACATGAAAACATTTGTGTGCAAGTTGTCATGTCTGTCTTAAAGACAACAATAATAGGAATTCCTCGGTAAAAAGACAATTGCAATATCGTTACACATGTCAAAGTACAGTACCTGTGTAATTAGATAACAGTTACTATGAGCATGGGAACAGTGATGTGGCAAGACAAGATGAGCAGTGGGACATGTCTTGTAGTGTGTAATGTGCTATGAATATGTACAGGACGGACTTCTATACCCTGGGGACACCCGGGCATTGTGTAGACTGACTGCTGGGGCCTTGCGTCAACTTACAAGTTGTTTCATCACCATTCTGTCTGCTGCAGAAGCTCCCTGGAAATGATTTCCTCATTTGTCTGATCTCTTTCCTACTTAGTGTTGTTATCACTGGTGACTGCTGGCTTATACAGTAAAGCCACGTTATAATGACACACAGATATCTGACATATTCACATAGCGATATAAGGTTAAAATCTTAAAGTCAAATTTCTTTGCTGTTCAGCTCATTTATCTGACATATTCAGGTATGACACATTATGCAGGGAGCAGAAAGGGGCATTGTGGTGAGGTTTCTCTGTATATTGCGAGCAGGTTAGGCTCTAAAATGATGATGAGTATATTCTCTCTCTCTTTATTTACCAGGCATTAACTGCACTACATTTAGTTAGTAACTGGTCAGTTACTTAACCCTTCAATGTGTATCTGTGCCACATGATTTTATTATGTAACCTACATGTTATAATTGTCTCATGCCTCAGTTTGTTTCCTTTGCTTTTTCTGACCCACCATGGCACTTCGTATCATTTAAGATAAACTTGTACAGTGGAATTTGTGAATTACACCCATGCCTGGGATAAAAATGTGGTCATTGTAGATGGGTTGCAATATTCAGGGTTAAACAACTGAACACAAATGGACTAGCTGAAGATGGTGGAAATAGGCAAGAACTTGCATCATCCAAATGGTGGCAAAGGATGGGTACCAGTTTATATATGTAGTGACATGCTCTGTGCCTTGAGTGGGTACCACTGTATAGATGTACATTCAGTGGTATGCTCCATATCTTGCAGGGTACCAGTATATACAGGCAGTGACATGCACAATGTCTTGTAGGTACCACTATATACATGCAGTGACATGCCCCATCTCTGGTGACTATATACATGCAGTGACATGCACCATGTCTTGTGGGTACCACTATATACATGTAGTGACACGCCCCATGTCTTGTGGGTACCACTATATACATGTAGTGACATGTTCCTTGTCTTGGGGGTACCACTATATACATGGAGTGACATGCCCCATGTCTTGTGGGTACCACTATATACATGTAGTGACCTGCTCCTTGTCTTGTGGGTGTCACTATATACTATCAGTTACTCCATGTTTAAAACCAGGATACAGAAATTTACCTCTGCCCTGACAGCCATACCACATGAAGGCAAAGCCTGAATGCAGTATGGCTGTCATGGCACAGGTAAATTTCCATATCCTGGTTTTACACGTGGGTTGACAATTTTATCCTGTGATTCTGCCATTCAAATGGGGTGATTAATTTACCTGTCTGATCATGGACATACAACATGCAAAGCACTATCCAACCTGGCTGCCATCTCTCATGTTTGCGACTGTCTTGTTGATTGTCTGCTTCAAAGAGGGCAGAACCCAAATACGAGCTATGCCCTGCCCTGGATGTGAGGTCCTCGTGTGATGTTATTCACTGAATACATGATTTTTGTACAGGTTTGTCATCAAGTGCTTGCACTTGATACAAGGGAGTATCACGTGCTAATTGACCAGTCAATGACGTGCATTCTGAACAATCACAGGATTTATGTAGTGACATGCCCCTTGTCTTGTGGGTACCACTGTATGGAATGTAGTGAAGTACTCCATGTTTTGTAGGTACCACTGTATACATGTAGTGAAGTACTTCATGTTTTGTGGGTACCACTGTATACATGTAGTGAAGTATTCCATGTCTGGTAGGTACCACTGTGTACCTGTAATGATGTGCTGTCTGGGTGGCTGCCACTCGATACATGTGACAGAAGCATCAGTTGTCTGTTCTTGCCCAGTTCATTGTGTTTCTTTATGTGGGAATGAGATCATGTTGTCGATCCAACGTGAAGTCAGTAGGTTCATTCGTGTTGTAAGTTCAGCCACTATCAACCTCTAGGTGGCAGGAGTTTAACATGTTTCATAGTTTTATCGTCTGATACTGCAAAATCAGTTCACAAGGGGAATAACTATGGACTAAACATAAAAAGAATTGAGTTAGTAATGCCAGACAAATAAGAAAGTCAATATTTATTGGGTTTTGTGCTCCATCCAGCATCCATACTCAAACTGCAAGAGATGGAGATTTGTGTTTATGGGACAGGTTAAATGAGGCCGGAAAGTGCTAGTCTTACAGTAAGTGCAGAGACAATAAAAATGCCACCTTGATTGGATGAGTGTACAAAATGCAAGATGTACAGCACTGATTACCAGGCTATTAAGATGCATACATTGATCTTGTATGCCATGGACATTCAGCTTAGTTTCTAGAGCCACCAAACTGCGAAGACAAAGATCTATTGACAGCAAACCCTGGCGTCAAGTCAGTCAGTGGGAACAAAAACATGCTGGCCAGGCTGAGGAGGGGCTCTGTCACTGTCTTTGGAGCTCCATGTTAGAATGCCTGTCAGGCCTAGAAGACAGCATAATACCAGCACATCTCTCAATAGTCCCTGTTCTGCGTACTTGGATATGTTCATGTGGATCAATCTTGTTGAATTTTGTATTTTTTTTTTTTAAATTACTTTTACTTTGTCTTACGGAAGGACCAGTGTTCAAGCTTGTCACTCCAGATCTTGATATTCTGGAAAATGTGTGGTGTAAGAATTACGTTTTTGTTATTGTTTCCCGTGATTACTGAGAAATACCTGCATTACTGTTTAGGTTGATCCATTCTTGCAGCATCCTGTTTTTTTGTTTTTGTTTTTTTTTTGTTTTATGCGTTCCAAATATATAAAATATAAGATTATTTTAATGGTTACCAGTATGTATTTTTTGCAACTTATGATTATGGAGAAAAATGTATCCAATCCACATTAATAAAGCTTTTAGGGACTAAAATTCAAAACTTGCCTTCTATGTCATGTGTATTTAGAGACCTGATACCCATATCTTTGTCCTCCTATGTTCCTTTTCAAAGCTTTTAATATTGGCATCAGCCTTCAACAGCAACCATACGCGACATCTAATATCAGTACCAGTTGGGCGGGTATCACTTGTGTCTTTGGTACAGGTATCTGTCAATGGCTTCAGTGTTTCAATATATATGCACACATACATGTATATACACATAGATAAATTTATGTGAATCACTTGGATGCAGAACCCAAAATAATGCAAAACAGTTTTTCAGTGCAGTTTCATACAGGCATGTGTTACCTGCAAAGCAAGTATGTTCTGTATATGCACATCACACACACTGGAATGAAATGGAATGAAATGGAATGAAAGCAGAGCAGCCCTCTGTGTTCAAGCACTTATCCCTGTGGCAAGTACCCCGTTTATACTACGTCTGGGCTGTAGAGCTGTCGTCTTGCTGTGATCTTTTTGTGTCATCAGACATTAGGGGCAGACCATAATACAGAATGCAGAACAACTTGGACAGGAAGAAATTGTGCAGATGTCACGTACAATAGTCAGGGAAGCTGATAGATTGTTTAATTGGTGGATCACTGAACGTGATATAGGAAGTAATTGTGCATACAAAGTGGTTAAGGAGTTAAGGTGACCTGGACTTGGATAGCTGCATTGCGGGTATAGTTGAAATAGGAAAGTCGTGCTGTTAAATGGCCCAGCACCTCATGACTAAAACGTGTTTAATTTCTGTAGCTGCCATGCTAACCTTTTATAAGTGTGGTAAGGAATGTCCACTCACTAACTCCTCACTCTCCTCCACAGATAATTTTGCTGTTTGCTATCTATGACATCCTCTGTCTGCTGACTTGTCCAATTTGAAGCAGTGGCAATTTACCAGATTCTGTCTATTAACAGATACTTAGGCATCAGCCATGTGGAAGTTCTCAGATTAAGTATCCAACTTAAGTGTTCCATGAAATATTAGTTTAGGCACAGTTCATACCCACTTTGTGTCTCTGGCAATATTATCTGGCAGAAAAGTACAGCCAGAGGTGTGTATGGTTTGGAAAGGCTGTAAAGCTGATGTTACACACTAGAGATGCCATATAACAGTGCAAACAAAGTAACGGTTAACTCATTCCACCCTGATAGAAGACTGAGTCAACAGTTTTCCTTGGCTTGCTCTGGGTGCAATGTGCCCAGAGTGTGCCAAGGAAAGCTGTTGACCATGGGCATCTTATTTGGAATGATCTTCCATGCAAGTTTCATCCAAAATTTTGAAAAATAATCCCTAAATTAGTAAAATACAATTAGCAGATGACATTTAGAAATTAGTGGGAAAAAGCGTCATTAGGGTGGAATGAGTTAAGTGATAGCACCTAGTGGCTGGCACAGCCACTGGCATGGTATGGAGGAGCAGGCCTTTTTTTGTAGAAGGTAAGCCAGGGAGAGTGGAGTGCTGGAGACACCATTAGGCAGGTTCCATTATACACAAGCATGGAGCAAATGTCAATACAGTGTGCAGAGTGGTTTCTGCTTGGAGATACATTGAAAGTGAGCCAAGTTAATGAGCACATTGTGGAACTGATCGTGCTATTTGGTAGGAAGTGAAAGTGAAACTGAACTGTGCCATTAAAACATTCTATGTGGTCACACTGTAAAATAAGGCTTTTGACTGGTAATGAGAACATTATTCGAAACATTTCTTCCGTGGAGACCTGTTTAAAAGTGAGTTGTCTTTATGAAAAGTTTTTGATCTCTGCATGATTAAAGGTAAAGAGAAGTCATGGACCACTTTTTGCTTTGTGGGTGTGCTCTTTAAATGTGATGTCATTCTGCAAGTGCACATTGGCCTGCCCCCTGCATATGTGAATGCTTAATCAGCCACCTGGTGGCAACTTTACCTCTGTTCCCCTTGACCCTTTTCCCCTGAAACCAACCAAAACCAGCTGTCGTCAAATGTCGTCTGCATCAGTGTTTTGAACTAATTTCAGCAGTAATGAAAAACAATATAACAGAGAATTGTAGATGAGATCTATCAAGATCATACGACTCAGGTCAACAGCTTTCATTGGCATGTGTTGAGTACTTCGTGCCCAACCCATGCTAAGGAATTCTGTTGATTGAGTCTTAATTCAAACGGGAAAGGGTTGAACATAGCACTAAGGTTTTCAGGTAGACATTGTGTTGATATCACAGTGATATTGACCTTGTGTCTGAGTCAGTGTCTCATCAGGAAAATACTATACGATTTATGCAAAGTTCACCAAGTGGGGAAACCCCAACTAGCTGTCCCATTGCGAAAGCGAGGCATGTGGGCTGATGTTTCTTTGCTACCAGATGGCGCTGTGCATCTTCTCGGAAGTGGTCATGAAAATGCATGATGGTGGACACGAATCTTGTCAGTGTCAACATGAGCAGAAATGCAGGGAATAGACCATAAACAGGAGGTGTATGGAAGTTTATTGTTGCAGATTGTTGGCAGAGGAAGTACGGAAAGCATTTATAGTAAGAACATTGAGTGATAAGGCGAATTATCATGGTAAACCACCTTTGTTGTGTAGTGGGCTTTAATGCCGATACCAGGAAGAAACATCAAACTGACAAGAATGAAAAATAAGCGTGCCCCTTTGTTCCTTCCATCATCTGATATTCCTTGTTCTTTTAAATAGATTGAGTGACCCACAGATTACCCAGAAACCTAAGCGCGACTTGCTCGGATAGCGGAAACTCCACTGGGGTTTCCCTGTTTGGTGAACTTATGCAGAGAATGTATTGAATTCAAAGAGTGGATATCTTTATTGCATATGATAAAAAAAGACTGGAATGTTTTTATTACAGATTTCATTAATTCATGACGTATATACACCTATTTTTATATAAGAGGACACTACATCAGTCAGTAACACAGATTTTGAAATACATTGTCTGAATGTCACTGAAAGGGGGCCATGTTATGCTTTGACTCCTGGTTAGGTTGTGTCATGCACATAGTAGAAGAGTCATAACACATCCGTATGGATGATGGTGGTCAATATGAAAACCTACAGATACATGTAGAATGTGTGGCCGTGTAGATTACCCTGACCTGCCAACTGCATGATAAGAGAGGATGGTATAACAAAGTATGACATGTAAAAGTACAAGGGGGAAATGCCAGTAGGACAAGTGAGCAGCCAGGAGAGGACATTATGACAAAGTATGACATGTGGAGGAAGACAGAGTACAGGACAAGTAGCTCTAACCCCTACAGCACAAGCAGCTCTAATCCCTGCAGGACAAGTAGCTCTAACCCCTACAGCACAAGTAGCTCTAATCCCTGCAGGACAAGTAGCTCTAACCCCTACAGCACAAGTAGCTTTAACCCCTACAGCACAAGCAGCTCTAATCCCTGCAGGACAAGTAGCTCTAACCCCTACAGCACAAGTAGCTCTAATCCCTACAGCACAAGCAGCTCTAATCCCTGCAGGACAAGTAGGTCTAACCCCAACAGGAGAAGTAGCTCTAATCCTTGCTGGACAAGTAGCTCTAATTCCTGCAGGACAAGTAGCTCTAAACCCTACAGCACAAGTAGCTGTAACCCATGCAGGACAAGTAGCTCTAATCCCAGCAGGACAAGTAGCTCTAAACCCTACAGCACAAGCAGCTGTAACCCCTACAGGACAAGTAGCTCTGATCCCTACAGCACCAGCAGCTGTAACCCCTACAGGACAAGTAGCTCTGATCCCTACAGCACAAGCAGCTCTGACCCCCACAGGACAAGTAGCTCTTACCCAACAGGGCAAGTAGCTCTAATCCCTGCAGGACAAGCAGCTCTGACCCCTACAGGACAAGTAGCTCTTACCCAACAGGGCAAGTAGCTCTAATCCCTGCAGGACAAGTAGCTCTAATCTCTACAGGAAAAGTAGCTCTAGCCCCTACAGGACAAGCAGGTCTAACCCCTACAGGACAAGTAGCTCTAACCCCTACAGCACAAGTGGCTCTGACCCCTAAAGGTCAAGTAGCACTAGCCCCTACAGGAAAAAGTAGCTCTAGCCCCTACAGGACAAGCATGTCTAACCCCATCAGGACAAGTAACTCTAAACCCTGCAGGACAAGTAGCTCTAACCCTGCAGAACAAGACACAGTGTCAAGGATAAAGTTTTTACTTTTAAAAATATGTCGCCTTGTAATTGCTCATGTTTTCCATGGCTGAAGGTCTGGATTCTGGCATGCTACATACATAGCTGGACCATATTGAGGGATGTCTAGATGGTTGTGGCACACGTTTTATTAGTTGTGCCTGCAATCAAGTAGTACGCTGACAACTACCCAGTTGTATGTCAATACCCTCTGAGGCCCCAATTACAATGATAAGCTTCCAAGAGAACATTAAGATTTGGGAGAGCAGACAGCTGGTGGAAGGGGGGGGGGGGGGAGCTTTATGTATGTACTGGCCACACAGTGATATCACAGCACTCTCAGCCTCTCATCCAGGGATCAGTCCAACAGGTATCCTACACATTTGATCCCAGGTTCATGTATTTTTATGAGATAAAGGTAATTTTGAAATTGTCATTGACATTGAATACAATGTTTAGATTTGATCTGCGAGACAGAGTGGTGCTCATGCCATGCAGAGGCTGCTTTGTGTAGTTGCGTCTTCTGTTTATTGGATTCTCATAGGAGCTTCATGCAATATGATAAGTATTATTTTTGAGTGAAGATGGCAGATTATTTTATGGGTACTCCTCATAACTGTCTGTATCTTTTTAATATAGTGAGTTATTAGTACATTGTACTATGCCATTCTACATCTGTTTTTGGCCATGATAGAATCTTGATCAACTCTCTCTCCAATTATTAATGGATTTTGTTGCTTATTGGAGCTTGTGACGTCTTGGCAAATTTAAATTCAAATCCCAAGTGTGCATCCCAGATTGTTAAGGAACATGAATGATTTGACAGTTTGTCTGATTAAGGGGTATTTATGGTGGAAAAAATGCTCAGAGCACTACTAATGATATTTATTAGGGAGATGGTATCATCTCAAGAGAATTCTTCTTGTCTTATAGTCCGGTAGTCAACTCTTGCAATAAGATTTCTGTTGCAGTGTCTACATTTGTTTGGTTCCACAGAGGATACACATTCTTAATGTGAATGAGGAAATGATAAATTGATTGAATGATGCATGGAAGAGTCAAAATAAAGAAAGAGAAAAACAGACAAATGACAATATTTGGTGAATTGTGTATATTTCTTTTTGGGAGGCTGTTGTAATGTACAGAGTTTTGCATTTGAAAGTATCTGTATGGATGGTGTTTCATGTATGAGAGTCTGAGACAGTATCGGATAAAGGGCTGTGTTGAAGTGTCCAAAACAAAACAATGAATAACATTTATTTCTCATTGAAGATTTTGGCTGCCTGTCAGTTTTCATCTGTTGACTCTGGCTGAGATGCCACAAAGCTTGATGCATGTTAATAGTCATGTTTGTAAAATGTTCAAGGTGATATGATCGAGTACTAATTGTATTATTGTCATGTTATGCTTGCAGGTTGTGCATTTGTGACATATGCCAGTCGTCAGTGCGCACAAAATGCAATCAAAGCCATGCACCATTCACAGACAATGGAGGTGAGAAAACCATGTCGTCCTGTTACCAGGGTCTGATGATAGGTGGTGCTGCTGTAAGCAGAAGACTGAGATAGAGCAGACAGTGTGCAATTTGACTTTCTCATAGGATACTGTCCTGGAAAATAGACTTATATTTCCCCAAATGACATGCAGTTGTTATATTTCCAACTGTTTAGCTTTCTTTTTCTTTTTCCTTCTTTCCTGAAAGATGAAGTGAGTCCCTCTTGACACTTGACAAAAACAGAAAATGATACATTATACAATATACTTTGGGTCAAAATTATCAAATTTTAAGTTTTTAGCACGGAAATGCCCACTTAGTGCATCATAAAGACAAACCTAGTGTAAAAACAGATCATGACTAAGAATTATCCCACCTGAAGTTTAGTCTGTGTGATATTAACAGTCTCTTTACAGGAGTACTGCTTTATGAAACCAAAATTAGTATTTATTTGCACACAGAATGACATAATTGTCTGTTAAAGATAATGCAGATTTTAGTAGAGAACTCGTCATGGAATGTACACTGGGGAAATTAGCAGTGTTGTAAAGATGAGCAAGGGAGGTTAATCTACAGATTTAACATGCGAGTAACAATGCCAGTGCCAGTTGTTTTGCTACAGAAAAGGTACACCTATTTATTTGATTCCATTACACCTCTGTGTTACTGGCCTGGGGACAACTCTTGCAGTCAGGTTTGAGCTGTGCCTCAGCCGAGCTATTTCTCACTCAAATCTATGTGTTTAATCAGTCTTAAGTTGGGCAAAATGCTGCTGGAGAACATCCCTGGAGGAGATGGTGGCAAGCCTGCACAAATTCAATGATGGTTAATGGTAGCGGCGTGATTATGTCTCGCCAGTGTGGGTCGTGGTACTGCTGTGATGAATTCTGCAGTGTCAGGTGGAAACTGAGTGGATTTCTCTTGTGTTTGCGGAGCATTAAGTCCTGCCTTTTCATCAAACATTTTGTAAGCATTAAAACACTCTGTAATTTTGATGGGTCTTTTTTTTAAAATTTTTTCAACAAACGTCATAAAAACTGTAATTTTGATTGTTTTTTCTGTTTTTTCTTTTTAATTTTGTTCTAACAAACCACACAACCAGTGTGAAGAAAACTTGGACCTTAACATGTTATGTATATGTGGAGAGAGAGGCAGCAATTTTGGGGACACAAGAAACATAATAAAGTGAATCCTTACCAAAATTAATGGGAATTGTTTGAGAGGGTAAAGGCCCCTTTCTTCCAGCTGTTTATCAGATCAGGTGAATAATTCTCTGTGGCACTGCCATATAACTGATTGTAATAGTATGATGCATATGTATATCACACAGCAGGAATTGTGTGACCAGAAGGAATCATACCCTACAAAGATAGGGAAAAAATTCCCAGGATCAAAGACAAAACTATGAAAATGTTACATGTTCGTATATTATGATACATTCCTTTCAAATATGTATTAGATACAATGCATGATTATTGTAGAACATTGTGATACATTTGTCATGTGAAAATGGAAGATTAACTGTTTCGCTGCCAAGTTTTTGACAGAGGCAACAGCCTTCTTTGGCGCGCTTTGAGTGTAATGTGCCCAAAGCGTGCCAAGGAAAGCTGTTGACCTTGACCAATATATTCTTGGGAACTGTAGGCATGCTGGTACTTGAGTGAATGATCTCTTCATAAGGAATATGAATCTAGCACCCTTATTATAGTGGAGAGCAGTTCGTCTTCAGTTGTCCAATTAAGTCACAATTGGCATTGAAAGAGTTAAAATGAATAACAGAGCACAAGAAGAATGATTTTAGACTGGGCAATATAACTTTGATCTCTGGCGTACAAGTGTTGTGTTGGGATGTGCCCCCGAGCTCCAGAGGTCATTCCCTTTATACAGAAGGTCTTGATCCCGTGTTACAGGGTCATGACTAGCCAGCTCAACTACTTCATGTATGTTTCATGAACTTTACACTGAGCTGTCCCAGTGGTGCTGAATTGGATTTATACTCTGCCACACGTGTCTCCAAACTGGC
The DNA here is from genome assembly GCA_964020975.1 of Hermodice carunculata. Lineage (NCBI taxonomy): Eukaryota > Metazoa > Annelida > Polychaeta > Eunicida > Amphinomidae > Hermodice > Hermodice carunculata. The sequence continues at coordinate 36,279,413 of OZ026614.1, forward strand.
CCTCTGTTCATTTCATGTTTCTTTCATGGGCTCATATCACCAGCAGAGGTGACATATGGCTTGCTCTGGCATGGGCCTCGCTGGAGGCGTGGACCCACAATCACCGTTAGCAGTACCACGTTTTAAGTTCTATGTACATAAAGGTATCCCTGGTTAGTCATGTGGCTATCCTTGAGAATATTCCAGTGATCTGCTGCATCCCTCATTGTTCCCAGAGCCATCTTGCTGTTTGAAAGCTAGACTCAGCTGCTTAACTTTTTACCCCAGCTGTGTCAAGTGGACTAGTTTCTGAAGGGCTCTGGATCACCAAGTGTCTTTTGTAGTGTGGAGAGACACAAAAGACTTTGCTATAATGGTGAGGTTTTAAACCTGGGACTGGGGCATACTGCAGTGTGCAGCAGTCTATTACCATCTTGTGATTGATGTGTAGCATGGAATAGGTCTCTGTAATATCAGAAAAATGTCATCTTGCCTTTGAATGAAATAAATGGGTTAATACTGATAATGTGAGGGGGAGGGCCCTGTGCTGTGTACAGCAAAAGAGGATGTCATGATTAAAGAAACCTCGAAGTAAATTAAGAAATGACATGTTGATATGAAATAGTAATCAAGGGTTTCATTGCAAAGAGAAAACATAATATTGACAGAAGCACATTTATTTCCTTCTGGGGATGTAGTTTGATAATTTACGATTGGACATGCTTCAGAAAGGGGAGGGTGTGGGAGAAGCACTGAGTGGCTTGCACAGTTTGCTTCTTCTTGTCAAGTTGATATTTGATTTAGATCCCATTTGCATGCTGAAATATCAGAAAATGAAACATTTGTCACATGTAAGAAAAGCTAAGAGAATGGCTGTAGATTTTAATGCATTGTCTCTGTTTTCTCTGTTAATAGGGGTGCCGGTCGCCTTTGGTGGTAAAATTTGCTGACACACAGAAAGAGAAAGAGATGAAAAAAATACAGCAGATGAACACAAACTTACTGAGCATGGCTAATCTGTCCAGCCTGGCTTCACTAGGGCCTCAGTATTTAGCTGTAAGTACACATGGACGGACACCCATTCAGACAAACAATAGTGCCTGTCCGCCATCATGTGTTAAGTCTGCAAAATATATTTTCAACAGAAAATGGCAGCTTTGTGGTAGCAGCTTCCAGCCCCCCAGTTTCTTGTGATGAGAAAGGAAGTGGGCCATTTCACCCTACTTTTTTTACCTCAGCTGACTTGTTAGTCAGCTGAGGTTCCAGGACGGTCTGTCATTGGTCATCCAGCCATCTGTCATCCAACCATCATTCACAAATCACATTTACAATTTCTCCACTGAAACCATCCTCAAAATCTTCTTCAAGTTTAGTTTGGGGGGGGGGTTGATGAATTTGTTGGACTCTTTTGAAGCAGAATCTTGAAAAGTATTCTGCAAAACTACATGGCCAATTGCTTTTGTTTTTTAGTTGTACAGGGACACTTATGGACTGCTAAGCCTAAATCTTTGCAAGAGGTGGCGCTGTGATAATTTTGATTAATTTTTATGTAACTTGTTCAGCAGATGTTGCTGTAAAATATTTTTTTCATTTTGTATGTGTTTTTTGTTCTTTTCAACTTTATCTCCAAAACCACAAGCTGTATTATCTCTAAACTTGGTCAGAGTTTAGCTTGACTCGATCTTTACTAAACTTACACACTACTGTTATTTCCAGATTTTAAACAAGTTTTCAAAATTATCTAATGATTGAGAAGAGTACATGTTGGCATGGTTTGCATTGGAATACATGTACTATTGTACATGTATGTTTATTTGTTACCTATTTTTTTTTTTTTTTTTTTTTGTAAATCGTGGATAAGATCCTCTTCAGATTTGATGGAGGGTGTACCTGGCCAGCACCTCAGTAAAGCCAGGTCATCATATTAAGTGTCTGTGTCACTCATATCCACATACTAGCAGCTTACAGTTAAGCTTGCAGTTCAGCTCTGCCCATTTTCCTCAGCTTAAGTTGCAGCTGAAACTGAATTGAGCTTGTCTCAGGATGGGACATATTGTAGGTTCACTGTTAGGTTCACCATAACCAAGGCCTGGCTGTTGCCACAGCCTCATGTTTGTTGTGTATGTGTGCTGTACAGTGTACATGGCATAGGATTCAGGATAAACTAATGAACCACAAGATTGATTTGCTGCTAATCCTTGCACTTTGTTGGAGATAAGTCAAGATAAAAAAACTGTGGAAACCTGATTCTGTAAGATTGTACCACTGGCAAACTCAAAACTATACCAGAGCGTACAAACTGACTGAATGGTGCACCTCCATATTTTTATCCTTTTTGTTCAATTTCGAGCATTTTCATTTCATGTATGCTAATGAAATGTTATTGAAACATTTCTGCTGGTGATCAGACTGGTTTAAAAATGAAGATGCGCAAGTTTTATTTCAAACTGGGTTTGTGCCATGCCAATCACTGTCAGCTGTTGTAGCGGAACTCCCAACTCCGTGGCAACGATGATATGTGTAAACACATGTATATCGCCTTACCCATAGTCCTTCATCGTTGGTAATTTGTTTCCTTTGAAGCCACTTCTGTGTAAGTTACAAACCAAAACGTAATTCAGTTTTAAGATGCGTGTTGCACTTTTCTCAATCGTTCTCCTTATGGCAATGTCCTCATGTCCTACAAATTGTATATACATGTAATTATTTCTGATGTTATGCAGGGTAATTTGTTTGCTTTTAATTGGATCTGGTGATAAAAATGGACGAGGACTAAATTATTGGATGCTTTTTTGTGTATGGGTAGAAGTAGGTAGCTGTATTTAGGGACATATTGTTGAGATAACTTGTCAATTAACCAGTGGCTTCCTACCTGTACTAATAAGCATGCTGCCCACATACCTCTTCAGTCTGTAGATTTGCCTCGCAGCCTGCATGAGTTCAAGATTGCTATATAAAAAAAACCCTTCCCATCCAGTAGTAAGCCTGCATGGTCTACATATACATTGAATATTCAGTGTGACATGTAAGCATCTTTTTACATATCACTGTTACTGAGCCTAAGTGCTTACAGTCTGCTTCAGTTTTAAGTCAAGGCAGTTTCATAGCTTTCAAGTTTCTTTCTATATGATATTTGAACTTACATGGGAGTACAGATTTTGTTCCTGGCATGATGAATATTAGGTGCTTTTTCTTTCAAATTGAGCAGAAGAATGTTTCTCTCCCATGTTGTGTGACTAACAAGTAAATGTTTTCAAGTTCAGTGTTTGGGGCCTTCTTGTTCATCATTTTTGCAAGTGTACTGTGACTGTGTGTTTACCCCAAATACAAAAATAATGATCATTATATGGAACAAAATCATAAATTTAAGCTGTTCAGGTTGGGGTAAGAAGAAGTAGTAAGCTGCATACACTTTTGAAAATGATGACTTATTGGCCTTTTATTGTACATGGAGTGATGGTGATGGTGTGTGGAGCCTTGTTGAACACCCCTCCCAGCTACTACCAGCCTGTACCCCTGGCATGCTCCACCCTTCCACCCCATTCTGCCACATTGTTCATCTGCAGGCCATTCCTCCGAGCATCTCTCCTGCTCGCAGCCTTTCCCCAGAACTCATCAGGAAAAGCAAAATACATTGCTGCTTCAGCATGTTGAAAAGAAGTTTGTTTAAATGATGCTGACAGCAAACAGATCATATCAGGTTAGGCAGCATCTGGCATTTGTATTCTCACAGATGAGGTAAGGAAACCTCAAGGCTGGTGTGGAAAACATTTCCCCATTGTATGTTTGCATGTGTGGAAAGTTCACATATGTACATAAAATGGGGAAATATTGTCCACTAAATTGTGAGACTTAGTTTTGAGAGATGACAGTGTTTTGTAGGTAAGTATGATGCTTGATACTGTCAGCTGTTTGAATGGACACTTCACTTCGGGATACAGGTCTGCCAATAATCTGGTGTTCATTGCAATGGGCCTGTCATAAAGTCTCCAAGTTTATGATTGATGTAAAGCCAATCTCAACTAGTACCATGTATATATAAACATTTAAGACATGGTTGCTTAGCACAATACAAAATATTTTGAGTTCAGATTTCAGGATTCATTTTGCTGCTGATAATGAGAAATGTTTTGAGTATGGCCTGTAGGTGGCACCACTGACTGTATATACATGCTAGTCCAGCTTCTGGGCCATGCTATGCTCACACCTTCCATTCATTTGTTAGGCAGAAGAATGCAAATCCTTGCTGGCTGCACGTCACCCTTTGGAATCTTGTCACAGCTTTAACTATGTGAGTTGAACTTTCTCCACGTTTAACACGGGACAGATGCTGAATGAATGGCATTAGGAGGGACTTGCAGGGGTCAAAGGTCACATTATATGTATATGATGTACAAAGGGTGGATTGTGTTTTTAGGGCAGTTACAGCATGTTGCTTGTAATTAATTTGGTGGCTGGGCAAAGCAAGTTTCTGACACCCACTAAGTAGAAATTGGATGTGACTTATTCTGTAGGAATTATGTAGCAGGTACAATAAAACAGCATAGAATGGGACCATGAAGACAAAAAGCAGCCAATGGGAGGTGCTGATGGGTCAAAGCTTGGGCCTAAGGGGCTAACAATTGCAACAGAGCATCTTGGGACAAAGTTGTAACTGTTTGAAAGATGATCTGTGACATTGTGTTACACAATGTTATATTGTGTTCCACTGTGTTACATTGTGTTGCATTTGTTTCAAGCTTAGTCCTGCTCTACTCAGCCCTGGCTTTGAAATGATTTGGTTTTTGATAGCAAAATGTACAAAAATGAAAGTTGACTTTTTGGCCAGGAGCCAGTTTTCCAGCAATGTGGGCTGGCATGATTATATTCTTTAAGGACAATTTCAATGGGAAGTGTAACCTGCCTCATATGACCACCTCTGGTAGTTAACTATGGTTTGCCAAGACTGTTGATCCTTTAAACAAGTAGAAGAAAATAATGATTTAAATATAAGAAGAATATGTGTAGATTTGAAGAGATGGTATGTCAAGGCATGTTTTCTCCATGGACAGGACAGTAGTGTTACAGAGACAGCCAGCAGCAGTAGATGCCCATTACATTTGGCATCATAAGGACACTTGTAAATACCACCCAATGGCTTCCATGGACATCAGACAATGTGTTTATCCTTTGGCTCACACTTGGTTACTGTGATGTTTATCTGGTCATAACAGCCAGTCTTTATGTGGATCATTAACAGCTCAACTTACACCAATAAAGCATTGTGTATGGCCTTAACTGTGTAGTAGCCCTGACAGGATCAGAATGTTCTGTGTTTATCATCTAAAGTCTAATGGTTTACTGTGTCTCCAACATTGGTGTCAGATCAAGCCCATCACATTAATGATTAATGGAAAAAATATATGCACAAAGATGTCCATCTCTTACTTTAGTCTCCAGGACACCAAAACAAAGATAAAACTTCCTGATTGAACAGATCCTTATTGTCATCCTGACAACCAGGAAGTTTATCTTCCTTTTAAGTTTATTGATACAGCAAGCAGGCTAGATTGATGTGGTCGAGTCTTGTAAATGCATGAGATGCTGGGCCCATGGTCCACAGCAGGCAACAGCCTTGCGTGTCCCTCAAGGGTGGCAAGAGTTAAACTGCACTTACTTGTGTGGCCGTATGGAGCACACATGATTTATGGCTATATATGGACATTTTAATAAAAGAGCAAAGGTAAAAGCTGACATGTTTAATGAAATGAGTTGCAGTACTGAAGGTAAAGCTGGGTACAGGTGCAAGATGTCATGTGGCTGCTGTATGTGCCAGACAGACTACAATAGCCACGCTGGCTCTGCAGCAGTCTGCACTCAGATAAAACATTGCGTGTTAGACTTTTCTCTCTTTTGTTATGGGGAGACAAGATGCTTGTTGTCCTGTGACTCTTCGTCAGGTAGTCTTGATTAACCAGTTCTATTCTGGAAAGGAGAGACTGCAGAATGAGTCCGTAGAGGACACCAAGGGCCAGGTGAAATCACATGACACCTCAAACCAATTTGATTGGTTTGGAGATACCAACTGGTTCCTTTTGACCAATGGCATTTTAGTGATTAGGGTGTTGATGGTAAAGGCGGTGGTGACTGGGCTGGCATTCCCTGGCATGTCTCATGTCACCCGCTGAATGGCAACCACAGCAGAAGAGGAGAGGTCGCATTTAGCAATTTTATGTGTATTTAGCTGAATACACAGCCCAATACACAAAATTCTGAAGGGTAGAGGTGCGCATTCCTGTAAGATTCTATGTTAAAGTAAGATTCAGTATGTTGAATAGTTTTGCAGCAAAAGTTATCAAATTTGCAGGAGTATTTTATATACAACCATTTACCACAAGAAATTTGGTAGAGTGATTTTAAAGTTACATATATGTAGGTGCAAATTACAATGGACACTAATGGAAATAAACATACATAGCCCACCTGCCTACAGAGCCCTCTACTGAGAACCCACATGAAACAGTTGATCTTGACCTCACCTATTGCAAGACAACAACATAAATGACTTCAAACCAGCATGTTGTGACTTGAAAGAAGGCTCTTTTTTAATATGATGTGAATATTAGGATCCAAAATTAACATAACTTCCTCCTTCTCTATTCCAAGATAATTTTTTCTCTTGTTTAACCTATGCAGACCACATGACTATAGTTATGTCACTTGATTCCAATTATATGTTTATACTGTGTAAATAGTAATAGATTGGAAGCAATTTACATCTGTTGATTTGAAGTGTACCTAGTTTGAAAGAAAGGGCATGTATCAAGTGGACCCACTCTGATAGTGTGACACAGACATTAAGGGAACCAGTGTAAATCACGGCTGCCCAGATGCTGAACATTTTTTGAGTGAAGTTAATTTAATTTCATTATTTTCCAACCCATTTCCATTTTCCTTTATGTAGATTTTGTGCATCATTGTTTGCACAGTTAATGTTCCTATTGATCACAGATTGAAAAACTCCTAAAATTAGGGAAGATCAAAATTGCCTAAGTAATGTCCTGAATTGTTTCATGACCTTTATACACACTGTGGACAAATAAGCCCAGGTAACTGACTTTCTCAGCACATTATTCTGTGCTGCCCACTACAAAGTACAGAGACTTTCTCGCATGGGCAGGCAGATGGTGCCTGTTCATAAAAGACAAATTGCATTAAACACCTCAGGCTAGGCTCCTCTTTTTATTATACATGTACTTTGAGGTTTGTTGCCATGTACAACAATATGTATATTCACACATGACCAAGGAAAAAAAAATGTTAGTGTTGATTTTAGCCACAAGGAGTGCTGCAAGCTGGCTGGCTTTGATGTTAAGCCCTGTAGAGCTGGGAAAGGAAGTGCATGTACCCCAAAACAAAAACTCCACATGCCTGGAGGGACAGCCATCTTAATTTGGAGTTAAGCTCTTTCAAGGCAACTTCCCATTTTAAAAGTTTTGACTCTGCAATTCAGGAAGTGTGCCTGGAGCAACCGAGAAAATTGTGGTGGTGTTAGGAAGAAGTTATTTTAAATGTAATGCTCTAAGGTAGCTTAGTGGAGTTGATGTTTTATATTTGTGTTTCAGCTGCTTCAACAGGCAGCCTCAGCAGGCAATCTGGGGGCCTTCGGCAATCTACAGAATCTAGGAGCAGGTACGTATGATACTCACATGGCCAGCTTTTGTCAGCAGTAGTCACATGTTCCCTGTTGTTACCAGCTTGACGTTCCCTAATCAAGACATAGACTTCTCATTTTCTGTGGATCTGATGTGCAGGTTGAAAAAAAAAAAAAACCTGGAGGAGGTGTATAGTGTAGAGAGTTGCTGCATACAGCCCTTGGGCCTGTTTAGAGAATACGATCTCTTCTGCATTGTGTGTCTTCTAGTGTTCCTAAATACAAGGCCAAGAGAGCCAGGTTTCCTTTCATACCTTTCTGTGCTCGATGTTCTTGATGGTTGCACAAACTCTCTACACTCAGCTGCTCTTGCTAAACTAGAAAAAAAAAATTACGTTTAAGTCTGTCACAAAAAAGTTAATGGCCAACATTGTTACCTTGTTTGTGTGGACTTGTACATGTAGCTGTATGTTGTGTGAGGAATAAATGCCATTGAATAAGACCATGTGGCAGGTAATATCAGTGGCTCTACCTGGTGATAGGTTAAGGAATTAAATGAATGTTTTGCCCCTGCATGTTGTCCACATGTGGTGCTATTAATTGCTTTCATGTGCACAGAGAAAGTCCTCAGTTTAACATATGCCCAGACCCAGTGTGTGTTCCTGATCTAAACCAGCCTCTTGGTTCTCTCAATTGTGGTAGCTTTCTCTTGCCCTGGAATGAATCATGATTTTCTTAACTTTATAATTTCCAGAAAGACAATCTCTTTCAAATCAAATACTTTGAAGATCCTTTCCTTACCAAATTCTTTATTTGCACTCATACTTGTCCTCAGTGGTTGTCAGTCTCCTGGGCTGACTTCGATTTTTGAAAAAGTAAAAGACTGAGGAGTTTGACTGCCTCATATGCTAAGCAGTCTCACCCAATCTGTCAGGTGTCAACATAATTTAGGTGCAATACCAAAGAAGCTGTTTGCATCAAAAGGTTTGGACTTCTGTTTTTAATTAAATAATGCTAAAAAGTATCCAAAAAACATAAAGAAGAAGAAAGACATTGTGGTTTATCCATGAGCAAGACTTCTTGATTTATACCTGGGCAGGATAGAGTTCCTTGTTGAACTCCCTCTTGTATAGGATTCTTGGGTGAACATGGTACATGTAGTTCCCTGACTGAGACATAGATGGCGCTGCATTTTCAGGTTTGAATGCTCTGCAGATGCAGCAGATTCTTGCTGCCGCAGCCTCCGCGGCTGCTGCTGTGGGGAACAACCCAGGTATACGAGTGCTTTCTATCTGTTGTCGCGTAGTGCTTTGTGCTATGCCAGCTTGCTTATGCATGTCTTGTCTTGAAGAAACCGTGGAGACGTAGAGCACTGGGTGTGCACTTGACATAGGGCCTTCTAACAAGTGTACAGTTGTCTGTACCTGTATATGTACTTGTGTGTTTTGTAGGTTGCTTTGTGTAACATGGAAGTAATCAATGTGGCCATTATGGTTAAGCTTCAGACCTCCATCATTTCCCTGTTTCTATGCAAAAAAAAAAAAAAAAAAAAAATGGACTTCTGTGGAAATGGATGCAGAGTCCACATCATGGCATCAGAAAATAAATGAGTAAATATACAAGGAAAAAAATGAAGGTATTTTTAGAAATCATGAAAATAGAAACTGAAAACGCATAAAGTTGTAAGAGAATTGGTGAGTTTGAGGCCTTCCATGATGGTCCCCCTGGATACGTCCCTGTTGCAGAGAGTTGGTGCCACATAGACATCTTGCTGTAGACCTGCCAGATGTTCACACATTCTACCAAGGAATGCACTACAGTGTAGCTGCACCAGACTGCGCTCTCTAGATACTCGCTACCCAATATTGTCTTTGTCTAAACTTGATGATCCATGAGTCTATGCATGCAAGCACTCCAGCAGTCACCAAATGACTTGATGAAGAAACATATAGAACATGGCATACCTGTCACATCTGCTGTGTATGGCAGGAGTCTCCACTTCTTAGGTTTTAATTTTGGGACTTCTCAATGGAAATTTGGTCTAATTTGGACAATCTCCCACATGAAAATTCACTTACTTCTTCTTAATTCTTCATTGAACATAAAATCTCTTCCCTGGGAGCAAAAAACTTGCTGTTTTTCATCAAAAGATGCTGACAGCCATGTCATCACATTGTAGCAACTATGAATGTGGCCTGTACACGTGAACAATCCAAAACCTGTGTAAATACACTCCTTCTTTTTTCCATCCATTTATCCTTCTCAGTTGATTATTTATTTGTCACTCCTTCACGTCAATAATTATGGACATGTTCAACAGAGACTTGCTTGGTTTCCTCGTTGTAAAGATTAATACAAACCTACAAACCACCAATGTTATTCAATTCCCCGTGTCTATCATTCCAGCTTTGCTAATGTCAAGATGCACTCGACATAATACACCTATCGCAATGCACTCGACTTCAAGTCACTGGTGCTTCTATGCCCTGTCTTATAACTTACAAAAAAGTACTTAGATGGAAACTAATCTGATTTGTTGAGAGTAAGAGTGTTTGGAAACATACCGCAAATATATAAGCAACTGTGTAATAAGTAACCAGAAATGCTGACTTTATATGGCATAGTTGTACCATTTTTGTATGTTTTTTATGTAAAATTTTTAAGTGCAGTCTTCCTTTGACTAAAAGTACATAGATGTTAGTTATGTCTTCCTACAAAATAAATAAGCAACTAATCATGGTCCTGTGAAGTGTAAGTAACTTTGACAGTTTTCTACTCACTTTGATGTCTCCGATTCCATATAAATTTTATTTTAAAAACATACTAAGTCAGGAAAGGAACGTACAAACACTGTTGGGAGTACAGCATTAGCCAGACCATTTCACACATTGGTGTAACAAAGCACTCGTATTGACATTTTATTTTATGTGCATTTTCACTTTTAAATGTGACACTTATGTTCTATTGTTGTTTGTGAACTGGTTCACTTTCTGTTAAACATCGGTCACTGTGTGTAAACGTAGTTGAAAGCTTGTTTTGAATATGTTAATGAGTAGCAGAGAGATGCTTCCCTGTATGGAGATTGTTGTTGATAAAAATAATACAAGTTTACAATCTTGACAAAGCTGTGTTTTGTATGTGGGACTTCTTACAGCAAGACCCAAAGTCACCTGCACCTATTTGAATCACCAGCAGTAAAATACATAGATATGAGGTTTAAAGTAAGGGGGGCGTGGCAGGGCTGACCAATGATGCTGATAAAGTAAGGGGGTGTGGCAGGGCTGACCAATGGTGCTGATGACCTGCGTTCACCACCTCACTGTCGGCATCCCAGCAACATAACAAACTTCTTACTTGGGTAAAGTACCTCCGGGAAGCTGGGTTTTGCTTGGAAAGTAAATATAATAAAAATAATAATTTATTTACTTGACCTTCATTCAAAAACTGTGCTTGTTAGTGCATTTTCTTGAACATGATTTGTACTTTGATGGGAAAAATGTTGTTTGATTCATAGTCCTTCATGCAAAGCTCATTAACAAATGTTGTTGTCATACTGTGTGTTGATTGGCTGGTCATGTGTGTATACATATATAGGCCTTGCGGCTCTTGCCGGTCTTAACACTTCGACGTTAAGCAATAACACCACTGCCACAACCGGAACAGTCAACACGTCCACAGGTACTTTTATGTCAAATGACCTTGGGGGTGGAATGAAGGTCGTGGGTTCTAGTCAGGGTGGGTTGAGAGGGAGACTAGGGAGTAATATAGCTAAAAGTAACAGTAGTTATGCATGTGGAGGTGTGGGGTAATTATATAGGAGGAGGGTTTCATGGAAGAAGCATTACAGGACATGCTTGTCTGCACGTACACAAAATGCTGTTGGTGTGAGTTGATTGCTTATACACATTTTGGCACATAAAGATCAGATCACTTTGATTAGATGATAATGCCGAGTGTTTTGTTTATGATGGCTTTGAAATTTTTTTTTAAAAAAAGTGACTGCATTTTCTGTGAAACTCGGTTTTAACATGCTTAAAGATGACGTAGTATGAAACATGTTTATGAAGCAGCGACACTTGTAACTTTTCAAGCAGGAGCATGGTTCTGGTTATCCACAAATATTTTCTTCACTTGGTGTGAATTTGTTATTGTAAATGATCAGAAAGTGATCAGAATTAATTTTATTAAGAACAAAATGTGAAGAGTGCACATCATTTTTTTATAAAGGGATCTATCCTCATTTACTTATAAATCAAGAAATGAATGTGTAAAGCTTTCAGTTGTTGCTTCAAAGATATGTATCATGCTCTTGTCATTTGTTGGTTATTACATAATGATTTAATGAGAGAAGACTTATGATACTTAAATAACATGAATGCTCTGTAATGTCATTAAAATATTACATAACAATATGTAACCTGTTGTTTTAAGACCATATATTATGCTGTTTGTTTAACTTAATGTCTATAATTGTTTGACGCAACCACATGAATGCAATATGGTCTGTTTCCAAGATAATAGGATATGTTGCTTGTCAATCTTGGCTAGATGCTGTCTTTAATAAGCTCTTTTTAACTGCATGAACCAACATGTACATGTATCTTACAGTTCAGTATGAAAACAACGAAAAAAAGATAGTCAAAAGTTAGGCATAATGCATGAATTCACGTGCTTAAGTAATTTAACCAAACTAATCTCTAAACCAGGGTGTCAAACCTGGCCCAGAACAAATGTATCCACAAAGTGATCGTTACATGTTTAGGCAACTTCAAAAACTGATTTTAAGCTGAGACTAAAAAAGTCTTGTCTTTTTCTTTTGTGTGAAAAATTACAAAAAAAATTGTGTGAAATTGACCCTTTACAGGTAAATTAAAAAAAAAAAAAAAATAAAGGAGTTCAGAATTCTTTGGCAGTGTGGCATGCCTTCACAAATTGCTAAAACTGGCTGTGAAAAGTCATTGATATGGGATGGTTATCCTGAACTTACAACTAGGTATTACCTGATGACAGATGACTATTGGCTAGACCAGCCAGCTGTGCTTGACAGGGTTGGACATGTCAGTTGACTAGAGTTCTTAGTGGGAAAGAGGCTGCCATCCAGCTTGAACTCTGTACTGGTCAGAGTGATGAGTCAATAGCTTTGATCCACACAGGGTGGGTGCAATGTGCTCAACCCATGGCGAAGAAAGCTGTTGACCTGAGCCATGTCATCATGATAGGTCTTGTCAACAATTTTAAGTGGTCTCTTTTAACCCTTAAAGTGCTGATTTAAGACAGTCAACAGCTTTCCTTGGGGGCACTTTGCACGCAATGCATGGAAAGAGTCCTAAGGAAAGCTGTTGACTAAGACAACTTTTCGTTTTAGACTAGGCTTGCTGGTTTTTGAATGAAAGGTTTCGTCATGAGGAATTTGAATCTTTTAACCATTATATGTTTAACAGTAATGAGAAAGCAACTATAGCCAAGATTAGCACTTTAAGGGTTAATATGAAATTTCAAGTCAAAACATATTGATATTGCCCAAATCAAATATTTGTGTAACTCAATCATACATTTTTTTAATTGGTCAGTTTTAGTGTATACTTTTAACCCTAGATGGCAGCATATTCTTTGAAATCTGGACGCACTGGTGAAGTTGAGTATTGGGAGTCTGTCAACATGTAATATAATGGCGGGTGATATTAAAAACTGCCAGGCAATCTGCCGGTTTGGAAGTCACGGCCCTTCAATTAAGAGTACTGGGAAGTTCGCATGTGATGCATGGGGTTACTTAACCACAGGTTATCTTTTTCCTTCTCAATCGGATGGGACCCTGTAGGTGATTTGGCAAGAGTGATTAATGGTCAGGCTGTACATGTACATTGAGTGTACTGCTGTGTGGCTGGTGACGGAGGAGTGGGATGTGGCTGTTTTAGTACACAAATATACCAGAAGAGGGCAGATATGAGCAGTCTATATCAGAATCATGGTCTCGTGAAAGGAAACATTTTGAAATCATCAAAGAAAGCAAAATTTGATGACACATCTGGCACATGTGATGATGTTCTGAGATGGACTGCTAACAAGTTGATAATTATTGCAGTTTGTACCATAGTCTGGCAAGTGTGGAACTTGTAATAGTTTTTACATGTTGTTTACAATTTGCTGTATGTGTTTTCAGGTGATGTAAACAATCTACAGAACTTGCAAAACTTACAGGGCCTGGCAGCATTAGCAAGCATGGCCAACAGTCCAACAGGTCAGTGGCTCTTCTGCGTTTTGACTTATTGCTCAACTTTCCTTTATATTAGTGCCACTGGGGTGGGGGGGACAACCAGTCTCTGCCGGGGAACATAGAACTATGTAACTTGCTGCCACAGTAGTGTGGGATGAAGTAACGATCACATGCATCATGTTTAGTGCCCTTCTCAACTGAAGTTTCAGCTCAGCACACTCTCTTCTGATGTCAGCGTTGTATGCCCTGCCTGGAAAGTCCAATCCAGTATCTTATAAGGGGAACCACTAGAATTTGCCTCCAAAAAAGGGACTAATGTCCTGCCAGCAGGGCATGCTGGGAAAGTAGTTTCTTTGGGTGACATCATGGCTGGGCAGCCCACATGGTCTACAGTTGCCTTCAGATGCTCCCTTCCCAACTTAAAATGACAGTAACATTTACCATGTACAGTTACATCTGCAGGATAAGACTTTTCCCTACATTCCAGCACTTGTCTGTAATTTGGTAGCTGCTGATTTCTTGTATCTCAGACCAAAAAAACTATGTTTTCAGGTGTAAATGCTTTGGGGGTACAGAATCTTGCAGCTCTAAATCAGCTTGCTGCCACTGCAAACAGCGTAGGAATGGCAGGCATGAATACCACAGGTGAGCACTGTGATGAGGCTCTCTCTCTTTGTGAACTACTTTCTTAATGGCAGCTCATTTAAGTCAGTTTATGTTCATATGATAGTCAGAGTATGTTTACACATCTCATTTAGTTTATTGGCTTCAAACCAATAATTTTATAACTTTTTGTGTAGAAATTAACACATTAAACCAGTGTCTTGTCAAAAAAGCTTTGAACATATCCTGACACAAATTCTTTTTGAGCCAGTAGCTGCCAGTTTTGTGATTTGGAGATGGTCTTGATAAAGATACAAAGTCAACGTACAATAGTTGTAGGGTCAGCATACAAATGGCACAGTAAACTGGTTATAATGACACAGCAACTATTAACACACAAGAAAGTTTAAGTCTTGCTAAAAATCTTCCACAGAGACCAAGATAGGAGGAAACTCAGTCATACTGGAGATTTTAGGTTAAGACTGAGCTAGCTGGAAGGTCAGTGTTGCTGAAGGTCTTTTATAAAGTCTAAGCTAGGAGGAGGCTAAGATCTTATGTAAAGATTAAACTAGGCGGATGCCTGGGCTGGTGTTGAAAAAGATCTTATACAAAGTCTAAGCTGGGAGGAGGTTAAGATCTTGTGTTAAGATTAAACTAGTTGGATGCCTAGTCACACTGAAGATCTTGCATAAAGACTTAGCTACGAGCTCAGTCATACTGAAGATCTTATATTCAGCATAACCAAAGGTGACTCTCACTCTTGCTAACGATCTTATGTGAAGACTAAGCTGATGGGAAGTTCAATTCTGCTGAACATCTTAAATTCATACTCAGCTAAGACAACACTTTTTTGCTGAGGACCTTGCATGAATAATAAGCGCAAAGCTCAGTCCTACTGAAGATCATGTATTAACCCTTAAAGTGCTAATCATGGCCATAGTTGTTTTCTCATTACCATTAGACATGTAATGGTTAAAAGATTCAAATCCCTCGTGAATATACCTTTCATTCAAATACCAGCAAGCTTAGTCTAAAGCAAAAAGTATTCTTAGTCAACAGCTTTCCTCAGGACACTTTGCATGCAAAAAGTGTTCCAAGGAAAGCTATTGACTTAGTCTTACATCAGCACTATAAGTGTTAAGACAAAACCAAGAATAAGCTCGGTCCAAAATAAAATCTTACATGAATACTTGGCTAGCAGGGCACTCAGTCTTGCTGAGAATCTTGTATAAAGACTAGCCAGGAGGAAGCTCAGGCCTGCTGAAGATCACATATGAAGCCTAAGCTGGGAGATGCTTAGGCCTGCTGATGATCTCATGCAAAGACTTAAGCTTAGAGAAAACTCAGTCTTACTGAAGAAGTTATAATGAAGACTAAGCTAAGAGCAAGCTCAGTCTTACTGAAGCAGTTAAAATGAAGACTAAGCTAAGGGAAAGCTCAGTCTTACTGAAGAAGTTACAATGAAGACTAAGCTAAGAGAAAGCTCATTCTTGCTGAATAAGTTATAAAGAAACCTAAGCCAAGAGAAAGCTCAGTCTTGCTGTCTATCTTGCATAAGGACAAAGCTCAAAGGAAATCCATATAAGAGATTTAATAAAGATGAAAGTCAGGAAGGAATTGCTAAATTGTGAAACGTATGACAGTTTGTTGGCTATTCAGGATCATATATAATTCAAGAGAGTGCAATTCTAACTTATATTGTATGAAGTCTCCCTGTAAAAAAGGGTGAATGGTCAGAGAATTTCTTTTGTAATGTCAGAATGAACACCACAAAATCATTAAAAAGGAGGTCTAGATATGATTTTAGGAATTTAGAAAGAAACATAAATGTAAAAATCCAAGTATGGAAAATTAAGAAACAAATATGTATGAGTCTGAGGCCTAAGATAGCCTCAACATGAGAAGGATTTGCAGGCATCCCCACTACCATCAGGGATGAGAACAACTTTAAAGTTCCTATTTCTAATGCAAAAGTATTCTCACAAAAAGAAATAGGTTTTGGGAACCTGTAACTGTGCAAAGTTTATATTTCCAATGCAAAAGTCATGTTTTGTTACAAGAAATGGGCTTTGGGAGCCAGTATGAAATGTGTGGTTTGGGGTGAGCTAAACTGTAAAGTTTCTGTTGGGTACTGGCAAAGTGATTTGTTAGAAGAAGAAATGGGTTTGGGGAGCCATTATGAATTGTGTGGTTTGGTCATGATGGTTATTGCTTGCAGGCACCACAGGATTGCAGACCACATCAGGTGGGCGGAGTTTGACCTTTGCTCTTCTTTGACCTTTACTGCCCCCACAGGGACAAACTAACCTAGCTGACAACTGCCGTGCTTTAACATGTCTTATCTTTTGTGGGAGTTATCTCCTAGGTTGATATATTGATGTGCTTTCTGACTTTCCCATGCAACAGTTGCCGCACTAGACTCTGCCCTGCCATTGTTACTAGCTGCATGTTCCAGCGTAACCAAGGAGTCTGAAAAGTAGTTCCTTACATCACTTGATTTAGCCAATCACGCTCCAGTTTTGACAGGCCCTTTACAGACTGCCTGCGGTTGTGTTCCCATCTACAATTGGCTGATTTGCTGTGGTTTTGCTTCTGCTGCTCAACTCAAAGTCACTCTTACCTGCTTATTTGCTTTTGTGCACTTTTTTTTTGTATGGGGTCTTTTTTTTTTTTTTTTTTTTTTTTTGAAGGGGGGGGGGGAGGGGGGTTCATGTGGATTCAACCTTGTGATCCTGCAGTAGGACAACTCCTTCTCATGATGCTATATCAAAAAGTAATGACTGAGCATGTTTGAAGACAAAGACGTATGGTATAATTACTTTTTAATGCCTGCATTTAATTTGTGGCCACATGAAGCCAGTAAGTGCAGCTATAGTGTGACAAATAACTTTCGCTAACAGGAAAAAGATTCTGTAAAATATTCTTCATTCAGAAAAATGACATTAAGCGTGAAGAATAGCTTCCAGATATTCATCTAGTGTCACTCTACTTGACCACAGAAATTGGCTCATTCCATCTGAAGTAAATAAAATGGTAAAGGCATTGCGGTAACCACTGATGTTAGACCTTGCATTTTCACTTGACATGGAAAAAGCTATGTGGATTTCACCTAAAAGTTTTCTTAATAACTTTGTATAAAATAATACATTGTAAATAGAACTTGAGCCGAAGAAAAGTGCTGCAGATGGCTACAGAGGGTATACTCTTAGAGATGAGGGCTATTTACAGTGCTTGAAGCAAGTTGTGTAATGACAGGCTGGCGGGCTACACAATGCACTTAATACAAGCAGCACTGAATTTGATGGTACAAAATGGCCATCATTGTGTTGGTCCCTTCAAGAGTAGACCATGGCGGAGGCAGGACTAGCAACTATGGTCATACCTTTGCGTGAACATAATTGGCTGCCATCTCTTACCTGTGGTGTTGTCAAGCATGCCACTTTACATATCAGGAAGAATGAACAAAATTGGTATCCATCCCCAAATATCTGTTTATATCAGTTCAAACCATCTTTTCACCTTTTGTGTGGCTAGAAATATACATATATTTATTGGGTGACAACACACACACCTGTATTTTTGTGTGGCAGTATATATGTATATGTATGTATTTTATTATTTGACAACCCACAAACATTTTTTGTGTGGTAACACATTCATGTATTTTTGTGTGATAAAACATCATGTTTTTTTATATGGTAACACATAATGTATTTTTGGCATGATAACACTCATACATGTGTATGAGTGTTATCATGCAAGCAAGATGCACATGTCAAGAAGATGTACACGGCTACTTATCCCTCCATGGGAAGTAGTTTTTAGTTTGTAGGCAGTGTCAACCAATTACACCAAGCAGATCACCATATATTATCTTCGTGTACATCAATTTGAGGACAAATGAGATTTTCGGGAAAAAAAAAAAAAAAAATGAGATTTTCACCTAAATTCCAGGCAACTGAGGCAAGCTATGCTTTAATTATAGTGATCTCAAAACTGAAGCTGGCAACATTTTTATAGCAGGTATGACATTTTGAATGCAAAGGGACTATAAGGTATATATGGCAGGGTTTAGCAGTGTACATAACTCCTCCATGCATTTAGATCTGCTTTTACATCTTCTAGATGCTGCTTCATGTATTTTGTCCACATTTTTTTGTGCAGTCACTCAGTTGCTTCAAGCCCACTGTTCCACACTGCTCTACCAATTTCAGAGATACCTGTTGAAAATGACTAGAATTGCGTAGCAGTTGCCTCATCAGGGAAACCTAGATCTCATCTTTCAGAACCATCAAAGAAACGGATTTACAGGAAAAATAAAATGAAGGGGAAAAATTACACATTAATAGCACAACCATCAAAGTGTAGCTAAAGTTTGAACTTTTGTTGATTTTAGCTGCAATTTTAGGAAAAGCTGCCCCTCTAGGTGAGAGGAATGTTTATGGCGTTTTGATGTTGTTGACAACTAGTGGTTATACACAGTAGAACTGTGGCCACCTCATTCCTGTAACTGGTGTTGTAGTCCTGGCCTGCAAATATAATGCACCAGTATTTTTTGCTTTTTAAATTTTTGTGGTGTGATTGTAGTTTGCCATGCAAGTATGTCAAGTTTTATGTCTGTGATTTCAATCTACATTGTGTCTTGGAAAATATGGACAAAAGCTTTTTTACTTACCGAAGAGTTTGTTGTTATTGATGTTTCTGAGTAAATTTGTACAAATGGTGTACATGCATAGAGCTGTATGGAATTGAATGTTGTAATGTATAATAATGTAGTCCCGTATAAAGTATGTGTATGGCATACCATCAACATCAAAATGAGGCTAAAAACACCAATATGAGGCTGAGTACACCAAAATGAGGCTGAGAACCTGACTAAAAATAGGGCATGAAAGAATGGTTGCCCTGGTCATTTGATTAACATGCACATAGATGCATACTTAACTATGTGTTTGGTGCCTTTCAGTTGGGAATTTTTGAGGGATACAATCAGGGCCATCACCTGGTCTATATACATACGTTCTTTTAAATTGCAACAATTTTACAACAGATTTGAGACATCTCAATAGGTATAATCCTATGAGTTACTTTTAGTAACATTAGGAAAATAGTATAAAGTTGCCACATTTCATTGCCAGCTGCCAAGAAGTTTGACAGATTGGCTAATTAGAATGGTACACGATTATCTCTGTTATATTTCCAGGTTCAGTAGCAGTAACAAATACCACTAATTCATCGGTGTCTGGTCTAGGGGGCATGCAAGGTATGCAGAATAGTGGAGCACTAGGGGGCGTTGCTGCAGCAGTTACACCCACCATGACAGGCAACATGAATGGCATCGGGAATGCGAGTATGGCAGGAGGCCAGGCAGGCATGGACGCCCTGACCCAGGCCTACTCAGGAATTCAGCAATACGCAGGTTTGTCCGGTTTGTTGGGTCAAGGTAAATTTCATTTTCTGCTTTTTGATTTGTTTCAGATTGCTCTGGAGTGCCCTGTGTGATTGGATGTCTACCTCTAGGTGTTGTGTGCTGTGCTCAAACGCTCATCCTGACAGACAATGCTGGTTGACTGACTTGGCACAAACTCTCTATGGTCTCCTGGCCCCACCCACTCCACTCTATGACCTCATATCCTGGCCCCACCCACTCCACTTTATGACCCAGCCTCCATGGGCCAGTCCAACCAGTTGGATCAGTGCCACTGCCCATCAGTCATGCCACTGGGGTCATCTACAGACGTATTGCCACAATTTTGTTTCAGAAATTGA
Source organism: Hermodice carunculata (assembly GCA_964020975.1). Classification (NCBI taxonomy): domain Eukaryota; kingdom Metazoa; phylum Annelida; class Polychaeta; order Eunicida; family Amphinomidae; genus Hermodice; species Hermodice carunculata. The sequence continues at coordinate 36,299,611 of OZ026614.1, forward strand.
AACCCTTGATACGTGCCCAAAATGTAGAGATTAACATAAGGAAACATAGGGAAATTCCATTAAATTGGAAATAAACGACAAAAGCATCAGTGGATTCCAGGGAAAGCAGATTTGCCTTTACACTAGTTGATCGGTGCATACAAACTGTCTTAGTAATGAAGTGTGCCTTGAGTTCAGTGAGTGCATAACGTTGAAGACTGCTGATTTAGCTTGCCGCCCTGTGCATGGACCCAGTGGCCTGACTACCCCAATATCAGCTTGTACTGAACCAGACTGTTAGTCTCATGGCTGCCCAGACATCCATATAGCCCTGTTCTTGTCACAGTCTTCATGCATGAAAATGGCAAGACCAGAGTGCATTGTGACGCCATCAATATAACAAAGGACTTTTGAACCTCATCAGTTATGAAAATTAATGAGCATTGTGACATCCGCAATTTAACAATAAATCCATCAATCTAAATCAACAAAACAAAACAAAAAAATCCAGGGAGTGGTTTCGGTTTTGTTTGTTTAGTCTGGAACGATGGGGCTTGTCCTAGGCAGCCATGTAGAAATGGTTTGGAATGCACTACTAATGTGCTGTCCCTGGCCTACAGCATGCTGTACTTGGCCTTTGCTGCTCCTTAGTACCAGGAGTGACCTATAAACATGTGTATGTCCATACTGTACATTGACCTCTAGTGATGGCTTCCACATCCCTCATCCTGCTAGCTTGAAGCAGATGTTCTGAAGTAGAGATTATTTTGACATGTCCTTGTAAAATATTGATACAAAGTAAAACAAAGAGGGCCTGTGGCACCTTCAGCTTGTATTTCTCTACTTTGTACATTCTGTACAGGTGTTGCCTATGTGACATCACCTGTACAGGTGTTGTGTGTATGACATCACCTGTACAGGTGTCGTGCGTATGGCATCAACTGTACAGGTGTCGTGCGTATGGCATCAACTGTACAGGTGTTGCCTGTATGACATCACGTGTCCAGATGTTGCTTGTATGACATCAACTGTACAGGTGTTGCCTGTATGACATCACCTGTACAGGTGTTGTCTCTATAACATCACCTTTACAGGTGTTGCCTGTATGACATCAACTTTACAGGTGTTGCCCGTATGACATCACTTCTACAGGCATTGCCTGTGTGACATCACCTGTACAGAATGACAATATCAGCACAGAATAAAATCTGTACAAGATGACATAGCATGTATAAATTGACAATCACAAACACTGATATGATACAGCTGAGTATATAACAAGTTGCATAGCATTCTTTTGAAATTTATACCTTTGTATCTCTCTTCATGAGTTTGAATGCCCTTCCTACTCAGTGAAAAAAGCTTGCTGAAAAATACAACAGATAGATACATCCAGAAATTAAAGAGCAGCACTGTGCCCTGGCCATCCGACCAGAAACCTAGCTACAGGTTCACCAAATTTTTTCATAATCTTAGTGAACACATGTATGATTAAAATAGAAAATGTATAGTTTATGTTCAAATCAGTCTGTTTTCATTTTGTACTCTGTGTGTTTTTTTGTTTTTGTTTTTAAACATGAAAATTCTTTTTCTTGGTCCAAATATCAGCACTGGACTTTCGTCTGAAGCAGATAGCTTGTTTCCTAGCAAGGGAGAGTTGGCAGTTTACTTCATGATATTTGACAGACTTTCACGGAAATATCCTGTCAAGAAAAATTAAATTCCAAAACCCTACACAAATTTTATTCATTAAATTGAAAGTGTTGTATTTTCTCGAGAATTGCTACAGCATATTATCAAAAAAAAAAAAAAAAAAAAAAAATTGAGAGACTGGGACAAATGTCAAGCGGAAGTAGGTGAGGCACCTGAAGCAGGAGTCTGAGTCGTATATGTTGGCGTCCACCCACGGATAACTTGTTACTGTGTTAAATGGGCTGTGTACTTCTTTGGATTCTTTCTTGCATGACCTTGCTCCGAGTGTCGCGTGGCACAGTTTGAAGCATTGGATGTTGGTCAGAAAGTCAACTGTGTCACTGTATTTTCTAGCAGTATCATTTTCTGTGAATATTTATTGTGCATTTTGTGCTTCATCTTGTGAAAACTAAAGCTATGTTGCCACTTTTGTTTGGTTTTAACATGGCAACTGGATGGTAAAAAATTATGTAAAACATTGGAAGTTGGTTAACCAAGGGAAATCAAGCGTCATGTTTAGAGAGAAAATTCTAAAGAGTAATTTTGGGGACTATTCCTGATACAGATTCCATATATCTTGGTAAATCAGACACTTTTGAAGTGATTGTGTACACATAGTACATGTTACTAGTTGAAAAGTCTGCAAAGCAGATGCACTTTATTGTCATACACTGTAGCAAATCCATAATTGAGAACACATCCTCACACAGATCTGACCTTTTATAACTGGGGAGTACCAGTCAATCTAAATAAGCTCCTGTTGTACATCCCACCAAAAAGAAGCATTATTTTGACAGCACTGGCCAATCAGGAGACTTCCATTGGCAGTACCAACCAATCAGAAAAGTTCCTTTGGTGATACATGTACCAGCCAATGAGAAAAGCTCTGTTGACTGAGGTAGAAGCTGATCAAGCACAGGAAAAGGTCAGATCGTGAAGGGGAGTAGGTTTTGCATGACTTTGCCAAGGGAGTTACAGACCCAAAGATGGACACTTTCCTAGTGTACTGCTATGCATGACTTAATTTGCTGAGAGATTAACAGACCTGAAGACTGAGGAATTTCTGGTATCCAGCCATGCAATTTGGCCAGTGGAAACATTACACTTTGATATTATTTTTTTCAATGTGCATCTGATTTGTCAAGATGGCGTAGCTGAACAGGATAAATGTGGAATCTGTGACTGGACTGATTGCCCAAAGTGCCGCCTGAAAACGTCTGGCTTGATTGATCCCAATGGTTTAATTTGCAGATTTAACATGAGTGTGGCTGCACCCAGTGACGCTAAGTCATCAGATTTAACCCACATCGATGCAGCGTTCCGCTTTCACTGTTGATTATAATGCATAAAATACATGGGCTTTTAGCTCGCCCATTAAGCCTTGATCTTTAACCTGTATCAGGAGAGGGGGAATTTACATAATACACTTTATACCGTCTGTGCTCTACTTCATGCCAAAAGGTGATGACAAACAACATTTGTCAACAACTGAAAAGTTACATTTATATTTTGTAGTATGTTAATTTTGGTAAATTATTTTTTATTTAATTGACAAATATAAGCCAAATTGTAAACTGACTGCATGTGTAGAAAGATGTCATTTAGTATAGTGGCAACATGCAATGTAGTTATGTTGCTGTCATGTAGTAGTTTGTGTTCATTAAAGTAACAAGATCTTTTTCTGCACCCCGTCTGGAAAAAATGGGGCCATACAGTTGGTCTGGTCTGGGCAATGGAGTTTCTAATTTGTGATGAAATGATACAACTGATTAAGCAAAAAACCAAATGAAATGTCCATACATGTTAAAATTGTCTATATATTTTTAATTTGATGAGCAAAGTTAATTGTAGACAAGTGTATCATTTGGATGTTATTTTTGTTTTTTTTGTTTTTTTTGTTTTTTTCTTTTTTTGTTTTTGTTTTTTGTTTATGTGTAAATTGAATATAACTTAGGTAAAAGACTGTGTGAGGGGCACTGTGACTCTTCAGGGACTTGAAGGAAAATGACTGTGCACCCGTTAGAAAGTCAGTCTACTTTTCTGTTGCTATGTAAAATGCAAGATCTTGATTACATAACATGGGATCTCAGACTGGGCATGGTGCTGTTTGCCACAGTGACACTTGATTAAAAAAACACTGACATTGCCGTTAAGACTCCCAAGCTGAGCTTACTGCAAGTAGACTGCAAGGGTTAGTCAGTGTGTTTACAGGCAGATGAGCAGTGATATATATGGACCACCAAAGCCCTACAAAAGGAGCTGGGGCTGGGTGACTGCACAGTGGAGAATACCATGTGCATTTTTCCAAAGGGATAGATAGGTGCTCCCTAACAGAATGATCAAATGAACTCTGAACTGAAAAATAGAATATAAACTTGATTCAAAACCCTTGGCAGAAACATGGAAAGATATCCATTTACATTCATTAAAGCTATAGTATTTGAAAGTTAAGATCCTACAGTGGATCCCAAAGCACATGCGATTCACTGCAAACACTGGCACTCAACAACACCATCACAAAAAGTGATTAGTAACTTTGTTTATGTGGACGTACTCATTGACAGGCTAACTGGTTCAAGTTCGCAAAATGAATGTCCTGCAAATTCGATGAAGTTGCATTGTCTCAGCATTTTGTTACAAAGAAACTATCAAAGAGTTACAATGTCTTAGCAGTTTTTTATAAAAACAACGACAACAACTACTACCAAAGTTATGTTTTCTTACCAAAAAATGAATAAAAAACAAAACAAAAGCAAAAAGCAACCCCCTTCAAAAAAAACAAAACAAAACAAAACAAAACAAGTTACATTGTCTTTGCTTTCAAAGAATGTACCAAAGAACAGACTTTCAATTTCAGTGAAAGATACAATGAAATTCTACATGGCATTTTGACACAAAATTACTATACGGAATAAAAAGGACATTCTACTGCTAGGAAGGCTGTTTGTATGGCATCTTGACTAGTCCTCCTGTGGTGTTTACAAGACAAATATGTTGCTGGGTGAGCAAGTTGGAATCAACATAAATCTGTATAGAGCTTCCCCCTGGGCTATTTCATGTACATACATGTATGTGGTATGACCTCCCTGCATTAGTAATGCTGTTCCTGATCACTTTGCTGTTGGACCCATCTTTCAAAGCGTTGATTTGTGTGCTTTTGGGTTGGCTGTGAGTGACAAAGTGACCAAAATTGGTATATTCTGGGGTTAAGGTGTCAGTTTGAAAGATAGTCTTTTGCTTTGAGATTTCTGTACATATTATGCTAGTTCTCTTTCAATCTGTGAATGACCATTCCTAAATGGGGGTCAATTCTGCTAAGTTTGACTTGCTAGTTCCTACATAGGTGTACCATGTATGGATTATGACTGCGGATTGAGCTGTGTGTGATTTAAAGAAAAAAACGGGGCAGTTTTTCTCGGGCTTTAATTCGTATGTCTTCGTTAAGACTCCCAGGTGGCCTGCTACCTGTAAATGGGTCATGGGAGAAGTCATCTAATCAAAACTTAACCTGCCTCTTATTTCAATGTATTGAGATGTAGCTTTGTTTTATAAGCGTTAACTTCATTCAATAACCATCCACGTATGTTTAAAGGTTCCTATACTTGGTGTCTACCTGTATGTGTAATAGTAATTCATTCTTTGGACACAACCTTAAAAGTAAAAACCTTTTCATGTTGTAGATGTCAAAGGAATATTATATAGTTGCCAGATTTTTGGGGGAAGCAGATCTTCTCAGAATTGAATGCGACTCACATAAGATTTCATGGGATGGCAAAGTTATAAGACAAATGTCATTAAGGTTATGGTACAATGTATTGATAGATTGGCATTGGGAAAAAAGTATATAAATGAACTGAAGATATCCTAAAATTTGAGAGCAATGTAGTTATAAAAACATGATTGATAAATTTTCAGGTCATTGTAGCAGTGATGTGCCACATAAGTACACCTGTAAGTTGCTCCGCCTTTATCAGGTTGCACGTGTGTTTACAAGTGTTTTGCTGACAGATAAACATGTACATGCAAAGCTGAAGGCCTTGTACAAAGGAAAGCCTACTAACGGTTACCAAAGTTTGTGTGTGGTTGATGCCAACTAACCTGCACTACCCTGGAGATTCAAATTCATTTTAGGCTTGTTGTAGCAGTTAGTATCTAAATTTTAATCTGTTTCGGTGTTCAGTTTATGTATATTTTGGTTTGGTAACTGAAGTGTATACCTTAGCTTCTTTACAATCTCAATAGCCTTTTCGTTATTACTGGGTATATATTTGAAGTTTGACTCGTCCCCTAATACTTAAATGATACAACTAGGAGTTCAGGTCATTATGTATCAGGGTCTGGAGATATTAAGTGGCATAATTATGTTTAAGCAGGGCTGGTTAGATTAACCACATGCACTTGGACCATTGAAACCCAATATATTAAATAGGAGCAGTTTGTATTGGACTGTTATTGACAGATCCATCGTGTCTTATATTAAAAGAAAAATATTACATCCAGCCACTGTCCAAGTGAAGTACTGACACTCCAGCATAACATCTGCAGTGAAGATTGTGTAATGCATACAAGTTGCAAGACTTTTGAAAACTTGCCACAGGTTTATTATTACACTGTAGTTCCAACTGCTGCCAACAGGTAGCAGCATGTCACAATACAGTCAGGCAAATGCTGCTTACTGCCTTGTGCATTCAGATGGGTTGGATAGTGTCATTGTAGCACCCATTCAATAAGGGGAAATGGATAGTTTTCTGGTCTGACCATTCAGTATCAATGGATATTGAGTTAGTAGAAGACCGAGTGGCCAATTTCAGGAAGCTTCATTTGTTTTATACCTTGAGACGGTAATAACCAGAGTTACATTCTTCATCTTGGTCCTCATGCAGAGACCACATACGAGTACTCCATAATTTAGTACTCTGTTACAAATATATCTGCTACACCACACAATATGCAGTCTGTTATGGTGTGGTTTGGTGGGTGTTTCACACAGATATATCTGCCATACCACATGCTCTGTATTCTGTTACGATGTGGTGTGGTGGATGTGTCCCACAGATATATCCACTATACCGCATGGTGTGCAGTCTGTTATAGTGTGGTGTGCTGGGTGTTTCACACAGATACATCAACTATACCACATGATGTGCAGTCTGTTATGGTGTGATGTGGTGGATACGTCAGACAGATATATCCACTTTACCACAGGATGTGTTGGATAGTGGATACATCTATGTGACACATCCATCACACCACACCCCAACACATGATGTGCAGTCTGTTGTGGTGTGGTGTGGTGCAGTGGATGTGTCACTTACACAAATATATCCACTGTACCATATGATATGCAGTCTGTTATGGTGTGGTTTGGTGGGTGTTTCACAGATGTATTTGCCATACCACATGCTCTGCAGTCTGTAATGGTGTGGTGGATGTGTCACACAGATATATCCGCTATACCACATGGTGTGCAGTCTGCTATCCAGGCTGAATTGTTGCCTGCAAGTTTCTCTTTTAGCTTTGTTCTGTAACTTGTAATAACACTCAACTGCCCCAAGAACAGACAGGTACACATGTCTTATATTATGTGTTACACATGTGCATACCAAGACATTGGAAGAAAAAATCACAAAGATGATTTTCTCAGAGTATTAGGATCCACACCATCAGTCAGTACTTGTGCAGGAATAGGTATTGTTGAAGTAAACAGACTCATAGTGTTCAAATTTGAAGGTACATGTGGCAAAAAGATCAAACTTCTCATGGTCAGTGGAGTGCTGTCACACTTGGATCATGTATGAAGGTTGTACATTGTGCAGAGTGGTGTTGTAGATAGGCTAGTGGTGGTGTGCAGTGACCAGACTTTCTTCTGTTTCTTTCTGTTTATTTAGCAGGTTTGATAATGTACAGCGAGGGTGATGTGTTCCTCTTGAGAATTAATCGATGCTCCCACAAAGTTAAATGCTGCATTGAGTAATTGATGCTCCCTGTCAGTTAAATGGGACATTGTATGTCTTCATTTGAGAAAAAAAATAGTGAATAATCATGATGAATGAAGCCAAATTGTGTGAAATAACTTGATCTTGACACTGGTCCATGTGTTTTAAAACAATATTCACAAGTGACAGAAAGACCAGACAGGTGCCAGTGTGTGCTGGCATGCTGTACATGCTACATGCTACCAGCATATTGACTATAGCTGCTGGTGCTACCTTCAGTAGATCATCAGTTGTTTCAATGTACAGTGGTCCCTGTCTTGAGAGACCACCCCTAGGGCAGGTCAAAATGTGGTCTCTCAAAACAGGTGATCTTTCATTAGACATATAATGACATGGAAAAGATAGCACAGCGTTCTGAGAGAGTGGTCTTAAAAAGATACGCAGTCTCTCATTGGAGGGTTGCTCAAGACAGGTGCCACTGTAACAGCAGTTGCCAGTGTTTGTACAGGAAACTCCATTGCCAAGACCTATATGAGTTCCTTCTCGGGAGAAGAGCAACTCCAAAATTCAAACGATCCTTTTATAACATATCTCCATTTTTATAGGTCCGAATTCTGTGACGTAATCTTTCTATGATTCACAATGCATATTGAATGAATAACCTCAATGGATTTGTGTTTTGTTGAGTTCAACTTATAATTCTGAAGGATGTAATGTTGAATGAGGCTTTATGATAGTTTTCTTTAAAAGCTTAGAATGTATTTTAATTCTGGTATACCAGTGGCATTTAATACCCTGTTCCCTTATTTGTCTTAAGTTCTAGTAATAATGATAAAATAAAAACAGCGGACTTCAGGATAAGTCCTGTTTATTGATTTTCCCTGCCAACATATTTGCTATGAACTGAAGAGAAAACATAAGCTCATGGGATACCAGAATCTAAAGTACACCCAGCTCTTGATTGTTTGAATATGGATAACCACCAGTTTGTTTACAATTTGGCAAGAACATTTGAATGTGTCTGCATTGCAGCATCGTTCCCGAATGCCTTCACTGCTCAGACGGCTGCCCAGATACAGCAGGCTGCTGCTAACTCACCTGCTGGCAAACAGACGGAAGGTGAGTACAAGTAGGCATGAGGCCAAGGGCTCATTAAATCCAAATACTGGGAAATCTGAGCTCAGGACTTGGATAAGTCGAGTATAAGTAGGCATGAGGCCAGAGTGGATCATTAAATACTGAGAAATCTGAGCTTGGGACTGAGAGAAGGTGAGTATATGTAGGCATGAGGCCACAGTGGGTCATTAGATAATACTGAGAAATCTGAACTTGGGACTTTGAGAAGTCGAGTACAAGTAGGCATGAGGCCACAGTGGCTCATCAAATGCTGAGAAATCTGAGCTTGGGGTTCCTGAAACATTGGAGACTCGGCGTATTTCTATAATTATTAGATCGACTTTCAGTAGTATTCTAATTGTTTTATGATAATCATTTAAATGTCATCCATGACACAAAACCAATGGACACTCTTTTTATCCCATGTACTTTACATATGGTCTTCGGTTGCCAAGTAAAAATGTAAAGCTAATAAAACTGAGGCCTGGCTGTGACAGAGACCGTTTTTGAAAAAGACTTGGTTGTGAAACGTATTCCTTACATGATGTTTTCATTCTTATCTTGCAGGTCCAGATGGCGCCAATCTTTTTATCTATCATTTACCTCAAGAGTTTGGTGACCAGGACCTGATGCAGACATTCATGCCATTTGGCAACGTGGTTTCTGCTAAGGTGTTCATAGACAAACAGACCAATCTAAGCAAGTGCTTTGGTGAGTGATGCACCCTAATCCTTGCCTTAACCTCCTTAACTCATTCCACCCTGATGACGCTTTTTCCCGCTAATATCTAAATGTCGTCTGCTAATTGTATTTTACTAATTTAGGGATTATTTTTCCATATTTTGGATGAAACTTGCATGGAAGATCATTCCAAATTATATGCCCATGGTCAACAGCTTTCCTTGGCGCGCTCTGGGCGCAATGCGCCCAGAGCGCGCCAAGGAAAGCTGTTGACTCAGTCTTCTATCAGGGTGGAATGAGTTAAGCTTATGTTCCTGCTAAGTTGTAATTAATGTAACCCTTGACCACGCAACATACGTAAAAGGGCTTGGATACCAAATCTCGTATGTTTCAATGTTTTAGCTTCAGATCCTTGCCAATAGGAAATGTTTTCACAAATGCAGATAAGTCTTAGACTTTAGGATTCCATGGCTCAGTAAATACCCTGTTGTATACATAGCCAAGTATCTAGTTGTATGTATGGCCTAGTTGTATACAGTACTGTCATTAGGGCCAGGAGAGGCTGTGGGTAACAGTGCATGCACATTGTTGGACCATTGTGTATGTTGTGCAGCTTTCCTCGATGCATATATTTCTGTAGGAAATGTGGTGCACAGAGGAAGGTTTGGCAAAGAGAATGGCTTTGAGATATGGATAATACACAATTTCTCAAGAGAGCTGCTAAATTTGTAATTGCATTGACTTCCATTGGCCATGGTTCAGGACCATCTGATGGTTTGGAAGTAGGATATACATGAATATGTCATAGGAAAGCAAGCATGGGAGAGTAAACTTTTTTTTTTTTTTTTTGCCACAAGGGAAATGTAAACACTCACCAGCAGGTTTATATTGTGTGACTACATTGTATCATTGTAGCACTGTAAAACCAGCAGCTTTAAAATGTATCACTACATTAATGTATCATTTTAACACCATATCAAATAAAATCGTATTTTCATTGTGAATTGCTTTTACAGGGTTTGTAAGTTATGATAATCCCCTGTCAGCACAGCAGGCTATCCAGGCAATGAATGGGTTCCAGATAGGTATGAAACGACTAAAAGTACAGCTGAAACGTCCGAAGAATGACAGCAAACCATACTAGGCACAGGGCCACAGACACAGAGGTAGGTAGAGGACGAGGGCTTGCACTTGGTGAATCGTGTCTGCAAGGTGTCACAGCACCTGGTGAATTTGCAGCCACCTTCTTCCTGTCCCAGCTAGTTTTTATTGTAATCCTGCAGTCACAGTGTGCAGACAGATGTCTCTTTGTGTTGTATCAAAGTTTTACTGAGAAGGTGGCGGGATATTTTAAGGTACAATGGTCCTGAACCAGTTGAGTATACAATTGAACTTTGGCACGTTGGATGTTTAAGTGGTGGTTCTTCTCCAATAATTTCATCTCCGTTTGAGCAATCATGTTACAAGCTACGTCGATACTGAACTCATTCTTTGTGCAGGTAATAAGGTCTTGGTTTCAGTGCCTCTGAAGTCATGTTCCAGCTGCAGCAAGGGCTGTGGGAGAATGACCTGACAGGCAATATGAAAAACACTGGATCTTGATTAGACCTGGTGGTGCTTTAACAAAAGCTCTTCTTCTTGGGCAATTGAATTTCAAGTTTTGATTTAAATGCTACTAAATGGATGCAACAAAACATGACGAGTATAAAGCGATACGGTCTATGCATAAGTTCACCAAGCGGGAAAACCCCGGCAGTTGTCCCCTTGCGAAAGCAAGGCATGCAGGCTGATTTTTTGCTACCATTTGGCGTGCTGTGCACCTTCTCAAAAGTGGTCACGATAATGCATGATGGTGGACACTAATCTTGTTCCTGTCAACATGAACAGAAAAGCAGGAAATGGACCAAATACAGGAGGTGTATAGAAGTTTACCATCGTAGATTGTTGGCAGAGGGAGTACGGAAAGCATTGATAGTTAGAACATTGAGTGACAAGGCGAATTATTATGGTAAACCACCACTGACTGTTGTGTAGTGGGCTGTAATGTTGATACCAGGAAGAAACGTCAAACTGACAAATATCAAAAATAAGAGTGCCGCTTTATTCCTTCCATCAACTGATATTCCTTTGTGTTTCAAATACTTTTTCAGCCGCCCTAGATTCTGTTTTTGACGAAATCATGGTCGGTTTTTCACTCCTTGTTACTTGCTGTATTCAGTAGCACTGTAGCCTGTGCGGTAAGACTGAGTGGCCCGCATATTACCCAGAAACCTGTGCGTGCCTGGCTCTGACATCGGAATCTCAGCTGGGGTTTCCCCACTTGGTGAACTTATGCATAAACCATATTAGACATGACATTCTTGTGCTGAACAGCTTCTGATGTGATTGCCCAATGTTTAGTCAGATATCTTCAAACTGATGACTTCAGCTCAGTGAACATGATCTTCTTCAAATACCAGCCAGCTTTCATAACCAAATACCTTGTTTGAATAAAAAGTGTAGAAAATGTCTAAATCTTAAGACTTGAGGATAAGCAGCAAAAAAAAATAATAATAATAATAAACAAAAAATAAACAAAACAAAACAAAAAACATATCTGCAACAAAATTATAATATTGGCATCCCTAGTCCTATAATATCAGTAACTTTTTGTGACCCCATGTCTGTTCCATCAAAAAATACACTTTCTCTGACTCAGAATTTTTTGTTTAAGTCAAGGTTGCCAAAAATCAGGAAACATTCCTTTTATGAGACCTGGACCAAGAGTCAGTGTTGATTCTAGAGCAGGGAATTCAAGCTGTAGATATTTTTACCAGTGAAAGCTCATGGGTTCAGTTTGACAGCTGCAAGTTCACCAGATGGCTGCTGCTTTTATTGTGTCTTTATTGTTGTTTGTTCATATCTGTTTGTAAGCGTGATCATCGTCACCTCAGCCACGCCTAAATGCTACTGTACAGTGGTGTCCTCTAGTGGCAAAAGTGAATCATTCTCTATCTATGGTGGTGTTATATCATCAAAGTTAGATCATCATCATCTAACAACACTGCTGGCCATAGCTTCAATCACCAGACTATATATATATATATATATATATATATATATATATATATATATATATATTGATTAATCTTCATTGTGACATGCATAAGTAAAGGAAATCAGAAAAATTAGGAAGCGATGTCAGGTAGTATTCTATTGATAACTAAGGACTAATTTTTAATGCAGGAGCAGAATCTGACTGCAACATGAACAAATTAATCTGTGATTAATGTAATCCCAGTGTGTGAAAAGTATCATTTTGGAAATCACCATGTATACAGTAAATTTGAAATTATTTTAGTATTTTAAGTTATTTTTAACAGAATTAAAAAACAATGTTTTGACCATTCCCTGATAACTGGAACCCAGTCAGAATATTAGCAAATTGTTGCAAAAACCACAAATATTTTTGGGATGGCAATACTGTTTTGGAAATATTAAGTACATTAAAACATGGTAATAGTTTGAGGGTTTCAGAATGTTAAATAAATTGAAACACAATGGTGAATACCGTTAGCTTTTTGTGGTGTGTGTAAATAGAAGATGGTGTGTCACTGAGGAACAACACTGTGAAATGAGGGCTAGAGGGCAGCACTGTACAGTGAACACCTATGTTGCCTTCTTGTACCATACTACCATTCATGTAACTAATGTTCCTACTAGTGCCTGTGTGTCTGGCAACTTCTAGCAGACTCCGTTAGTGAGGAAGAGGGGTAACATGGAACAGCTTAGTAATTGAGCCAGCCCTCATCTGATAGACTGTTGGGTCATAGAAGATGTGTGCTTATGGCGTCCTTACCACCTAACTCAATTCTTGCTGTTGTTAAAATATTGAGTTACATCATTCAGTCCATGCAAATATCATTATCCTTCATTTTTACCCAGTATTATGGCTTTTGTGTATGATTTGCGAATGTATTCTATATTGCATGCTCTCTTCTTTTACTATAGTTATCTCAGTGTGCTTGCCTTGGTTTCCACTAATCCTGGTCTTTTTCAGAATTATTGTAATTGTTGTTTTGGTTGGTTGTTGGCTGTGTTTTGTGACTGACTTGTGTTGGAGCTGTAAAACTGGATCACTGACACATGTACCTCATGTCTCCCTTTACCCTGCCTCTCTCGTCATTGACCTACCCGGCCCAATCTTACCCCACCATGTGTGTATTCAGTTCAACTGGATGTGCATCAACAAAGTGTTTAGTGTTGTTTAACCATCCTTGTTACGTTAACACAGAGTGGTCACAAACCGTATCCTCGTAACACGTCCCAAATGCCAAGGTCACAGACTCTGTTGTCCTCATGCACACGAGTCTTACAATGCACCGTCTTAGCTTGATTGAGGCTACCAGTACCTTCTGTTTACATTGCCTGCTGAGCATACACATTAATAGTGACGCTTCAGACTGATTCCTTCCGTTTCTTTCTTGGCTCAACTAGTGGTCCAGTTTTGCACTTTTAAAATGCAACATTGTAATACAGCTAGTCAACTTAAAGCTTTTGTTGCCAAGATTCTAGAGTACAACTATTTTATTTTAAATTTTGCATTTGAATTCAGCTGTTTGCTAAAATCATTCCTGTTGGAACATTGTACCACAACCATCCTTTAGTTTTTAGTATTGAAATTTACCATTACACTTCGGAACTTGAAAGTTGTTTGGAAATAGATTACAGTCAATTATTGTTTTAAGTATGTAGTCCTGGTAACTTTGCATCTAAAAATGTGAACATCTAACTGTTAAAGGCCAGGACCTGTGATTGGACAATGTATTTTGCCACATGATTTTAATTTGAACCCCCATGCTTATCTTTTCTCGTAGATTACACGTGGCGTGGCGTTTGTCTCCATTGTAACCCGTGGCGTCCGTTAGTGTCTCTTCTCCAAAAAAAAAAAAAAAAAAAAAAAAACTTCTGCCTGTCACCTGTTGCGTGCTGTCGTAAGTGTGAGGCCACGTCTAAACATTTTATGGTTTGTTCAAGCTTGGAAAGCTTTGTAGTGCAGCTGCGATGGGATACTTTCATTGTCCGATTTGAAGGGGGGTGGGCAAGTCACAAAGACAAGCAAGATGGGTGATGAACCATTTTATTACTTTTCAACATTGACAATTTTGTATCATGGGGTGTTTTGTGGTGTTCTCAATTATACTTGTGGTTCTCATTGAGAACGGTGTGGTTCCAATTTAACCCTGTTTGTTCATTTTTATTTGTTGTGTAACTTCTGGGCCAAGTCTTGCAAGTAGTCACATAATAGTATTTGGTGTATGTATTTTTGATGCTTGCTAATTTATGAGTTGATATGCTAGTCAACGGAGAAGGATGAAATAGGACAGGCAGGAACAAGCTTGGTGGACAGCAGAATAGTGATACTTGTTTTCGTTTGTTATTTGTGAAAGTATCCCATACGGCGAAATAGAAAAAGCCTTATGCATTTTTAAACAGATGATAATAATGATAAAGTTTCCAAGTAATGTTCTCTGCCTGTTACTGGTATATACAGATTTAGTTTTGTTTTTTGGGGAAAATGCTGTTTTTTCTGTAGTAAATGAAGAAAATGGAGGCATGTTGTAGCCTTGTTTGCCGTGTTTCCATGGTTACTGTTAAATGCTTCTCTGTTGTACTATTGTGAGATTTCAAAGAAAACATGAAAGCAAGAGAGACTAATATATATATATATATATTATATTATATATTTTAATTACCATGATAAGGTTTGAATGGAAGAATCAAGCAAATCTGTTGTTAAATCTTGGCCACCTCATGTATGGTTATTATGGTCATTGTTTTGTGCGCTTATATATAAAAGGAGGGAGAATGTTTTGTTTGCAAAGGGGTCTTCTCAAAACCTTTACAGAGCAAGTAGTGCAGAGATGGGATGTATAGAAAATAAATTTAACTTAAGTAGAAATTGCAGAGCTGTTGCCACTTGCAAGGTAAAATATTAGTGTTACAGGGTGTGTAGAGATGAGTAATGTAATTTATGGGCATACTTTAGCCCATATAAAGCTGTAAGAGAAACCCTGACCAATTGTTGGATGTATTTACAGTGGGTCCCATATTATAGTCCCAGATAGAGTTGTCTGCTACTAATCGACCTTGATCAATCTGGAGGGACCATCTCATCATCACGAGTGGTCTCTGCAGTCAGTAGACAGATGCCCTTTGACTCAGTGCAGATTGTTCTAACTTGCCCATCTTTTGATCAAATTAGAATGGAACCAAGAATGAAAAAACACATTGTAAAAATAATTTTGAAAATCCAAATTTAAAAAAAAAATGCTTCCAGTAGTAAATACATGTAGGTGACATTTAGATGACTTGAGAATGGGATGAACTAAAAACCTTTAAAAAAATGATTAAAAAATTCAAATTTAAAAAAAATGCCCCCGGTGTTAAATACATGCAAATGTAATTTAGATAGGAGATGTGATTCTATGATACAACATCAGTTGCTGTAAATACAAAGGTAGAAAGTGTCTGTAATGACAGAGTGTCAAGAGACAGTTTTCAACAGGGCCTTGACACTGGTGTTTCTTCCCCCATCACATGGAGCACATACATGTACTGACAAGTCATGGCTGTGTGCTCGTATTGTGAAAAAATAGCAGCTTTTATGTCAAAGATATGAATATAATGAAATATGTTTTTAAAGGAGTATGTTTTTTTTACCATGAAAGCAAATGAAGTAATAAAGCAGCAGGACGGGGCTTTTGTTAATTGAAGGCGAAAATGAAGCAATCTCTTTACATAATGAAAAGGTACTTCATAAAATAAAGAAAAAGAAAACATGCATAACTTACTTGAATGAAAAGGAAGGTTTCCATACCCAGGAAAATAAATGAAATAGCAAACTGAGGTGTAACTGTTAAACACAAACATGAACATAAACATTTTGTGAGGTTTGGTTTTTCCACTTTAAAAAATCAAAATAATGTCTCAAATAAGTGAAGTTGCCATTTACAATTAGGAGTGCTCAAGATAATTTATTGACACATATTTTAAAACGGCTAACCTTTACAGATATTTTTATGTCTTAAAAGTCGGTGGGGAAAAAACATGTTAAACATTAATGACAATCCAAACCAGAAGGTGCTTGAATACACAGTGGAATGAGAGGAGGAGTATTAGTGGACAAAACATTGTTACTTACAAACTGGAACTAAGGACCCACAAACCACAGCAAACCGGAGCTAATATGTGACCTTGACTGCAAGGAGGGCAAGTTAGAACAATCCCAGCATTTGTGCCATAGGGTTTACCGAGGGCATTTTAATCATAGCCAGGCTTTGAGACAAAAAGGAGAAAAGTTCACATTGTTCTGTATTGAGTACTAAAATACAAGGGTATTTGCTGGGTCTGTGAAAAATACATGAAGTATTTCAGTTTGGATTTGCTGATGAACGGTTCCTGAAGTAAATACCTAAATTCTCTGGACCATCATGGCCTACCACCAGTCTCATATTAAGTACATGTATGATATACAGTACATCTTGAGACGAAGTGGCTGATGCATGGCATTTGACACCACCAGTCTCACAACACAATAAGTATGAGTTACAAAAGATATTCAGTGCATTTTGTGACAAAGTGGTTTATTGACACCACCAGTTTCAAAATAAGTATGATTTACATATGATATACCAGATACAGTACATTTTGAGACAAAGTGGCTTGAGACAGAACAAAACATTTTCAAGTAAATTGAGTGGAAAGGGTGTGGTTTTAGGAGCCTTACAACAGGGTGGGCAACAGGAAATGAACACACACGCTATTTTCTCTTTTCTGGCTTTTACCTGGAGGAAATGATGACATGCAGCACAGAATGCTTGCATGATATTGGCTCAGGCAGCTAAACCGACAGATTGTAAAGTAGTAACTTTGGTTAAATGTAAATTGGTTAAAACCTGTGCTGGACATTACACATGTACATGAGCAGGCTTCAAAATGAACACAACTTTTATCAAGAATATTATATATATGTATATTAACCCAACACATATAGACCTCATATCAGGAATAGGATGGCTTCACAGAGCATTATAGCTGTGGAAATGAGAAGGTTGACATTTGATGGTTAGAGGCGCCTGAAAGGTACATTATATACAACCACACAACAGTTTTAGAAATATGGGAAAAGGTACCTGGGACAGGTGTGGGTACACAAACTGCCTTCAAGGGGCAGGTGTGGGTACACAAACCTTGCCTGCATGGGACAGGTGTGGGTACACAAACTGCCTTCATGGGACAGGTGTGGGTACACAAACTGCCTTCATGGGACAGGTGTGGGTGCACAAACTGCTTTCATGGGACAGGTGTGGGTGCACACACTTTGGCTTCATATAGTTATGGGTACTCCACTTTGCCTTCATGGGACAGGTGTGGGTACACACAGTTTGCCCACACAGAACAGGTATGGGTACACCTGCTTTGCCTACATGGAACAGGTGTGGGTGCACACACCTTGTCTACATGGGGCAGGTGTGAATACACACACTTTGCCTGCATGTGACAGGTGTGAATACACACACTTTACCTGCATAGGACAGGTGTGCAGACTTGGACTTTGCCTTTATAGTACAGGTGTGGGTACTCAGATTTTGCCTTCTTTCTTGTACATAGGGACATGGGGTAGGGGTTGATGTGGGAGGATGTACATTAAAATGGCAGGCACTTGTTGTAAATAGCTACATGAATAATATGTAATATAGACGTTCACCTCTTGATCTCAACTGGCTTCTTTTTGTTCTTCATTGCTGTGCTATGCAAGTTAGTGCTGTAGACCAGTAGCTTGGATCTGGCTTGCAACAAGACTTGTAAATTTAGACAAATAGAGTGTAAATTAAAGGAGTACAGATGGACAGGGGAACATCTCAAAGTATATTTTAGCCGGGCTACCTCTGTCCAGTTATAAATAAATGAGCATCAGTGGCAACAGCTTTGCAAGAATGATTCTGTTGACTGTGTCCAGCAAGACACCTGTACGTTGTCAGCATGTGTTTTAGTTTGTGCGACTGAACCTAGTGCAGTATTCCTGTGTTTGTAGTACGACCAATCAGATTTCAGAACTACTTTCTTGTTGTCAGCAATTGACTGAAAGCTAAGATATGAAGGGACTGTGATATCAAACAAAGAAAATGTCTTACTTCATCAAGTGTTAAATGTGTGCGTTACTGTGTAACACAACATTTGTCTACCAGATTTAAATCATTCTGTTCAGATCCCTTTCTACATTATTATGAAAAAAATGTGTAAAAAGTCCATTCAAATGCGTGGTCCCAGACTCTGCATGGCACTTGCCAAACAGAACTCAGGAATTCATGTACGTCCTGTCTGTAGCTCTCAGCTCCCCTAGAGTATCGCAACGGTCACTTTCAAAGTTGGTACAGTACACAGTAGGCTGGGTTTTGTGTTGTTGTGCGCCACTCAGGAGCAGTGACATTTTGCTTTGTGCGGTCATTTCTAGGCTTTCACAAAAAAGAGAAGCTGTGGAGATGGTCGAGTGTTTAATGTGAAACTATGGGAGCTTTAACAGTGATTTTACAAACCAGGGTGCTCAAAGAATGTTAACTGTGTACGAGTGTCTAGAGTTCCGTTTCTCTGCTAGGTAATACTTTCTTCTCAAACCCATTTTCCGATAGAAGTTACTATTTTGAAGACCTTAATAGAGAGACTCCACGGGGGAAAATGTTAAAATTGTTACACTAATTTATTCACCAGTTGTTCTTGCCCAATTTGATTTCTACAGATTTTACCAGCTGGCATGAAGAAACATGTCTCATGTATTATGCTAGTATGAGCATCATTCACGTTAGGTCTAGTCAGTCAATACTGGAGTGGGTCAGCATGTGTGCTGGCCCTGTGTCCGGGTCACTGGGACTCTCCATCCTGTGCCAAGGACCTGAGAGATTGCTATATGCACACATTTTGAGGTGTACCTTTTGTGCATTTTGGAAGAGTGGTGCCACCTTATGCCAGTGGTGCCATTAGTGAATTGAGTACTGTGGTGCCTCCTAGTGGTGATGCAAAGAGAGTCCACTATTTGGAGGATCCTATGTGCCCCTTAAGCTATGTGACCCTGCATCAGGGTGACATCACTGCTTGGAGGACCTGTGGTGTCACCTGAAGGTGACCCACAGCCAATGACATCACTCTTTGGAGGACCAATAACACCCTCCAGAGGTGACCCAGACCCAGTGTGACATCACTGTGTGGAGGAGTCAATGATATCCTCCATAGGTGAACAGAGTGACATCATTTATACGAGGGGTAAGCATAGATACCTTCTCTACAATTGTTAGACCTGTGGTCTGACACCTTTCAATTTGGAACTCTCTTCATTTTGATCCCTCCATTTACAAAGGGTTTTGAGCACTATGCTCTATTGTATGTTAACTTGAGAAAAAGAAAAGATCTGCACATTTCTGTTTTAATACTAGGTTAAAATTGTAGCATAATGGGGTGTGTCCAGCTTCCAAAGCAGGGCACGTGTAGGGGGTTAACTAGAGCTTATACCAGGGTGCCGCAGCTCAGAGTATAATGGTTAATAACTAGACATACAGAATATAACTGAACCCACCTAGTTTCATAAGGAACACTCTAATATTTAAGTCAAAAAGTGTTTTGTACGTATGTTTTATTGACAGCCATAAAGTGGCCTGCATTTGGAGGTGAAGGCATAGCCATGGGGTCATGGTGAGGGCAAGTAAATAGGCAATGTCCTGCAGGGTACTTTTGAGCCAGGCAGGAAAACTATTTTTCAATTTTCTTTTCAAGCAGCATAATAATACGGCAAAGATGAAAAAGTCATACAATTTGCCATTGTGAATGAGGTATTGTAGTGAGTTATGGCAGAACTGTTGAAATACAAGCATAGTCCCGTGGGTGACTTAGCAGAGACCCTTCAGTATTGTATATGTTTGAATTCATATATGTTTCAGTTTAAATTATTTGGTTATTACAGTGTTACCATGTTATTTAAATAATTATGAAAATGTTAAATGTTCCTGAGTTGTGTAGACTGGAAATGTGTTCCACACCATGCCACTGTACATATGTATCAAGTAAAATGGACTTGTAAACATTTTGTATGAAAACACAATCAAATTAAATTAAAATTCAGTATTTATGAAAGAGACTGGAAAGTAGAGGCGCTGAGGCGTGAGGGTAGTGGGAACGTGCTTGTGTTACAACAGGTGTGTTTGCCAGCAGGCTGCGGGGCACATGTGACATGTACAGTAATAGAGTATGTCAAGGACGTGGGAGTGAGGCGCCCGGGACTCTTGTTAAAGACATGTTGGAGTCAGGAGCCCAGGCTGGCTGTTGTGGGCACAGTTTTAACATGGCTACATACCAGTGTAAGTGGAAAACCTCTGAACTACTTACCAGGGTGATTTGGGAAAAAAAATGTGTGCTGACACTTAATTACTTCAACTGAAAACAAATCACATCATTCTGCTGACATGAAGTTCCACTTTTTACAACACATTTTCAAGCTTAAATTTTAATTTTTTGGTGATAGTGGTTTCTGATTTTGAGGTTTTAATATATGTACATTGAAAACAAACAAAAGAATTCTAACTATACAGGGGAAAATGCAGCAATTTATTCAGAAGTGTTTAAAATATGAATGCAAGTATGTCCATATGACATGTATTTGGAGCCCTCAAAAATGTGAAACTTTGGGAATATACTCTACTGGTAATAAATGGATGCTCCCTGCTGGCAGTAGCTGCAGACTGTGCTGACTTGGCCCACGCGCTGGACATCAGACTCCACCATGTCATTGTCAAAACAAGTTGAGATATTAAACACAATGTGGTGATAGTTTGTTAAAACACCAGATATTAAACACAATGTGGTGCAGGTTTGTTAAAACACCACTTGTGCTCTGAGAATAATGTAAGCTACTTCATGACAAACTTTTGCAATCAGTGGAAAGATTTCCTGTTAATTTAACAGGCTTGTATTTGACAACTTGTATTCCATAATTGACTGAATTTCTACTTTGGTACCTGTACAGTAGAGCAAAATATTGCTTACAGAGCCTAAAATAATACAATCAACCAATGTGTTAGTTGGATCGTAACAATTCTTAACAATTCTTAATAAAAGAGAAAGAAAAGTATTCTGTTTATTTTTTTTAGGAAAAAAACAGTACCATTTCCTAGTCTGGTAGATATTGTTTAGTTCTCCTAGTGAACATTGTTTTGTGGGTTGCCATTGTAAGATGGATTGCATTAAACAGTGCAGTTGAAAATAAAAATGATACTGAGTTGTTTTATTTATTGATGATGCTCTGCAAACACAAGGACACAAATGTGCAACTGATGTATGTTATTTGTCACTTGTCATTTGATAATGGTACATCAACTGACTTAAAGGCTGTCAATTCCACCCTGATAGAAGACCAAGTCAACAGCTTTCCTTGGCGCGCTCTGGGAGCTCCTAGCTTCTACCATCCGGCTCTCTCATGGTCTCTTTACCCGTTCAGCAGCTTATACCTAATGGCGGCCATCGATCCTCTTTCAAGAGTGTGCCCGGGATCGATCACTCCCCAAGGCAGGCACAGAATCCTGCTCAGAAAGTAACCTCACCCTGAATTACCATCCGTGCTTATTTGACATCATACACCTAACCTAAATAAACGCTTCATTGCGGCAGTGCGCCCAGAGCACACCAAGGAAAGCTGTTGACCATGGGCATATAATTTGGAATGATCTTCCCTGCAAGTTTCATCGAAATTTGGAAAAATAATCCCTAAATAAGTAAACTACAATCAGCAGACGACATTAAGATAATAGCGGGAAAAAGCATCATTAGGGTGGAATGAGTTAACCTGAACTGTTCTTTCATTGCTTTCAACATCAACTTTTGGAATGTAAATTCTACTTCAATCAACCTGACACTGTTTTGAAAAATTTGATAGATTGGTCATTTGGTCAAATCAATGTCGACTGTGATAACATGATCAAACCATTGTCCTGGCAGTTGCATCAGAAGTCCTGGAAGTAATAGTTGCATGCGGCTGAAATAAACAAAGCTGTACATATTTACTGGAGGAAACCTGGGGGATTATTCATACTTTGTCATTCCAAAATCCACCTTGACAATAGTTTTTAGTTCTGTTGACCAAAGGCCTCAGAGCTCATGCAATCACTCGTGTTTGCCTGCCCATCCATCCATCTGTACGTCCCTACACAAACTTTTGTTTGTGAGTGCGATTACAGTCCACAGTTTTCATGGTAGCCCCGCGTAACCAAGGACTTGTTAAGGGTATTTAATCTGGGTCTAGTTTGATATTGGTGGCGCCACCAACAGTATTATGGAATGTATGGGTTAAAATGTGAAAATCTTGTGAGCACTCTAGCATCCTTAATGTTAGATATTAATGAAATTTAGTGGGATTGTGGAGGAGGTCACAATTTCAGGTGCTTATGATACTAGTGGCACCACCTATAACTTGACAAATTATGAGCTAAAATGTAAAAAAAAAAAGTTTTCACATCGTTTGAAAAACCTTTTAGGATATGAGAAGAGATTTTATTTAATATGTTGTCATCAGTCGAGTTTATGACTTTTGGAATATCAAAAAGTAGACTTTCCTGCGCAAATTTGTTATCAACTTGATTAATAAATAACCCAATGTTTCTTATACTTCTAGTATCGTGATTATGTATATGTCTATCAGATATATATGGTGATGAAAGCAGTCTTGTCGGAAGTTTCTCATGCACAAATTTATAATAAAATTTAAGTTTGGCTAAATTATAGCTTCAATAGGTTCAAACATTTTAAAATTGGTTCACTATGTGCATTATATTTGCTACAAGATATATACAACGTACTGCCTTCTTCTGAAGCATTGTTATTTTATTATGTTTGAATTCCCAGGTAAGTATGCATAATTTAGATGAGGTAATACCAAAGAATTGTATATAAGGTAATTTTGTATTTAAGGGAAGAAAATGCTTTAACTTATTAATGATGTCAATAGTTCTTGATATTTTGGAACATAATTTAGCAATATGATTATTCCAAGCAAGTTTCTCATCAAAAATAAATAACATGAAATTGAAAGTTATGTACATGCTCAATTAAGATATTATTTATCAAAATTTTAGGTACATTGAAAGATTCATTAGGTTGATGAAAAATCATAAATTTTGATTTATTAACATTTAGAGAGAGCTCATTAACTTTAAGCCATTCACTTGGGAGATTTAATTCTTTGTTTATAGTAATGCAGTAATTTTGATCCTTTGGATACAAGTATGTATAAAAACTAGTATCTTCAGCATGCATTATATATTTAAATAGTTCACTAGCATTTGAAAAATCATTTATGTATATAATAGACAGAAGTGGGCCAAGAATAGAGCCCTGTGGGACCCCAGTTGCTATCAAGGTAGTATCAGAGATGGTACCATCTATGTCCACATAATGTTTACAATTAGTTAAATAATTTTGCATGAGGTTTAGAGGTGTACCATTGATACCATCATAGATCAGCTTTTGAATTAAAATATTATGATTTATGGTATCAAAGGCTTCAGGCAGATCGAGAAAAATACATAGAGGAAGTTTGCCTTTATCCATATCAGGAATTAAAATATTTACAAGATCAACAGTTGCCAGTTCTGTTGAGTTACCACTTTGAAAACCAAATTGACCTTCACAAAATAAATTGGTTTCTTTAAAAAAATCACATAGCTGATTGAAAATTACCCTTTCAAATACTTTGGAAATTGATGGTAGAATAGATATAGGTCTATAATTTGAAAAGATGTAATGTTCATCTTTTTTATATAATGGTATCACTCTTGCTATTTCTAAAAAATCAGGAAATACGCCGGTATTGAGGCTTTGATGACTCATTATTGCAATAGGTTTAATTAAGGGTGATTTAAGTTGTTTTAAAATATAATTAGAAAAATTATCATTACCACAGCTGTTTGGGGTTTTAATTGATCTATAATTTTTTTAAATATCATGATTTGTGATTTCCTTAAAACTGAAGTTGTTTGGATATGTTTGTTAAGATATTTGATATAGTCTATATTTTTAGGTTTTTTAATTTGTTTTGCAAGATCTGGGCTAATATTTCTTTAAAAAAAAAAAAAAAGAAAAAAAACTTCTTGAAACTGTTTGCTATAGCAATTTTGTCAGTAATTTGTTGTCCATCTATTACAAAATAGGCAGGGAAAGATTTCTATTTGGGGGGGGGTCTGTTACAAAATATCATTTATTGTAGACCATGTTTTCTTAATATTACTCTTGTACCTTTGAAAAATAAAACCATAGTGCTTTTTCTTTGCTATTCTTATATTTTTCTGTAATATACTGTTATAAGTTGTTAAATTTCTTTTAATTTCAGTATACTTTGCTGTGTTATGTTTAGTTTTCTTAAGTCTTCTATATAATTTATCTCTATATTTTATGGAAATCAATATGCCTTGAGTGATCCATTATTGTTTCTTGTGTGTATATTTATTAAATCTCACTAGTTTTTTTTTGGCATATGTTTATTTAGTACATCATTTAGTATCTTCTTGAGTAGATTGTAATTTGTATTAGGATTACAATTTTTATCTAAATTCGATTTATTACTGATATTCATAAGTTCAAGTTCCTGAAGTACTTTTGGTACAGAATCTTATCTTGACTATTAATTTTACAGTTAATGAATTTAGGATTTTGTTTGTTAATCAATATTGTATTCAGGCACAAAAAAATAAGGTTGGTGGTCAGAAAAAGGGGTTTTTGTGTGAAAATTCCTGCAGTACTTTGAAATGTAAAATCACGTATTCTACAGAAGATATTGTCTATACGTTTTCTACTTTTATTTGAAAAACGAGTGGGTAGAGTAATCATTGGAATGAAGCTATTGGACAGTGTGGTTAAAAAAAATCATTGGCAAAAGTAGAAGTAGAACAATATCAACAGACTTATCCTCTCTGTCTGAAATAAAGAGTAAACTACGATGTAGATTGAAAATTGAAAAGCTCCCCTCCCAACTAGTTTCGGCGCCCCTTGCGCCTTCATCAGAGGAAGGTCGGGAGCGGCTTCTATTGAAATGTGTGTACATTAAGTGGGTGTAAAGAGGCCTATAATTATTTCCGGTGTTGTACACGGAAGTGACGTCATAATATAAAGTTCATCAAGTTTTTGTTTTTTGTTTTTTGTTTTTTTTTTTCAGCCTGAAAGGTAGTGTTATTCTTTATGATAAAAAGTGTCCGTAACAATAACTCCCGTGGTAAGATGATAGAATGATCATAGAAAAAGACCAAAATGCAATTTAGATGGAGAGTCAACATCGATCAATTCCTATTAAGTAAAATTTGCGCACTGTCCTGGAAACCGCTCCAATTATAATGAATGTCCGATAATAATTTTTCAAAAATGAAATACCACAGTATCATCTGGGAAGTCCTTGCAATAATTAATAGTTAATGTCCGATATGAATAATTAAAACTTGCATGGCGTTGTGAGGTAATCTGGGAGGGGGTCACCTGTTAATTAAGCTACATCTATTTAGATCTATGGAAAATTCTTTTGAATGGATTGCAATGTTCGTACTGAATATCAGTATGACTGGTTAAGTCTTTCTGCTTAATGTTGTGATTGAATATAGTTTTATGATCCCTGGCAAATTTGTGCGGGCTTGATGTCGTGTTCGCTTGCACGCGGAGTGGAGGTTTCAATTTCATTTTCCGAGTCGCTATGTTCTGGACCCATTTGCTCGATCCATTTCTGTTTATTCACATATGCTTCTTCCTGGCCTTTTGTTGGTAGTCTTATAATAGATAGTTTTAGTCCAGCCTGAACGTTTCATGGCAGGATTTTGATGGGAATTCCTGACTTCGTAGTATCGCATTTCTGTATCGTGCGGAAAGTAGCTTCATTGGTTTTTCTTACGTCAACCACTTTGATTTTTTGTTGTGGCTTGATTTTCTTGATCTGGAAGGCATCCTTAATGATAGGTTTGAGGATTAGTCCTTGGTGTTTATTTTTCATATGTCTGGTAAAATTATCTTTTCGTCTAAATGCCTATCACACTGGGGGCACTTGTATCTGCGTGTTGGCGCATTGTGCTGGCGTAGTGTGTGCTGACGGAGGTTTCTCCAGCTGACGTATTGTTTGGATGCGGTACGGAGATTACAGGTCCACATTGTCTTAGCAGGGACGTCTATAACACGTCCCTAGTCTTAGTACGTTTCTTCTCTTTTGTTGAGGCCGAATGGCTGTATTGTGTTTAGTTTATTGATCCACCCCGCTTCTGTATTCTGACGTAATATATTGTCTTTATATGTGCGTGGGAGGCGGGGGGGGGGGGGGGCGGTCAGTGCCAAATATGGATAGGTCCGTGACCTCGCAGGAATCATGAAAATGGGCGGGAGTGCTCTTAGCCGGGTTGTTTCTGATATGGAAACGATGTCCATGAAATATCATATTCAGTGTTTTGGAACTTTGTCCTACATATTGGATATGGCATTTCTTGCATTCTATGACATAGATAAATGTTGGTCTGACAGGTGATTCTGTGTTGAATCTTGTAGATTTTACCCGTGCTTTTGCTTTTAAATGTTGTTCTCTCACTAATGTATGGACAGGGAGGGCAATTTGATAGGCATTTGAAAGATCCTTTCATTGTTCTGATGTTTGTGAGGTTGGATCGTACAAGGAGGTCCCTTAAATTTGGGCCCCGATAGTGTACCACGCGTATAGGTTTATTGTGTAAACGTTGGTCTCATCAGGGACGTGCACGTCCCTGGTCTCATGGTGGAGTCTTAATATGTTCTGATTGCGCGTAATTATATCCCGTGTGATTGGTGTTCTGGGATTATATTGAGTCACAAAATTAAGTGTCTCCTGTTTGTCCTCTGTTTTTGTGTTGGAGTAAAGAGTTGCGATCTTGTGCTTTAGCTCTAGTTTTGGCTCGATTGAGTAAATTAACCGGGTATCCCCTTTTGAGGAAAAATTGTTTGAGTTCGTTAGCTTGAACACGAAAGTCTGTCCCTGGAACATGTACGTCTAATCCTCAGAAATCGACTGTATGGAATGGAGTTCAGGCAGCTTTTAGGATGACACGAGGTATATAGTAAATAAGAATGTGCGTCAGTAGGTTCGCTATAGACCTTAGTGTGTATGAGGCGATCCTATTTAATGAGTGTGACGTCAAGAAAATGCATTTCTTTATCCGAGAATTCCGTGGTGAACTTAATGGTGAGATGTGCGTTATTAATGAAATTGATACACTCAGTTAATTTCTCAGTCCCGTGGGGCCATCCAGATGTCGTCAATGAAACGCAGCCATTACATGCTTTCAGTTTGAGTGGTGCGTCATTGATTAATTGTTGTTCGAGTTTGGCCATAAAAATATTAGCGTAGTTAGGTGCGCACGCGGTTCCCATGGCCGTGCCTTTGATCTGTAGGCACGGGTTGTAATAAAAGGTGAAGGCATTTTTGGTGAGAATGAAATGTAAAAGTTTTAATAGGAGCCAAGTGTGTGGAGTCAGGTCAGTTCTACCATGGAGCAAGTATACTAGATGGAGAAACAAGTAGAGAACATCTAACGATAACTGTGGTTCGCCGCCGCCGTCCAGTATACTTGCTCCATGGTTCTACTGTTGAGGGCTTCTTTATATGCTGTGATACCTTCTCTATGTGGTATGTTTGTGTGAAGAGAACTAACATCAAGGTTAACCATAATGTCTGTCTGTGTGATGTTCAGATCCGTAATTTTATTTGAAAAGTCCGTAGTGTCTTTGATATACGAAGGAGTTGACTGAGCTAGAGGTTTCAGGTAGTAATCTGCGTACCGAGATATCTTCTCTGTGGGACCCCTACGGCTGAGAAGATCGGTCTTCCTGGTACCGTCGCTTTGTGGATCTTTGGTAAAAAGTAAATGCTAGGTGTAGCTGGAAATTCCGTGATTGGTGCTTCAATGAAGATATTTCTTTCATGAACCTGTCGAAGGTTTATATTAAAATCACCTGTTATTAGTATTTCACTGTTTACTTTGCTCAAACATGTTAGGGTCTTTTTACATTTCTTCATGAAATTCAGTTAAAGTATGTCGAGGAGGTCTATAAATATTTTCAGTTATTATATTTTTGGTTAATCTATCTACTGATATGTCTATAAATTGTCCTTTCCAAAATGGTGTATTTTAAAAGTATCTGTTCTTAATGTATGATTATATTTTTCATGTAAATATATTATTAACCCACCTTTATTCCCACATGTACTACTCTGTACCAAACAATTATAATTTTCCAAATGTATTAATGACAAATCACTATTGTCTGTAATGTGACATTCCTGTAAAGATATTGCACTGAACTCAAAGCCTTTCTGTCTTAATTCAACAACAAAAGCTGCAAGTTCATCAAATTTAGCCCTTACTGAATCTATGTAACTACTTAACACAGTGAAGCAATTTTCCTTAGATTCTAACAATTGATATACATCGTCTACATATGGGGAGTGTTTTATTATATTGATCACTTGATTTTGTTCATCTTGTTTGTCATTTTCTAATTGAAGTACATCTCGCAAAGAATAGGGTTGTACACCACCTTCCAAATTCCTTAAAATAGAATTATCATTGTCGATAGAAGTCATATTGTCCAACATAATATGTAGCTAACGTATGTAGGAAATATTGATGATAATCCGGTGATAATCCTGACGTGTTCATTATAATAAACCATGTTTCAAATGATTCTTTAATAATCCACTTCAATTCTGAATTTGAAAAGTCAAGTTCAAACGCGAGCATATGGGTCGTCATATTCACAACCCGACGATTAGAATAGTGATAGGGATCACTCTGAAGAAATTATGGTGGATAAAATTGTGTAATGTATTAAGAGACAAACAAAACACCAGGGCCACATATTCACATATTGATTAATGTTGCTATAAAGTTTCATAGCTGTACTTCAAACAATTTGTGAAATACACATTACACAACTTTGACAGGAGCCAACATTTTTACTGAATAGACATTTTCTAATACACATTACACAAATTTGACAGGAGCCAACATTTCTACTGAATAGACATTTTCACTAAGTTAATTAATGAAAAATGAAGAGAGGTTAATTAATCCAAGAAACAAACAAAAACCCAGGTGCACATCTTCATATATTGATAAATTATTCTATTGGGTTTGGTAGCCTTATATATAAAAAGAATAAAATCTTTAGGTATGGGCGACACAAATCTGACAAGTCCAACGTCGAATCATTTTCACTATATAATGATAAATTATCAGAGGAAAATTAATCCAAGAGACAAACAAGGCCCCAGAAACACATCTTCATATATTGATTTATGTTCCCACCAAGTTTCATAGGTGTACCTCAAATACCTTTTCGAGACACATGCGACACTAATGTGACAAGTCTAATGTTGAATCAATATTTTCCCTACGTTTATTACAGATTATTCAACACAATTCAAGAGAGAAACAAAACTCACCCCAGGTGCACACCTTCATATATTGATAGATGTTTCCACAAAGTTTCACGGTTGAACCTCAAATACTTTTTTGAAACACATGCAACACAAATAGGACAAGTCAATCGTCGAATCAACATTTTCCTTAAGTTCATTAATGATTATTTAACACAAGATAATTAATCCAAGAGAGAAACAAAACCCACCCCAGGTGTACACCTTCATATATTGATAAAAGCTTCCACAAAATTTCACGGTTGGACCTCAAATATTTTCTGAAATATATGCGAAACAGGTCGTACGTTTAATCAACATATCCCTAAGTTTAATAATGATTATTTAACACAAGATGATTAATCCAAGAGAGAAACAAAACCCCTGGTTCACACCTTTATATATTGATAGATGTTTCCACAAAGTTTCGTGATTGAACTTCAAATACTTTTTGAGCTACGCGGAGCACAAATGTGACAATTTTAATGTCGGACATACGGACGAGGGCAAATAATACATGCATATGCCCCCCCCCGTGGGGGCATAAAAATTGAGTGAAGGACAGGAAGGTATTTTGTTTCACACATCAAACCATGCAACAATTGCCACCCCCTCCGCGCCCATCACTGGCCAATGTCATGACAAAGATTAAAAGATCAGCTGTTACAACCCTATAATAATGTCCTAAGTTTGCCTCGCATGTCAAGCATACAGCCAACAGAATAGCTTGGCCAGGTTTGAATGCAAATAGCTGAGAAAGAATTTTTTAGCAGACTCGCAAACATTTGAAACAGCCATGCTCGACGATGAATCAACCATTCTCAAATAAATTGAAATCAAATGGTAAGTTACTTGCGGAAGCCATATAGGGGACAGCAAAAAATATTCGAATTTTTCAATTTTTCGCCAGATGGCGCCAAAAGTTGAATATCCAAGATATATCTCATTTATTCAACTTTTATCTTCAATATTCGACTTTTTCAATCTTTTGCCAGATGGCACAAAAGTTGAATATTCAAGGTAAATCTTGTTTGTTCTTTTATCTTCAATGTTCGACTTTTTCGTTTCCTTCTGGGAGGGATAGGAATATGATCAGCAGCCTTGTTCTTTCATTTCTAATAACAGTGTCGGTTAGGTCTTGCGTAGCCCAACATTACTAGCTATTATTTATCTTAAATTATACATGATATGTATTTATGATTTGAAATCATTCATTGTGTCTAGGTTTAATAATGATTATGAAGAAGTGGGGATGGCATTTCCAACTCTAACTTGGACCAACACCAGATATGAAATTCTGGTCATACATTCATGTTCCTTGTATGGCTATTAAATGCAACTGGTCTGCTTCCAAAGTGAGGTTACAGGTCCACCAAATGTTATATTAGGCCCCCGGGGATTCCAAGCTATTTTTTCTCAATTCTTGAGATGCTGCTGATTTATCAGTAGCAATACAGGAGATAGTGCGGACAATGAGGGGGGATACCCCTCCAATGCGAGAATTTGTTGTAATTACAAAGTTAAAATGGGGAATTGGGAGCATTCTAGTGGTTTAAAATTTCAAAAATCATCTGTAAGAAACGGAATAAGAAAATGCCTTTAAAATGCTGTTAACCACAGTCAGCAGTAAATACACAAAAAACACTGTCACAACACAAACAAGTTAGATTTCAAAGTTCATGTTTATTCTCGTCTTCTAGAGCACCAATCTTATTTCTTCCCTTTTTATTTATGTTTTTAAGGTCCAGTCTGAATCATCAATTATCAATTCTTCTGAATGAATGTGATGATCAGTATGAATTGTCTCATACTCTTGGAAGAACAATCCAGGTGCATAATGAGACAATCGAATCAGCCACTGCTGATATCTGTATATCACGGAAATTAATATACACGGTCACCAGGTGGGGAAATTACTCCCCTAGTCGCAAAATGTCAACTATTGTTTTCATGAAAAAGAAAAAAGATAATTCGGGAGTATTTTTTTCAAGATTCAGGAGATCGGGAGACTTTAAAGGAATGAGTTAAATTTCGGGAGATCTCCCGAAAATTCTGGAGTTTTGGAACTTGTGGCTGATTTATTGCAGCGTGAAAATATTCCGGCTAATGTGAGCCATGCGTTCACATCTTAAACCAAGGCGCCCATTCACAATAGCTTGTGGAAATCTGTGAATTACAGTAAAATGCCTGTGAATTACAGTAAATTGCGTTGGGTCAGGCAATACCCCATGTTCTCACAGAGGGAATTGCAAAACTGTTCAGTGATATAATGACCTGTGGTTGTATGGCTTTTGGTACCATGTAGCCAAAGATTGAAAAAATCAAAAATCCAAATAAAAATCGAGTAAACGAGATCTATCTTGAATATTCGACTTTTTTAATATTGCCTCTTTGAGAATAGAAATATAATCCAGCTCATGTTTTCATTTCCAATAACAATGTCTGTCCGGTCTTGCATAGCTCAAGGTGATTAGCAATTCCATATCTTAAATTGCACATGTTAATTATATCATATCAAAAAATGTGCATATTTGGTAATGATATGAAGGATGGCCAGTCTGCATTGAATACGATCAGTTTGTTGAGTTTTTAAACTTTTTGATTGATAACCTTTATGTTGATTTTGGAGATTCCATCTTTAAACAGAAATTTGGTTTTCCAGTGGATACCAATTGTGCACCACTTTCGGCCAATTCATATTTTTACTACGAGTATACGTTTTTGGTAAAAGCCGTTTTTTTTTTCTTAATAAATATTTAAATTGACGTTTAGATGTATAGATGACCATTAATCACCACTAATAAACCCTTTGAAAATATATTTCATTTTTCATTTCTTTTTTTACCGAAAATTAAGATGAGGTCTTAATTTTGAGAAGTTCTAAAGCTGTCAATAACAACGTGTCTAGCTAATGTCTCTAGCAGCCCATGTGAAACCTTCTGCACGACTTACTAAACGATCCAAAAATTACTGACCAACGTCCTGTGCAACTGAAATATCAGATTTTGTATGAACTCTATGATAACAGTTACAAAGTTGTCATGATAGGGTTCTATTTAACAAATTTGTCATTAAAATTTAAATTAATCCACAGTGTGCCAGTCAGTTCTTTTGATGCGAGTGTTTTAAGATATTGTAGATACTACACTGTACACACCAAATGTAAATTTGCATGAACCTGTATATGTGAAAAGACTGTGAACTTGTAAAAAACCATCCTGGTGTCCTTTGTCTGTCAACGTCTTGTCTGTTGATCAGCAGTCATCTGTCATGACCACAACCACTTCACATGAAGAGGGTGGTCATCATTCTACTTATGAAGAAACGCTATAGCATTAAACTGTACATTCAATTTCATTCAGTGGAGGAAGAGTGTGTTTTTAATGTTCCAGATTCATAAATATCAAGAAAAAGATGTAGGCCTACTTTTTTCTTTTACTGTCAACTCAGCTGACTGAAAGGTCAGAAGAGAAAAAAATTGGGGCTGCCATGTCTCTTTCTATCTTTGGTGCCAGTGATAAATGTTGGGTTTTAACGGTAAGGCCCACATGTTTGGGAAAAACTTAAGTCTGTAGTAAATGAAGAATTGATTTCAAAGGTTGAGCGGGCCACTTTGAAACCACCAGTCGCCTTTTGTAGGCGACTGCCTGTCTCAAGTCAGGAGTGGAATTTATTCCTTGTTATTGACATTGAAAGATAAATGTTGATGTTTTGGTAACTGTTAGATCTCTGGGTTTTTGCTGTCTTTAACTTTGCTCTCATTGTTGGGTTGAATTTGTGAATATAGGTAATGTTTTCCGAACTATTTTATCACGATCATACAGCACAAGATATGAAGATAATTAAAACAATATTTAATGGTCCGAACCAAAAGTCTCAATTTTAAGGGTTAGAGATCCAGAGGGCAGTGAAAGATGAATCTGCATTTTTGACGTTTGTTAATTTGTGTCAGTAGCAATTACACAAAGGCATAGCATTATACATGAAAGTAAAAAAACATATTTTGTGTTCAGACACACCATAATTGCTGATCAAGGACTACTCTCAAAAGCATATATTAACACCATCTCAAATTTTCAAGGGCAAGCAAATCTATGATTTAAACTTGCAAGACTTTAAGGTCAATAAGAGTAATGGGTTTTATTTACATAGGCATAAATATGGAAGCTCAACAGCTCCATTTTCGAGTACAAACATACATAAATCACTATAGTGGGACTGCACTATCTGGCTCCAAAAAAAAAAATTTGGATTAAATGTCACAAATCATCAAATACATATGTGGCAGGATTACTGACAGCCCATGGATATAGCAACAGGATGGTAGCGTTATGAGAGGAATGCGTCCTGGACCCCAGCAACAGCAAAATATAGTTATAATCACCACATGGATAACTACACATACTGTGGCGAGAAGAAGAACATGCTTGGCTATGGCGACTACTGTGGCTAACTGTAGCGTTCAAACCATCAAGTACATGCTACGAGGACTGACCCAGTCGTTTGTTGTTACAAATAGATCAATTTCACTAGTGCACCTATCTGGGAAAGATGATGGTTGACAGTCCCTGATTCTGGCAAAAACTAAATAAACTCACCAGGTACACTTGTCTTAGCACGAGCACCAGCAACAATCCCATGCCGAGTATAGAGCACAAAACAAATCATTCTATGAGAGGACTGGGTGTCTTGGTGCTAAATTATTTAGTATGGAAAAGCAAACACCTGAACGTCTCTACTGCAAATGAACATGGCATGTGCTGACGTGAAACTGCATTTTTTCCTGGACCCAGCCAATATGAATAAATATGGGCACTTAGCCACCCAGTGACTGGTGGCTAGTTGTTTGATAAGCTAATTTGCCTAATGTAACAAAATTCCTCTTGTTAAGAGTGCTCTGTTACACTTATTGGCATACACCGAGCTTTTTGTGCCAGACAAACACTCTCGAGTTCTCTTTACTGGTAAATGCACGAATTACCATTTAACGTGGTGTATGTATTATGTTTACCCATTACCAAAATCTGTACAAGAACATGTACAGTTTGCAAGGATTTGTTTTATTGGAATTTCAGAATTCATATTTGCACCTATTAACATGAGTTCACACTTGGGAAAACCAGTTTACAGCTGTGAAAGGGGTTCCAAAGGCTTGAAAACATTTACTTATGCTGGCAGGTAATGCTAGCAAAACTGGAGCCAAGCCTCTGAGGGCTTTGATTTCGGCGTTACCCATCATTTGTACAGCACACAACTGGGGTATGTTGCTGGCAATCACTCTGTATGGCCCAGCAAGCAAATGCTGTATACTGCTGAAATGCAAGTGGTGCAGAGATACCTAACCAGTGACAGACCAGAATTTTAAAGTATATGCAGCAAAATTCAAAATGATTATCTTCAGCTCCAGGGGTCAAGGAGTGGCAATTTTACAAAGTTTATTTCATCATGAAGCTTCCCTAAACAGATTAGGCCCAAAATTTTCAAAAGTATCTTACAAAGCCAATGACGGCTTCCTGTTCTCATGATAATATACAAACACCATGTTTTAATGGTGACAAACACATAAAGTACAGAATGAAAAATGTGCCAAGGGACCTGCCTGTGTTGTGGCAATAAGCAATGCATTTTCAAATAATATCCATGAAGGTAAGTGCTCAGACTAAAACTAGGAAAAATGTAGAGGTATCTACTCATGTGGTAGCCCATTGCTAAATTGTTAAAGAAGTATAACCACAAAACCCCCGATATAAGTAACTGGCGCCCATTCAATAATAGGCAGGTCATTTTTACTGGAACCAACTATTGTCACTTACTTCAGTTTCAATTCGCTAGTGCAGCTGTAGTGTATGCACAGCAGTCAAATGAGTGGCTGAAAAGAATGAAATTTAGACAATGATGTCAAACGAACAGAGTGAAGACGTTTTGTTTTTGTGCTATTTTGACAGGAAACCACTGTTGGGTCTTTTCCCTTGCAGATTGTACAATCATGCCTATGTACGTGCATGGAAACAGCAGGCCCAATGCTTATACAAGTAGCTACATAATTTAATCACCATGATGAAGAGCTATGCCCCATGCCAAATTTCTACATTTGATATTGGTGTAGTCCAAAGGATTTTCATCTGTAGATGGAACATGTTGCCATGTACCATTAAGCAATATGAAGGAAGGAAATGCCCTTCTTAAACTGACACATAGCAGTAAAATGTAGCTATCCCTTCATAATTAGTCAACATTTTATAATTTTAGGAGTCCTCAATAGGCGTCATGAAGTCTTGTTGTTCACACACTATACTACATTGAGAAAGCCAATGTGACAAGCCAAGCATTTCCTTTAACTTCCAGTGAAGACTACTGATATGTATCTTATTGCATTGTCGTGCCTACAGAAAATAGCTTGGGTAGTGTTTATATGTTTATGTCGACTTTAACAAACAGACCAAGTTCCAGAACTACCCACCCCATCCGTGATGGAAAAAGTTACAAATGAACCATGCTTTTCCCCCAGGACACATTAGACAGAGCTAACTGAGATAGAACTTCATTGAATGTCACATGGGAGGGTGATTATAAGATTCTTTTTGTATAGTGTTTTCTGTACTCTCTGATGCTAAGAAAGATTTAAGGACAGGTAAGACACCAAAAATAAATTCCACTTTAGTCAATCCTGGCTCAAAATGTATTTGCGTTAGAACAACATATCATATATGTGTGTACTCGTCATACTTCAAAGAATTTATATGTCCCGTATTTGGGTGTCTGTGATGTTAATTGTTGAATAAACAATTGAAAGTTGACGGCAAAGCATCCACCCCATAAATTTCGATATAAGTCACTAATTATTTGTGATAAAATCATAATTACACTTGGATTTTAATCCTGACATATTGGCAACAGAAATCATTCCTGCGATTTTTTATGTTTGGTTTCGTTTTTCTGTTATCCATCCTCAAAGTTTGACGTCTCAAGTTCCCTTTGATTTTCAGGATGTTCATTTTCTTCATTTCATAGAAAAAGAACGAAGCAAAATTTAGAAAATCGCTGAATTGTTTTTGCAGTTCAGACATTACAGAATCAAAAGCCATTAACCGGATTAAATTTCGCCCAGCCCTTTTCTTGGAATAACCATTCTTAGGTGGGGCTCTCGTCCTATTATCCTTTCTGAGAAAACAAGCTTCAAAGGCCTTTGATGGTGATCATTTGCCTCTGAAATTATACCATTTGATCAAGTTGAGCTGATATTTGTACAAAACGTAGCAAACATCGTCCCTGAACATTTGGGGAGGTTGTCAATCAATGCTTGGCCAATCACATGAATGAAAGGGCCTCAGAAGTACGGAAAACATTATTCAGTGATCTGTCAAACAGCGACAGCGATGGTTTCAAAGTGTGACGTCATTGAGGCGGTCCTTCTGGCCCCGTGACCTCAAGCCTGGCAACGAAAGTTGCGTTGCCTTGCTTCTGTGGGGCGGCCTGTCGCCGCTCGTGGCCAGTGTACCGATGGCGGGTTTTGTCTTCTGCCCCGTACCTCTTCATCCCGTTTTTAGGGATAATGTTTTATTGTATTTTCTTGTCTCTTATCTGTATACTTTATGTGGTTAGCTTGTTAGACTTGTCTTTACACTTTACTTAGTTAGCTTGTCATTATTTTGTAGTTGTTTTCTCAATGAGTTTCATTTCTCTGTCCAACCTGAGCTTTGTAACGCTATTTTGAGTGTTTTCTTCGCTGTTCACGTTTATGCTTATTTCGATGTGTTTATTTGTACTTTTATTTCCTCATCCTTGGGTTCCGATAAAGTATTGTTATGTACGTGGGTACTGTTGATTAGGGTGTCAGTTTTTTTCCCCACCTGTCTTTGGTGTGAAGGACCACTGAGGTAATCCTTCGCGGCATGGCCTTTGAAGTTTGAAGGGACATCGTCTGACGATTCCCGCTCCTCTTGAACATTTGAAGTCTCCCATCATTAGAACGCAAAACAAGCAAGACTACTATAAAGTAAACCACTGAGGCTATGATATGTTAGCACGTGTTTGCATCTTTTCCCTGACCACAAACACTTTCGGCATGCTGCCTTATTTCGCATTGCCGCCCTGATACCACTCTCTTTTTGCCGTGGGCCGTTGCTACCTACAGCCACGTGACAGGTTGCTAAGTATGATTGACGGGTGGCATTGTTCCATTTGGCGGCTGAAAACCAAAAGAATGACACATGGACGTTCGATTTCCACATGCCTGTGTGGCTTTTGGCGTTTTTCTCATATTTCTACTTTAGTTAGAAGCTCGAAATTTTGACAACTAATAGAAAGGACATTCATCTTGTACAAACCATTAAAATTTTAAAATCGGCCATGCAAAGGTTTTTGGTGTCTTAACTGTCCTTAAGAGAGAACCTCCATTACATAACATCTTTATGTTCACATGGATAATTCCAGGGCATGAATACCGTTAGAAGATGGTTATATGTTTAAAGCACAATGGATCACAAGTCTCCGAATATCAAAAGCCACAAATCATGAACATTAGGACTGCAGCCAAGTTATCATGATTTAAGCAGCTACGTTGTGGTTGTTATTGATTCATCACAACTCAAATGGCAAAGGTTGATGTTTCTATTTAGCATCACAATTCAACTTGCAACCGCAAGAATGCTGGCAACTTCTTTTAGTTCTTGTAGCCAAGTTGTTGCTGCTGTGCCTAAGTCCTTACCACTGGAATGGACACCAAGTGAAAGCTTTGGGGACTGCTGTTACAAGTTCCAATAAGACAGTAAGATCCTAAAAGTTGCTAATCAGAATCAACAAATAAAATTAGTGCTCATTTTAGTGTCGAATTTCCTTAAGGTATTAAAGTCCAAGAATTTCTTTGGATATTGGGATGTTGCAGGTGACAAGCCCAAAAAAGATACAACTGTGCAGCAGAAGACAAGTTACAGATAACTGTAATATTGTCCTGCTACTTTTATCTCATTACACGATCTTCAGAGGGCACATCTGGACATGCATAACAGATGCTAGAACCACCTGTTTTCCAGTCCTCTTGGTGCTACAGAAACCGTGCATTCTGACACACAGAATGGCCTGTCAAAGGTGTCTTGCATATTTCCACATGCAGAACGTAAACAGCCAAATACAAACATGTGGTAATTCACAACAAAATTCTGAAATGTCAGTGGTTGTATATGGCCTTTTCAGACATGCAATAATTAACCACTGCTATCTGTTTTAATCTACTATGTAAACAGTCACTCTGGATGAGGACATCTTTGTCCAGTTACACAATAGTGCTTCCCTAGCTTCTGTGCAAGAGGCTAAAAAGTCTATGACAAGAGTTCAAATGTACCCACTAGGTGGTAAGGCAAATTCATATTTATGCATGTTTGTACAGTTAACAAAAACATCAAAATGAACAGCCAAATTTGCATCTTCATATCAGGATCTGTAAAGGTGAATGAAAAACCTCTGCTGGTCAGGTGTACAGCCCCAGCTGATCCAAAAAGTATAGAATCAGACAAAAAAAGTTCACCCAAAATGGTGCTTAAGTCACCACAATCAAGCTTCCTTAAAATTCTTACTCACCTAAATGCAAGCAATAGTGGAGAACAGAAGCCAAGATGCCTGCTGCACCTGTTCCAACTCCACACCCTGAGTCGACAGACATTGTGTGTAGTTCCCATTCAATTCAAAATGTCTAAAAGTATATAGATGTTCCACCCAAGATGGATTCAAATTTCAAACTTTCATCCACCCATTTAAAGTTATAATAGAAAGCACTATGACTTGGCTGACAGGGCATTGCAGCCACCATGCACTGATACAATGCATTTGACATCACAATTTCCCATAAAACCTATCCAAGAGCCAATGACATGTTGTAACGCAAACAGTGGAATGCACGGGCCATAGTACCACCGGTCTGTCCCGTGTGAACAGTCAGAATGTGGAGAGTCAGAACAGCCTCCTTGAGTCAGGGGTGGCACCAGAGCCTCTGTTGGTGGTGTGTCACCTCTTCCCGCACTTGGGCATGCATCTGTCATAGTGGACTCACCAGGCTGACCCCTGCCTGAATGATCCACCACAACAGGCTGCCAATCGAGTATTGGAATCAGAGACCCAGTATCCACATGATAAAGGGCCCTGTCTGGTTTTGCAACTCACAGAAGTGAGCAACTTTGGTAGCTTGCACACAACCCCAGGCTAGGGATTAGGGACTCTTGCAATGTGTTACCCAACAAGGGAATTGATGACCAACTTGGTTGGTGAAATGTCCAAATCCTCCAGCATGAGGTTTGGTGCACAGGGGAGCATCCATTGTCTGGTTAATGTGTCTTCCCTTTCTCCATCTGAAACTGGAGGAAAAGAATGAGAAGACAGTTGAGATCCAGTCGATGAATTCTTACCTGCACACTACCACTACCTGGAACATCTTGCCATGGATGGCACTCATACAGATTCATGAGACTGGATGAATGTGAACGACTTCGGAGGTGAATAGAAATGGTCACATCTGCCATGTGTGTGGTCCCTTTCTGTTCTCCACATGGAAAACTCTCATGAGACCTTCAAATGCACCTAGCTTGTACATCATGTTTCTGCAGAGAAAATCAATGAATGGGCAAATGGAAACAGCAACCAGACCCAGCAAGAGCCTGTGCCATGGCTTATGTCACTGCACAGTACTCCTGCAAGCTTACTATATGTTGTTGCTGGGATAGGTGGAATGGAGACATTGATGGCGATGCCAAATCCTCAGGCTCATCATCACTACATGTGACTGCTTCTATGGCTGCATAAGCAGCCACGTGATGCTGCCTGTGCTGTTGCAGGGCAGCAAGCCACCCCTGCTTGCAGTATGAATGCACTAGTGAGCAGCGCCATACTTTTGCCTGTCTAGAATATCTCCATCATAAGAAGGATAGACATCATCTGCATGTGGGTTAAGCTAGCTGATTGTGGTCTCTCTTTGGTTGTGGAGTGAGCATGCAAATAGGGCAGGTGGGTCTGTGTAGTGATATCACCTTCCTGGCAAACAGCCAAGTCACAAAACTCACTGACCTAAAGTGGACAATGCCTTGCCAGCTCTAGGGTTTGTTGCTTGGAAAGATTATAAGAGTGACAGACAACCAAGACTGTAAACTTTAAATCAAATAATTTATATCCATAGACCTTACACTTGCAAATTAAAAGTTATGTGCATTGACTAGTGAGCAATACACTTTCAGTGAAGAATACAGAGAATAAAACTAGTCACTTGACCTTCCACAAAGTCCAACGCGTATGTCTAAGCTAATTAAAGTCAATGTGGAAGAAAAATGAAAAAAAAATGAAGCCTATCATCTGGTCTGATGACGTCCAGATGTGGTCTCGATGCAACCGAAAACGAGACTTATGTTGAAGGCTAAATCAAATTTAATTCAAATTTTTATAAGTTGAACATACTTAAAATTTAAGAGAGTCTGCACAAATTATTAAGTCTGTTATATGACCTTAAAAGTCAACAGTCGAAGGTTACTTGAAGACATCTAAATTCAAGAACACAGGTACACCCATCACTATGCTCTGATGTGAAAGCGTTGCATGATTGTATTGTGGACATTCAATGTCTTAACATGGCATTGACCTGACACGCATGATTGCTGACTTAAAAGAAACTAGAATACTACAAGGGACTATGAAACATCTGAGTTCACAATCTTTTGACTATGTAGAATTTCTAAATCATTTATTTCTTCAAATAATTTACCAGCAAAAGAGATGGATTAGTTAAATATTAATGATCCATGATCACATGCCTTAGTATAATTTAATTATCTTGAAAGGATTATGTAACGATAAAGCAACCCGAGAAGGTTTATAAGTAGGAATTGTTGACCAAATCTAAATAAAAGATTCCCCCTTTGGACTCTAAGCCTTTGAAAAATACAAACCCCCTTTGATTTATCATGGTCAATATAAATATAAATATTTCACAGCTGAAGAATAATTTCATGTGACGTCTGAGAATAATCACCTCTTGATTAAAATAATCGCCTTAAATTCTTAAATTGACGTCTCTCTCTCTCTCTCTCTCTCTCTCTCTCTCTCTCTCTCTCTCTCTCTCTCTATATATATATATATATATATATATATATATATATATATATATCTATATATATATACATATATATATGTGTGTGTGTGTTTGTGTAAAAATATTTGTATTCAGATACCTCTTCATAGAAGCCACATCCCTATTGCAACCACATTAACGCTGTTTTGTTTCAGACTTTATATCTTGTATGTCATATTAAGACCACTGTGTTATTCAGACCCTTTTTTTGCCAGTCGCATTGGTGGTACTTATATATATATATATATATATATATATATATATATATTTATTTATGTGTGACATGCATCCTCCTTGGAGGAATTGTTGATTGTTGACATGTCTGTCAATCCCACTTCCATTTATGTCGTTTGTCAAATGAGTGAGACTTTATATAACAATATTTTGCAAAATAATTATTAATGCAGGTATAAATTGGATATATGTAAAACTTTTTTGATAAGAGTTGAGGGACAACATGTCTGGTGGATTAATTAATTTATTAATTACTTAAAGACTAAAAGTCTACATTGTCAAACACGTACCCAATATGCAAATAACCCAATTTGGAACAGCTGTATATTTTTTCTAAAGTGTCTGGCCACCGAAGTAATGTGAGCAAAATGAGCATAAGATTTAAGTGGAAGAAGTACATTACATATAAAAGAGTATTTGGAAAATTATTGTTTATGCAGGTATAAATTGGATGTACATAAAATTTTTTTGATAAGA
This sequence comes from Hermodice carunculata, assembly GCA_964020975.1. Taxonomy (NCBI): domain Eukaryota; kingdom Metazoa; phylum Annelida; class Polychaeta; order Eunicida; family Amphinomidae; genus Hermodice; species Hermodice carunculata. Next base: position 36,342,323 of record OZ026614.1, read on the forward strand.
GTTGAGGGACAACATGTCTGGTGGATTAATTAATTTATTACTTACTTAAACACTAAAAGTCCATATTGTCAAACACGTAGCCAATATGCAAAGAACTCAATTTTGAATAGCGGCATATTTTTTCTTAACTATCTGACCATTGAAGTAAGGTGAGCAAAATGAGAATAAGATTTAAATGGAAGAAGTACATTATTTCGGAGGAATTCATATCTTAAGATTGAAAACAGGAATTTTGTCCTGTTTTAATATTCCTATTCAAAATATCGTAATATTAAAAAGAAATAAATGAATTTCTATAGACTCAGTTTTTATCATAACGAAATAAAAAATAATTTATGGGTAAACGATTAGAACCAGAAATAGAGACCAACTCAGTGAAGCTTATATCAATGTATTCGCATCCATTAATCGCTAATTTATGCAAGATGAACTATGACCTTTGAACTTGTTTAATTATTCCATCCGCAACTTTGTTAACCATTATCTAGAAAATCAATTTCACATAAATCTTGCTAAATACCGTCTTCAGGAAAGGACCATCCAAAGAGGCCAATTCATAACCCAGGCGAAACTTTGCAATGTCAATAGACATAAATATAATTGATGTATATACAGTAGAACCTCCATAAAGAGACCATCTCTATAGTAAGACCACCAATTTTCTGAATTTTTTGTTTATCCCCTCTTAAATTATATCCCATTAAGACCAATCCCTACACACATTTTTCATTCCCTTGGGTGGTCTTAATAGGGAGATTCCACTGTAAATTTTTGCTCATGGAAATTAGTTCACATCCCTATATGATATTTAAGAAAAGGTATATATTCAAGGATCATAATTAATACAGGAACTTTTTTTCTATTTAGAATAACTTCAGATTGATTGATATTTATAATTTGGAAGTTATCTTGCAAATTACCTGAGAAAGAGAACAAGAAGCACTTTCATATTTTTTTCCAAAATAACCTCCAGAAAAAGGTATTCCAGCATCATAATTTATGTCACGTGTTTACGTTCTAAAACATTTCAGAAACCAGTCTGGTTCGTTTTATAAATAGATTTTACCGGCTTTCATCTGGATTGTATACAACTTTTTTGAACCGCTTTATACTTACTGGGAGTGTACATGAAGCTAGCATCCGACTATTTCCCTTGATTACACCTTTTACCTGTGCATACAATTTTCTATAGTCCCAGCAAAACTCGCACAGCAGACATCTCGTCCTCACCAGCTATCTTGCTTTAATATGTTGTACCAACCAATCCCCTACTTGGAAGTTGGACTCTTAATTAGAAAAGGTGCTTTGGCGCCAAGGTTGATCTGTTGGGGGCAGGTATGTAGCCATTCCATGCTATGAACAGACACACAGCAAACTAAGTCTGCACTGTTGCAAAGAGAGTTCAGGCAAGGACATCGATGATAACGCCAAAGGCTCAACCTTAACGTCATCATGAGCGTATGTGGCTGCCTGTGCTACTGCCTGCACTATTGCAGGGTAGCTAGCTGCCCCTGCTCTGCTGCAATTGCAGTGTGCTGTTGTGCAGGACCACCCTTGTGCCTGTCTGCAATCCTTTCATGATAAGAACAACAGGCATCATCTGCATGCGAATGTAAACCAGGTAGTCCTGGTCATTCTGTACTTGGTCTGGGAGTGGACTTGTTAGGGGCGGATTGGCCTGGTGCCCAACTGCTCTACCTACCTGGATAATATACCAAGCTGGCATCTGACCATAATTCCCCTCGACTACAGTCTTTATCTGTGTGTACATTTTTGGGTACCTATGTTAGAACATCCTCAGCAGCTGTCTTGCTCATCTTGTACTGGCCATTCCCAAACTTTGCAGCTGTACCCTTGAAAAGATGCTTCAGGAGCCAGTTCGGTGTGTCTGCGGCCAGGCATGCAGCAGTTCTCGGAGAACCACTGGACCACATCAACTGATGAAGTAGCCTCCAAGTCTCCATTTTGCACAGATGGCATGCAACAAAAAAAATATAAATCAACTGCATTGTATCACAATTGTTAAATAATGATTGTACTCCAATGCTTGATCCTAAAGGAGCTTCCCTTCTATGTGAAGCAAAAAATAAACACATTTTGATATATTGCCCTACATACATTTCTTTTCATCAGTTCCACTTGCCTAACTTTGGCGTACATGCCATGTTTTCTGTTTTGTCAAGAGTCACTTTGACAACATACATACATTGTTGGCAATTAAATTCTGAGACTCACATAACTGATAATGTACTGTCATGTCAAGAGGTTACATGTTTTGTATGTGTTGCTGGCTTACTCACTGCCATGCGACGCAGGTCTTATATTCATGACTGATGGTGTACTCACTGCCATGCCAGCTTGTTAGGTGCATATGCGTTGCTGGGATACTCACTGCTATGCCTGGCAAGCACATATCATTTCACTGCCCAATACTTCTGCTTGTAGTGCTGGATTGATGTACTCCCTTTTGCAAATGATATACTTTGTCATGCAGCATAAGACCTCATATATTTCTGTGCTAGTACTAGAATCTTACCAATATATGTAACCAGTATAGCTATAAAGTGATGTATAATGTTGTTGTCAAATATAAGACAGTCACAAGCAAACTATGCAGACTTGTAGATTTGCTTTACCCTGGATAAACCACAAAACTTCAATATGACAACTATGTGTGGCAACATCCAAATGAACTCTGAAATCATTTTTTCTAACAACAACAGTTGCCAACTTCTGAACAAGTAGATCCTTAGCACTAGCACTTCATATGTTCCATAGGAGCAATATAAAAACCTCACAGACAGACATCCTAATGTTCTGGACGTGAAGTGAACTGTAGACAACCAAATCATCAACTGCCCTTGGTGCTCTGCACCCACAGTGTGTGAAGGGAGGCTGCTTTGTGATGTCATGCTGTTCTTAGTGATTTCAACATGACGCAGACGCCATTTTTGGTATCCGAAGCCTTGAGTTTTTTAACAGTAATTTTACGTTAACCTGAATCATCCCTGTGGAAAAAGAAAAACTACATGAACTTTGGCGTTCTTTTTTTTCTGATTGGTATACATCCTCAGATACCAGAAATATTTCCATGCCCAAAAATTGTTATTTCATCAGTTTAATAAATAAACATTTGTGGGGGATATTTCTTGTCTGTGTGTGCAAGTTTCAATATCTTTTCAATGGTCTTTGAGAAGTCACAAATATGAAATTGCTGACGAATGATACACAGATAAATGGCCACCCTATAAATTCAGTTGACTCCAACAAGTTGGCCCACTTACAAAAACCAAAAAGTTCACTTTTTTTTAAAAATAAAAGTTGAAATTGGCGGTAAGGTGCAGAATCTGCTTTCGAGCAACTATACAATTTTCAGAGTGGACCAAAACATGTTTCCAAGTCCATGACAGTACCTACTCACAGGCAAATGTCTTTTAATCTGCAGAATGATGAACAACTCTTGCGTTGATACACTGATAATCATGGTAATGTAATAAACACACAACAGTATAACAATTAGTCCCTGAGCTCGTACTATTGAGCGGGGGGGGGGGGGGTCTGTTGTCCGTCGTTTGTCTGCAATATCATTTTTGCCATAAAACCATTAGTCAGACCCTTTTTAACTTGGCGGGTATTTATCTTGGATGGGTCTCTTCCAGGTTTGTTTAAATAGTCACACGTTTTAGTTTTACGTTGTTTTTTTGGGGGGGGGGGAGGAGAACTTTTCAAACAATCTTTACTAAAAACTGCCTGACCAATTGCTTCGAACTTGAATAAGGGCACTACTTGGGACCCTAAACCTTTATTTGTTTAACGGGTTGCGCTGTGATGCTTTCCTTTTCAACGATTTTATGTGTATTATCGACCTTTCCAAATCCGTTCAAAGTATGTTGAGACCTGATGGAATGTACCTTAGGGAAGGATCAAACAAAGTTATTCACAAGGTGGTAATGTTCCTTAACCCAGATTTTTACCGAATTTTCAGACCCAGGTACTTGTCAGTTAATGCATACATACATTTTGGCTTCCCCCAAACAGTCAGCCATATCCAAATCAAACTTGGTAGGAATGTACCTTGGGTGGATCTGTACAAAATTTTAAAACTGTCACATAACAGTGACTTTTAAGTTGTTTTTGTTATTTGGCTTCTCCAAAATGCGCACCCATATTCACTTAAAATTTGGGATGTACCTTGGGTGGGTGTTTATTGAGTTTGTTTGAATGGTCATGTGCTCCAGTTATTTGGCTTTATACTTTTTGTGAAGAATTAAAAAACTGCTTGGCCTATTGCTTCGAAATGGTTTGTAGGAACCCTTTAACCTAATTTGACGGGTGGTACTTCATTCTTCTTATGAATTTTGCTATGTTTTTGCTATTTTCGACATATTCGTCAAAACCGTCCCTTGAAAATGCTGAAACTTGGCAAAATGTTACTGGTAAAGGGCTCAAAGTTGTTTGATTGGTGGTTTTGTTGTGTTTCCTGTGCACCCTGGGTCCTTGGTCAACCTTTTTGGGGTTGTCCCGATGGCCTAGAGGTCAGCGTGTTGGACTTTACATTTTGCTAGGCTAGTGGGTTCGAATCCCATACAGGTCGACATAAATTTATCGCATTTTTCACTTGATTATCATCATTTTTTGTTCAGTTCAGGTACCTATCCAAACTTAGTGGGAATATACCTTACGTGGGGCTCTGCAGAGTTTGTTCAAATGATCATCATACTCTGGTGATTACTGGGCTGTTTAATTAATGTTTGGCAAAAAAAAATAAAACTTTCTCTTTTCTTCAAAATAAACTGCTTGTACTTGGTCTTGCAACATGATTATTTTAGTTCGATGTGGGTATTAAAGTGCAAATATGGATATTCTGTGGAGCATATTGTAGATCTACACATGACTGTAGCCCTAAGGTAAAACCAATTTTAGGCAATGGAACCAACGAACAAAATGGCTATGTCCCACTAACATATTGCGGAGTTAAAGGATGACTCAGGTAAGTAGAACCACCCTTCAAAAACCTTGAATGATTTCATTTTAACTCATGTAGTCAATGACACAGCATAAGATATTTAAAAATCCTTAACCTGATCGCAAACGGTATGTGGAAATAGGCAAGACCAAAATTAGATATGACTATCAGAGTTCTGTGGGGTTCAATTTTACATCCGCTACTGTTCATAATTTATATCAACCATTTACCTGCAGCTACCAACTTTTTTATATCATTGATTTATGCAGATGATACTTCCCTAAACAGCTCTTTGTGGGCTATATTCAAATCTGAAATTACCAATGATTGAACTTAATGAATTGAAATTTATAAATGGATGAAATGCAACAAATTATACCCAAACGAAAACAACACTAAATTTATGATCTTTCATATTCCACGAAGGTGAGTAACAATCCTTGATATACATATAAACAGCACAAGAATTGAATGTGTAAATGATCTTAATTTCATGCTCATACGAATCGAAACACTTTAAAACTGGAACAGTCGTATTAATAAAATTGCATCCAAAATATCAAAGACCACAAGTAAACTGACAAACATTCTTCCTTGGGATATTCTAAGAATGATATATAACTCAGTGGTGCTCGCCCATTTAACCTATGGTGTGCTACTTCAAAGTCATCAACCTTCAGAATCAATTTATTCAAAAAAAGTGTGTGAGGATATTAGATCATACGAAGTTCACTGTTCACTCAGAACAAATCTTCAAAAAATTAAGTTTTAAATGTATTTAAGATAGACAACATTTTTCTTCATCAACAATTGAAAATTTACTTTTAATATATCAATGACCAATTGCCAGGGTACTTCCAAACTTTTGAAATAAAACAAGTTTCAGAAATGCATAATTGTAACACACGAAGTAGAAATTATATAATCAGGTACAGAACAAGTTTTGTTTCTAATGCCAACCGTCTTCGACATGTGATCATAAGCACTATAAATGATACACCTTGTTCTATACTTTACGTATGCCTATACTCAGAGCAAACATATTTTGCTTTAAATACCAAAAGGTATTACATAAATCAATAAACTGATAAATGTACAATTGATAACTGTGATATTTGTAACCGGTCCTTAATCTCGAATTCCTTTTGCAGAGAGTCCCAAAAATGAAATAATATATATTTTTTCGATCAATGGATAACCTAGCTAACTCATTGTCTTAATTCTCCCAGGCAAAATGTTACATCAGTTACATCACTACTTAGAAGATCAATAATCATAATACAGTCAGTCAAATATTAATTCATATATAATGTGATGTATTTTGGGTGGCTCTCATAGCAGCGCTGTTACGGCCTATAAATGATACACCTTGTTCTATACTTTACGTATGCCTATACTCAGAGCAAACATATTTTGCTTTAAATACCAAAAGGTATTACATAAATCAATAAACTGATAAATGTACAATTGATAACTGTGATATTTGTAACCGGTCCTTAATCTCGAATTCCTTTTGCAGAGAGTCCCAAAAATGAAATAATATATATTTTTTCGATCAATGGATAACCTAGCTAACTCATTGTCTTAATTCTCCCAGGCAAAATGTTACATCAGTTACATCACTACTTAGAAGATCAATAATCATAATACAGTCAGTCAAATATTAATTCATATATAATGTGATGTATTTTGGGTGGCTCTCATAGCAGCGCTGTTACGGCCTTAAGGAGAGTCTCCCGGCCATTGCACATGCTATAAGCATGTTAATCCACTTTGTACAATCATTATGATCACGGTTGAATAAGCAACCGTGATTCTTGAGTCTTGCCGTAGAAACAAATGACGCTGCTAGCTGAATAGTAATATTCGTGAAGGATTTTTTTTTTTGAGGCGGGGGTCGCGTGGCATTTGCACAGAGAAGCATTGGACAAGTAAAATGAACGTCGAACACACCATGTACAATGAGCCATATCCCTCAACGCGACAATTTAGCCGTCTCTCTCTCTCTCTCTCTCTCTCTCTCTCTCTCTCTCTCTCTCTCTCTCTCTCTCTCTCTCTCTCTATATATATATATATATATATATATATATATATATATATATATATATATATATATATATATATATATATGCATATGCGTACGTTGATGGAAGCATTGCAGTTCACATACTTCGCTTTATCGGAACCCCTGTGTCAGCCTGATGGTTTATTATTATTGTTTTTAGTGGTGGTGGTGTTGGTCTCTAGGAATGGTCGGTTTAAACATATTCTATTTACAAGAAACGGGATCGGGAAGAAAGGCATAGCCCTGGAGTAATTCACCATTTCCATCATTTTCAAGAGAGTACACAGACTGTCCTTTTTCATTACCCACGCCCTCTCCCAGCAAGAGTGCCTTGCGGCACTTAAAAACGCCGACTTCCTAGTCCAGTTGACAAGGGAGGAAACAAAGTCATGAGAGTCTTGCTTGCTTTCGGTCCTTATTTCACTTGAAAATGAATCAACAACATTCATGGGGCTGTCAACATAAGTCTTCCAAGTTTATATTTGCCAGTTTCCAGTTTCCAGTTTCCACTCACACATCTATAGTTTTTTGTTGTTACTTACTCAAATTTTTTTAAAACTGTGGAGCACTACGTACCCTCCCCCCCCCATCCCCGCACTGTTTGTACTCTTGTGAAAAAGATAAACCATCCCTTATTGTTATGTGTGTTTCATGTATATCTAGACAACAAGTCGGGCCTATAGTGGAAGTACAAAGTTTAACTGGAAGCGATTAGCTTCTAAGCAAATCAATTGTGTGTCTACAAGGAAGAGCTGTCTAAAAAGGCACTAGCGAGCCATTGTTATGCAGTAAAGTCATAAAAACTATACAAAGAGTGTCTCTGCCCATTAGTTTTGAAGCTACTGTATATCGGGACTTTTGAAATCTCATGTTGCATAATTAACATAATTTCAAATGCTATAGCCACTGTTCGTTATTCTTTAGATGTGCTTTTGTAGATACCACACGTGAGGAAATTAAGATGGCACGCGCATCTATCATAATTAAGATAGGACGCACATCTAATACTGTCATAATAAAGATGGCATGCACATCTGTCATAATTAAGATGGAAACCACATGTATCATAATTAAGATGGCACGCACATCTATCATCGGATTGATATAACATATATGAATTTTGAAATTCATTTAATAAAAATGATTTTGAATGTTAGAGTTTAATGTTTTGTGCATTGGATGCGTCTCTGTCACCCCCTTGTATCAGGCCCAAATAAGGTCTGAAAGGGTGAAGGAGTCCTTATATTGTCAAACCCACTACGTCGCTCTAAAGGAATGAGGAGAAAGTAAGAGAATATTCTAAAGATCTCTATGATTTGGGATGTACGTTTTTAGAGGAGGCTTCGACATATTAATAATGAGTATATTCAAACTACAAACGTGAATTACATACAGTGCACATGGAGAAATTACGAGCTACTGGTACAAATACGAAGAAAATAATGTCATGTTGACTCAAAGTGTTTGATGTGCAGCTGATAATGGTTACTTTCAATAAAAGGGTAAACTTGTACATATTTGGCTCTCTCTCTCTCTCTCTCTCTCTCTCTCTCTCTCTCTCTCTCTCTCTCTCTCTCTCTCTCTCTCTCTCTCTCACTCTTGTATAAATAATTAGCATCCAAATCAGCTGACTGACAAGTTGACGTATGTCTAATTATCAATGAAAAAATGAAAAACTGTTACATGGAAGACAGCTGTTCTTTCAGTTACCTTTAGGACTTTCAACACGATTTCTCTCTCCTGCGCACCATAACAACTTCAATCTTGCAATCCAATTCTGTGCAATTGCCCAGGCGGTTATATATATATATATATATATATATATATATATATATATATATATATATATATATATATATATATATATATATATATATATATATATATATATATACATATATATATATACACATTTGTTTTAATTTTGCCAAAAAAAAAAAAACAAAAAAAACGAAACAATAAGGTCATATAAAATAAATCAATGGGGCGTGACCAGTTGAACAAACGTCGTAGAGACCCACCCAAGGTACATCTCTCACGTTCAAAGTGGATTTGGCTTACTGGTTTTGGTCGGTTTAAGCGGGAATATGTTCACTGGACACACCTGTTGCTCTTTTGTATCTTGTTGGAAAAGACTTTCCAAACCAAATATGGTACAAATTTTTAAAAAAAGTTTTTATTGCTACTTCATCGTTTGGTTTTATTATATAGATTGTCGAGAAATAATTTAAACTTATTGGTAAACACATCAAAAGGTGACGCTATATGAAGACAGTCGGTCGACTTACTCCATTTAAAATGTAGTTTGTTTTTGGAAGTTCCCCATGTGGCTCTGTCTCTCAGATTGATGCGATGCACATACGAGCATAAGTCACAATAAAGCCAGGGATTACTGACTCGGTACTTAGCTTTCCATCTAAAGAACGAATTGTAAAGTGTATCTTTTCTGTCGAGATATTTTAGATATTCAGATAGGTGGTAGACAGAAGAGAAATCTTTCACATCTATAAAAGAGCCCGGTGGCAGTATTTGTTTATAATTGGCTGCGCCAAATACAACTGGTACAGTGTTAGCATAAAGAGGATTCCAAACTTTTTCAGTTGCATAATCTTTGCACAAATTATTCTCAAAAGCTAAATAAAATTTGTATTTTTCCAGCACTGCCTTGCATTGTTTTGGGTGTGATTTAGAACACTTGAGGCTGCCGCATTTACCGTACACGTCCACGGGTAAGAACTGTTTCAGTCGCTCCACCAGCACTTCTCTCCTGCTCCCTGTCTGGCAGTTGCTGGCAAACCAAGCAACGAAACCAGATTTCTCCCCGGCATAATTCCGTTCGATGGCATCACCTAATTTATTTCCAATTGAGACAGTTTGACCATAGGGTATACTTATATCAGCATCTAACCTGTAAGTCATTGTTGCGTCGTAAAGTTCCTTATTTGCGGCGGTATTGTATGGAAACATAACAGGTGTTTCTCTTGTGTAGAAGATCCAGGGCTTTTTGTCTCTCGTGTGGGTAGGTAGGCGTAATTTGTTTTTCCCCATTACCATGTTCGGGATGTGAAAGACAATTGAGTCTGAGATGTCAAGCAGTGATTTGTTTGTAACAATCTTACAATTGAAAACTTCACATCCTCGTCGTTTGAATTCCGCGGGTGTGAGGTCCGACATACGCCACCAAAAATACCACTCAGTCCAAAACAGCACGAGTTTGGGTTTGGACGGTCCTGCTCTTGAACTGAATATGGCGCTACTCGCGTTCGTACACGTGATGGGTGCATTACTTCCCAAGCATAGGTGCGGACTGTGTTGTTTGCCTTCAAACGTTACAACTTTTGTTGAAGTATTGTTTACCCATGTAAACTCAAACAGTAACAAAGAAGAAACAAGAAGAGTAAGGATACCCAATGCAAAGATGCCAGTTAACAATTGTGGGGCCGGTGACCTTGTTGCTCTGCATACCTTCATGTTCATTGTTGGTGTCCATGTGTCGTGACAAGCATATTTTGGACCCAGTATTTGATATATCCATCCTGATCTATTTTACCTGGCTGAGGCCTTTGTTAACAAGTCGGTAAACGCTGAACTGTACATGAACCACGGACGCGCACTCCCAGACATTTGATCTGCCACATTTATGGTCCATCTCTCCTGTGCACCATAACAACTTCAATCTTGAAACCCAATTCATCAGCGACAATAAAATTAAAGACGGCAGCACATTACAGGTACATGTGTGTGCCGGTCACTGTGACTGTGTCAACAGTTGACCACCACACCAGGGAGTCATTGTTTATTTCTGGGTTGTTTCGCTTCATCTCCCATCTAAAGACCAATGTCACTGCGAAATGCGAGGTTTGTAAAGTTGTTGGAAAGTGCATATCCGTGATCACTGACATGCGAAATATACCATGTAGATTATAGTCTCTGCTCAAAAAAGTGTACAGGTTCGCGGAGTATATGTATCCAAGGTCAAACGAATGGGATGCAACGTTACGTATACATATACATCCACACACAAATCTCTCTCTCTCTCTCTCTCTCTCTCTCTCTCTCTCTCTCTCTCTCTCTCTCTCTCTCTCTCTCTCTCTCTCTCTCTAAACTGAACAAACGTATGGTAAGAGTAATGGCTGCAAATATTTTGAGTAAATCTTTGCACCAAAACAAGTTTTGCAGAGAAAGGTTTGCGATGTTGGAAATGTAAGTCTATTTCAATAATTGAATTATAGTAGAAGCTCCAATTAAAACCTCCTCCATAAAGAGACCATTCCGTTTAGTAAGACCACCAATTTACAGACCCGTTTTTTGTTAATCCTTAATTAAATTATATCCCCATTAAGACAACATTTCTCAGTCCCTTAGGTGGTCATATTACGGAGATTCCACTGTATATAGATGGCTAATGATTTCTTTTTATTAGCTTTTTAAAATAGGCATTAGAGACTTGTGAAAACCCTGCAAAAGTTTCAGCAGGAAACAGTATTTGATTTTATTTCAGACCAAAGTCCATATAACAAAATTCGTTCACAACCATAAAAAGATATGACTAGTAAAAACACCAATACAATGGACAATACAGTATGTAGTATGCAAATCTCTAGACTGGACTCTGTGAGTCTCTAATTCAGACAAGTTGCTGATCAGTTGTCAGGTATTGTATTTCTGTTCAGGAGGTCCACAGACTGGCAGTCTAAAGCGTATCACAAATAGTAATAATTATTACTAATTGTGATATGTGATACATGTATTTGTGATTATTTGCGTGGTACATTAGAGAATACACTTTATTTGAGTGTGAAGGTTACGACTGAATTCGGCACTAACAAAAATTGTAAAGAATAGCAAAACACATCTGTTCATGTTGAAAAGAATATTTAATATATATATATATATATATATATATATATATATATATATATATATATATATATATATATATATATATATATATATACATATATATATATATATATTATCGACGGTCATTTTCCCAGACATTAACCGTAGATTCGGAAAACATTACCTGAAAAATCAGCAAAATCCAGCATAATTTTGACAATTAGAAAGAAATTACGCGAAGTAAATGTATGAAAGGGTAATTCCTATCATATAGACCACCATTGTGAGGCTCAAATTGAAATTTGGACTCATATTATATTAAAACGTGTATCTAAAAATGATATATTTAGATTACGATTTAATCCCTGTCAATCGATTGTTCGTTGGTATGAACTTAACCGGGCGTATGTTGCGCTCTTGCTTTACCAGTTACAGAATCGTTCGTTCGTGGCGAGAGCCAACAGTGAAAAACACCATCTGTTCAGGGGTAGCCTCAAAAAGAGATAATAAACTATCAAGCCTTTTAGTGGGCTACACAGTCATGACTGAATATATTTATTTGTGTGATTGGTTGAAATATAATATACTTCATGTGAAACTGGAATGAGAAAACAGGTCTTGCGACTCAGATGAATACCCGCTCCTTAAACCTGTTTCTAACCTTGATATCTATTAATTTATGAATCATCAGTAATTTATCACATATTTTGCGACAATACATGTTAATTTTGATATATATTTAGGCAAGTTTATATGCGCAAATTATCGGTCTTTGTTGCCGGAAGTCAATATTTTTGTGGTTTTCCTACCTCTAACACTGGAGAGTTACCGGACAGTTTGGCACTAGGGGGCCCATGTGTGCAAGTACACTAAAAACAGTAAAAGTACAACACAAGGACACTAAAAACATTGATAGTGCAACGCAAGCACATAAGAAACATTGAGACAGCAACAAAAGGACGCTAAAAACATTGAGAGTACAACACAAGCACACTTAAAAATTCAGAGTACAACACAAGAACTCTAAAACATTGAGAGTACAACACAAGTACGCTAAAAACATTTAGACCAAAACGCAAGCACACTCAGACATAGGCAGTACAACACCAGCACACTTAAGAGTAAAACACAAACACACTAAAAACATTGGGACTACAACACAAGCAAGTAAATTTGACAGAGCCAATGGGCAAATTCTAGCCACTTTTACCATTTTTTTCCATCCTAACTTTGAAAAAATTGAAGGACCCTAATGTATCACATCGGAGACCAAGTGTCGCGGGCCCACAGAAGATGGTTGAAATACACAAAGACTGGAAAAATGTAGGCTGATTTGAAATTTAAAAAAACTGGTCTCTGGGGAACTGGAAACATTTTATGTTATTGACAGATGGTCACAATGAGCCCTGAGATATGCAAACGATCTTTCCCACCTGAGGCCAAGTGTCGCGGGCCCACAGAAGATGGTTGGAATTCACAAAGGCTGGGGAAATGTAGACTGATTTAAAATGTTAAAAATAGTCCGCCATCTCAGAAAGGCATAGATGTTCTCCTGATGATGACAACTTGTGGCCTAATATAGTTTAAAAACGAAACCTTGCAAAAAAGCCAGAATGGTGTTTCTTGATATCAGTGAAGCGTTTGGCCTCGTGTGGCATGAAGGTCTTCTTTTCAAATTAAAACAACTTGGAATCAGGGATCATTTTCTTAATCTTATTAGAACTTATTTGTCAAACCACTATCAATGTGTAACGATCGGGGCCAAACATCTTGTCTTTCCATCGAAGTTGGAGTGCCGCACGGTTGTACCCCGGGGCCTCCTCTAGTAACAAATGACATTTCATGCGACATTAAACTGTTTGCTGAAGATACCATTATACTGGAGATTACACATGACCCTTTCATTTATGCTAGGCTTTTAATTACTGATCTTGGTAGAATATTTGTTCGTGACAAACAATGGAAAGTTAATTTTTATGCAAATAATCACCAGCTCTCTTTTTTTCACAGAACAAAACAAAGCTGACCACCCTCCCCTGATTCTACATGATACTATTATCTCAGGAGGTATTAATCACTCCATCAAGGAATAACCCTCATACAATCTGAAATGAATGTCCATATTACCAGAATTATAGACAAAGCAAGGAAATTCTAAAATTACTGAGTAGACTGAAACAGAACTGGATGAGTTATATTTTGCTAAGTGCTTCATGAATCTTGCTACTTCATTGGGAACAGTCCAGTATGACGCGACTCGTATATGTTTGGGTGCTCTAAAACGTACACCACCTCATTTCATACTCAATAAATTAGGAATGCCAACACTGGATGTGCTCTAAAACATACACCATACCATCTCCCACTCAGTAAATTAGGAATGCCAACATTGGGGTGCTCTAAAACAAACATCACGTCATCTCACACTCAATGAAATGAGAATGCCAACACTGGGGTGCTCTGAAACTGACACCACGTCATCTGATACTCATTGAATTAAGAATGCCAACACTGGGGGTGCTCCAAATGTATACCACGGCATCTCAGACTCAATGAATTTAAAATACCAACACCGGGGGTGCTCTGAAACGTACATCATGTCATCTCCTATTCATTCAATCTGGAATGACAACACTAAGTTACTCTAAAACGTACACCACCTCATGTCCTGCTCAATTAATTAGGAATGCAAACAAGCGCTAATATTTCAAATTAATTTGGCTTTACAAAATAAGCAACAGGATAAGCCCTGCTAGTCGTTCGGATCTGGTGCTATGATATGCCGATCGGGCTCCTATTCAGACCAGGAACTGTCGCAGTTTGAGACCAATAAATTTCACCTCCAAACGTTTTGGGGACTCGTTCCTTCTCTCCACCATTAATCTTTGGAATGAACTCCCGGGTGACATAAGGCAGTTTGCCACCTTCATGCAATTGAAATAAAATCCGAAACGGACTCTTTTGTGGGTAGACCCGGTTATTTCGTTATTCTCATGGCTCATAGATGCCTTAACTTCAGTGTGAGATTATTCATAATAAGCCACGTTAGGGCTTTTTCGACTAAAGTCGTATCTTCATGGATTAAATATCCTCCCGTCTGCCGTATTTGAATTATTAGACTCTAATGAGATCACGCATCATTTCTTTTTGGCATGTCCTCTTTATTATCTCTATGAGGAACTTCTATTGAAAATAGCACGTAATATACTGGCACGGGCAGAGGATCCTAAGTTAGTTTCCATATAGCAGACTCAGCTATTTTATACATGTTAATTGTAATCATTATGGTGATCTCAATTTAGGTATATTTACTACTTCTCAGATGCTAATATTTGATTTCAGACGATTTTTATCCTAGACGAGTAACATTATCATATTACATAATTGAAATTTCCTTAGTAATGCATTGTCATGTGCGTCTTGTATATATTATTGTGTGTCTCTCTGTGCCGGGAGAGCCAGTTTTGTTCGTATACATTGCACTATTTGGTGATCTATTATGACTAAATATGTTTAAGCTGAACTTGTGTGACATTACTAGAACTTCTTTCGGTAGAAGCGGGCAAACCATGCGTGATTTTCTGTGGCCAAAATAGCACTAATTTGGTTCTGGTTTCTCCTCTAATTGGTACATTAATAGGAAACTCTTGTTAAGGAACAAAGACAAGGCATTAATTGCACTTTTAACCGTATATCATCTAAAGGACATAAGTCGGGGTGTTATTAATAATTTCAACAGCAAGGTTTCTTATGTTCTGCGTATTAAGATCGCTCCTGCGTTGCTTGTCCTTTCGGTCGCCTGTGCTTTTCTTATTTCCGGATATTTGACGTTTGATCCGCTATCACTTAATTTTTTTTCTTTTTATTGGTGGTTGCGTTCTGATCCTATATGTATCCATTACGAGTTGTCTTTATTTCAGACAACTGTTTTAAAAAAAAACAATACTAGCGACTTATCTCTCTACGGCAAAGTTTCAACATACCGGGTTAGATAAAAAAGTGTATTTTATTCTGAACATTTCTCTTTTGAGTTGTGCTTCCAGAGAGTTTCTTAGAAGGTGAAAAGTATCTACCTGCTACGCCTCGATATTATGATTTTTATTTCAGGCATGTTAACAGTCTCCAAGAAGATCGAAGAATTATGAATTTAAATTTGGGAAGTGTTCAGAATAAGGTTTTAATTTTAAGCCAGTTACGTGTGTTTTTAAGTTTTTGTTCATCGCTGTGTCATTATAACCCTCTTTTAAAGGTATAAATTATGCAACACCTTTCAAAACAGAATATAAAAAGCTACACATCAATCAGGTGTCTATTGCAAGTGGGATACACAGATATTACAGTCACCAAAAGACTCGGATATGAATGATGTAATACAAAGATTACAGTCACAATGACCCGGATATGAATGAGGTAATACCGCCCTCAAATTGGAGCATCGACAGATACGTATATACATAAATGGTTTGTCTATTAATGGCAGGATATAACAGTATTAGAGTCACAAAAACGTCATGTACTGGACATACATTTTGTTTTGACAAGGGAGGATTAGCCACTCAGTGTACGTCTGCTCTGTTGAAATACTTCTAACTCAAAATAACATTAAGTTTATAAGTATACATAATTATAATTGGGACACATTGAGACCTCGCTATACTGTGGGCACTAACAAGGTCTTCGTCAAATTGTTTATTGAAATTAATCTTTTTACAAAGATAAACTCAGGTGCACCCACATTTGATGAAAGGAAAAAAAGCGGGGGGAAACCAGCCTATATACATGATTAAGATTTAGTCAGAATCCCACATGCTGTCTCATTGATTCAAAAATATTATTCACAAAATTCAGTATTGGCCAACACGTGTTTTCATCTTCCATTTCCATTTATTATGATCATTCAATGATTTGAATATTCCTCCTTTAGGTTCCAGTTTCTCAAACAAGTCCTGTCTCAAGCGTTTGTAATTTTTGCAATACAAACGAACATGTTTCTAGTCTTCAATTTCTCCAGTACTACAGAACGAGCAGTTTTTTTTAATACGGGTTTTCTGTCGTGTGTATCGGGCTGTTTCGAAAGCAAGCGCATGGGCGCTTATTAACAATTTGCTAAACTTATTTCGCTTTGCAACAGGGATATGTTTACTTTTCAAACATGGCTCAATTTTAAACATTTCCTCAAAAATATGACCCGTGCTTATTATCATCGTGTGAATCAGCAACACTTCTTGCGTTACTTGATATGTATGACAACCACTGAGTTTCATACATGTGTCGCAGACGTTGCCTCAACGATGAGGAAGTGCGGTTAGTATTATTACCCCCAAGATTATTCTAAGTTTCTTGCATATCTACACAGTTCAGAATATCATGTATATATTTTAGCCAACAATTTTTCCCTAACGAAAGTTGCAAATCAGTTTCAAAAAGACCCTTGTATGCGAATGAATTATGGTTGCAATTTTGTAGATATGACCAGTATTTCAAAATTTTACATATAGGTTCAATTTGAATTAGGTAACTCCCCAGTTTCCCTCTTGCTGCTGCGTTTGTGGCCTTTAGCCACTTAGCTAAAATATGGTGGCCATTTTTTAAGATGACCACCATTGAAAAAATTGTATGCTCTTTTGACCTGGAGCCTCATAGGATAATCCAATTTATGATTTTAAGGACGACACAATCAATCCTGAACTCACGAAAACGATAATATGAAAAAGATGTGATAAAAGCAAGATTAAGAAGAAAATGTTTTATTTTGTATCAATGTTTGAAAAAACCCGCAGTGAACATGTGTGTTTTAGGGCGTATATGCATTTCATAACACCTCACACAGCTTTCTAATGATACAATACTATGTAGCAATCCAGTAGTAATGGTATCCCGATTCATGCTGAATACATTGCATGGGTTTCCCAATTTTTGTCCTTGCCAGTACGCTGGATTGACATCTGACAATTCTGACCCATGGATTGATTGTTTCTATGTGTCAGAATTGTCAGATGGCTTTTTCATCTTCAAGACATTTTCTACAGCACTGTTTAAAAGACGAATCTAGCACAACCTGTGCAAATCCTCACATTTACATGAACACAGCTGTGTACATTTGAGGCCAAAGTGGTAGCATTCACATCTTCCATGACATTCAGTCTTGCACACACATTTGGCCAGCTGCTGGCAGCTTTGGGCAATTGGAGGGAGTGTAGTCCACCCCACATGCCAAGTTCCATCCTCCTTTTTGCACTCCCCCTCCAGTTTGAAGGGCTTTCTGCTTGACTTTTGGCATTTAGTGACTTG
This sequence comes from Hermodice carunculata, assembly GCA_964020975.1. Taxonomy (NCBI): domain Eukaryota; kingdom Metazoa; phylum Annelida; class Polychaeta; order Eunicida; family Amphinomidae; genus Hermodice; species Hermodice carunculata. Next base: position 36,360,487 of record OZ026614.1, read on the forward strand.
ACCCCAAATGCAGCCTGTTCGGCAGGCCAATCATTTGATGAGTTAAACTAAGGAAGCCCTAGTTGGTGGAAATACGTAATACAATCTTTGCTTCCGAGCGAACAAGTCCAGTGTGGCTTCATCAACCTCATCAGCAGTGCTGTGCTTGTCAAAAGTTGAAGACAAAATTTTTCAATTGTGCTAGCATCTGCATTGCTTATTCGTGGAGGGTATTTGCTCAGTTTCTTGAAGACTTGTGACAATTCAGAGCACAATGCCCATGCTTGCCATGCAGTCTTTTTACCATAGCCACAAAAAGCTGACACAACATCACATCCAGTGAAAGCATGAAAAAAGAGTGTGCCACTGGATTATTCTGGACCCAGATGTGCTACCACTTCATGAACCTGTAACCACCTCATGGACTTGCCTTGGCCAAATACACAACTGTTTCAGGCCCACATCTGCAGAGTTGTAAAACATTGACTGCCACAACAACAATATCTGTATCATAAGCTTTAATTAACACAGATTTTGTCTGCTGCTGAGCTGCATATAGAGCATGTAAGAAGACTCAGGCATCAGCCTCTTCCTGGTTGCAAGGCATGAGCCTTTGAGGCTTCCAGGGTTGCTTGAAGCAATGTACTTTCCTATGGTCACAATAACTGTGGCTGGACAAAGTGTCACAATTGTGTCAGCCAGAATTCCAAAGGGCTCAATCTTATTGTCATTGTTCTGCAGAAAGGTTTGCCATTTAGGTGATATTTTGGTTTTGTCAGCCACCTTGCTTCTAGCCCTTCTGCCTATAGACTGGAAGGCTGGTAGACAGCCAATACCATGTCTGTCCTCCAATACTTCGATGAGTAAGACTGGATCTTTGGAACGGCATCTTGAAGAGCATATTCTTCAAAGGTCATTGATGTTTTTGGACACAATGGCTGTACCATAGATAAGCCATCAATGATGATAGCATCTCACCATGGTTCAGTGTCCTGAAGAGGAATGTTGACAAGCTGATATCTTTGCCCATTGTCAAGCTTCGCAGCGTCACTCAGTGCTGTGGGGGATGACTGGGTCTCATGCTTAAAAACTCCAGGAGATCACATTCACGTGATTAACAAGATATGAAGAACTGTGAGAAGAAGTGGCAGTCTCCCTTCAGCACTTGCTTCTTGGTGCTAGCTGGACCTGCATCTGCTTCCTGGCAAAAGAAGTCTGCCTTGATCATTTTGATTGGTTTGTAGAAAGAATACTCATCACCAAGGCCACTGGAAATTCTCTGAAGTCATTTTCACTTTTCTTGAGATGTGTTGTAACAAGGTTTTCAGCACATAGGATGCACTATGATTTTGGTGTCCATTGTAAGGAGGTCTCTAAATTCTTCATGAAAAGAGTTGCCCAGATTATTCATAACACTGATCAGCTTCTGGACGTCTGTTCATAATGTCTGATGTCTTCACTGGCTACTCTGGCCTGAGATCCTTACTTACAGTGGTAGAGTGAATGATTTACTTTTGGTCCAGCTACCATCCAATGTCTCAGTGCTGATGGATCCTAAGTTACTGCAATGGCACCACAATCACTTTTAACAATTGCATTGGCTTGCTCATGGATTTGATCAATGGCTATGCAGAGAATAATCTGTTTGTTTTCTGTATCAAAAACTTCCCCTGTTGATACCATTGGCTAAGTGAGGTTGTGTTTGCCATAAAGAGACCATATCTTTGAGGTGCATGGGAAGTCACCTGACATAATTCAAATTGTTGCTTGCAAAGAATGAGAAGGTTATGAGGGCAGACAGTGCTTGAAAATAAAAATTAAAGGTAGCCTGTCTGAACGATCTGACTAACAAGAATGTCACCAACTGCAAGACAATACTAGCTCCTAAAACTGAAACTGTGGACTCTCCATCTGTCTTTCTTATGCCATTGTTCAAAACACTCTGTATCCATTCTGGCCTTGTTCATTTTCTTCCTTGCAATAATATTCATACGCTTCTTTCTGGAGCATATATACAGAAGGCAGGCTATTACCTGGTGTGTGTGGCGTGTTTTTGTAACACTTGAGGCAGAAAGAAATGATTTTGCAGTTCCCAGGGAAAATTTTTTTCAGCTTCTTTAAGTGCAGCTGTCCACCGACTGCCTTGGAGCATGGTACCCAGAAACCTTAAGGCAGCCATCTCTATATGTAGCCTCCAAACATGATTGCAAATTTGTCTTTGCTATACAGTGCAGACCATTGCCCCTCTACCTGTTTGGCCAGTGCATAGACGTGCTGGTTTGCAGTTATGAGAGGGACCTGGTGTTGATCTCATTTTGTACTGTTTGAGTGAAGTTAACCTGTTCAAGGCCTTCACTTTCTTTGGTCAGGATGACATTTTGGTAAAGAATCATATATTATGTTGCCCTTGGGAGGAGATGGGTTCTTTTGAAGAAAGCAGGGTATAGGAATTAGAAAGATCCGGAACTGTAGTTACCTTGCTATTTCTAATGTCAGTTGGCTCTATAGCTTTACCTTGATTTTCTGAAGTTGGATGCTGAAAGATAGAGATGCTTGTTCCGTGGAATGCAGTGGTTGCAGTTGCAGATGGTGGATTGTGGTCGATGTTATCCATAGCAGCACTGCAGAACAACCCTTTTCTCAGGTTGGAGAGACAAATCAATCGTTCTTCCAGATATCTGTCTCCCAACTGGGCAGAAATACCAAGAACTTGATTACATGAAGCATTTCAACCAGGTGTTTCTTCCTAGTCTTTGCATTAAGACAGAAAATAGAGTTTCTTGCCCTTTTGATGCCAATGTGGAGCAGCACCTTCCATGGTCTTTGAAAACCAGTTGTACTAAAGACGCTGATCCATAGCTAGGTCTGTCATGGCTGCTTCAAACCTAAGCTGAGACCTTGTATCTACCCACTGCTCAATCATGCAGGCAAACTGAAGCAGTGCTGGTAGTAAAGTATCACTGACAGACCTGTCTTGGATTATTCCCTCAAACCTAAATTTGTAGTCAACCCATGAGTTTCATTAATATTTTGGCAGCTTTTGCTAGAGTAATGGCGTTAATTTGAAGCTTCTGACAACATTGGACCAACAACTCTCTTAAATGCTAGAAGAATGTCTGTTCCTTTCTTAAATGCTTCCAGCTCAGAAATCTCTTTAAAAAGCCTGTCTTTCAGTCTGGTAGAGTTCACATTTGGGATGTCTGTCCCAAACTATTGAAGTCTGTGCTTGTAGAAGCTAACTAGGTCTGCAAGTTGGAAAACCACAGGTTCAGTGCTGCTGTTTCTTGTCTCAACCAAGTAGGTAAGAAGCTCTGAGAATACATGTGGCAATGCTTCCCTTACCAGAATCAATTGGTCTTTGTCTTGGTGCCCAGCTGCTGACAGATGGGCCTGCTCTTTATTGCACAGGACTGTTAAACAGGAGCAGTGGTATTTGAGGTCCAGTGCCACCACATCTCCACCACTTACTATTGCCAGAAGTCTACCATCATTGAGATTATGGGCACATCCAATGAGCCTCTCATTCAATTTCATTGTCATTTCCTGTTGTAGCTCAGTTACCAGTTTAATTTTTTTTTCACACAGAAACATTGCTGCAAAACCTAGTACTACGCGTTTTTGATTGGGCCTCACCAGGATCATTCTTAGTATCAGCTGCCCTTTTCCTTGCACATTCCACCTTGCTGTTATTGGACATCAACTATAACTAAACAGCTAATTGGTGCATATACAGGGCTTCTCGGATAGCATTTGGGACACTAAACTATAGTTTGTAAAGTACAACTACACCAGGTATACTATTAGCCCACACTGAACCCCATGCTGAGTTTCACAGAAATGATGTCACCAGTGTGCCCCGGTTGTGCTTTGATATTATTCTTTAAAAATTAATATTCATTAAAAATTAATATTTGAAACATTCTAATATACAACCAGCAATCATTTAATCACCAGAAACTGAGACTTCATTACAGAATAAATTAAGAGGGAAAACCCAATTTGAGAAACAATGTATTCACCATACTGAAAATTTGCAGCTATATTGAATTTTTGTAAGTGTCATATGGTCCCCATATTGATTTTTAAGTGGTTAACGGGCTTTTTTTTCTGAAAAAGTAGTCCTTCTACCAAATTTGGTGCTTGTATCATGAAGTGAAAGATTCTTCTGTTATCTTGACTTGATCTGCTGCACTAATTATGCCAATAATGATGCACCGCTCCTGCCAAATTTCATGTTTAGCACTGAGGCACCTACCGGTGAGTTTACGTTAAGAAGGTGAATGTCAGGGAAGTTTAATCTGCAGTACAGTTAATTTTTCCTTCAGGCCCTGAAAATATAGGGAATATTCTGCGAAAAATACTTGCTGTTTCCATCAGCAAGCCTCTGGTTAAAATTTTAAAATTATCTCTTATCATCTCCCAATTACCTGATTCTTGGAAGTACTCAAACGTTTGTCTGTTCTGTCGAGTATTTTGTGGCAGGTACTGGACTATTTAAGTATCTTTGTGGGAGAAGTTTCCAGTCAAATATCTGCTTCTCTCTTTATGTACTCGCTTCTAATTCAAGATCATGGAATAACGAACACAACAAAAAGGGAAAAAAAAGAACAAAAATACATTTGAACGTTTCCAGAAGTCACGTTTTATACATGCTTCTAGATATATATGGTCAAAGGAAGAGTAACACAAAGACAAAAAAATAAAACTTTGAACTTGAATAATCTATTTTCATTGCTGAAGATATCAAGTTGCTCCTTCAAATTCTTCTTTTTTTTGTCCGATTAGCCCTCCAAGGTTTAATTTACTCCTATGTTAATGTACATAAAAACGGTACTTTTGACATTCTTCGAAGAACAAGGACGATATTGATGTTCAATCCTCTCTCGGCTGAAGTAATAGCAACAAAATATTCCCGCCGATGTGAAAGTTTTCCGCAACACCGGGCTTATATTGTGTTCCATAGCACTAGCTCCACTCAGCAAAATGTTTCATGGCATACAGAATATCCCATTGAGTAGGCAAGCAAATTTTCACTACGTCCGTCTCACCAGTGGCCTTTCACATTAAACTATAGAAGTATTATGACGTCTTTTCGCGAGCTGTCCGTTTGAGGTTATTTGAGGGTCAGTAACTTCATCTATTCAGTCTCACCTGATATCGAAATGCAACTATGGTAGAATTTGAAGGAACACTGATCAAAGGTCTAGTGTTACCTTTGAAGGAGCACTTATCCAACCTGCGAATGGCCTTTCAGCCAGAGTAGAGTGCATTTTGATGAAAATTACACGGCGTTTATACAAAAATAAATAATAAATAAAGATAAAAGGACTATGGTAGTTCTTTGCCTAGCCCGCCTTTGATGCATAAACTGAAAATTTAGATCCAGGGCACCTTTCTTTAAGACCGCTACCACGTGTTAATTTTGTTTAATATTAACCGAATAGTTCACGTTATAACTCAAAACACTTAATTCACTAAAGAAGTCATGTGACCTTGGAATTGCTACAAAATCAACCATGTGCATCTCAATATGCAAGGCCGTCACGTTGCGCAACATCAAAAGTTGTAGGTGAAATAATTATCTGAATGTCAATAGAACAGTGCAAGTAACTACAATGTTCTCTGCCCTCGAATGCATGATATCAGTGCCACGCAGGTGCAGTGCCCAGCCGGCCTTCTGGAGTACCATTACTCACGTCTTCACCCACACAGTTCTGAAGTCATCAATGTTTAAAATAATGACAGAATCTCCAACTGTTAAGATATAAGCCAATTAGTCAGTTAATTTTACCAGATTTGCTGTTATCCCTAAAGTAACAATACAAACATGTGCATGTACCCTTACAAATAATTCACGATAATCGAAAATTCGTTACAATTAGGGAATGTCTGCAGCGCCATGCATGAAGTAAGCCTAGTAGAGATTGAGTAAAGGCAAATTCCCACCAAGTTTGAAGAGAATACAGCCTGTGGTGTGGAAGAGTTTGAAAATAGCAAACACACACTCAATACACAAAATTTTTATTTAAAAAAAAAAAAAAAAAAAAAAAAAAAAGGCGCAGCACCACATGTTGAAGAGACCAGAATGTCTAGGAATAGCTAGAAGTCCCCATGCAACTTTCAGATAAATTGCCTAAGCCGTTTGAGAGAAGCTGTTTCAAAATCTTACCCCTCCCTTGCCAAAAAAGGGAACAAACGATTTTTTAAAAAATCATGGGAGCATGATCATTTGAACAAACTCAGTAAAGAGCCACCCCTGGCACATTCCCACCAAGTTTGAATTGACTGTAGCTGAAGATTTAGGGGGAAAATTTAAATCATAATTGGGGTCCCCATTGATTTGCAAAGTAGTCAGTACGAATGTATGCATTAACCAATAAGTGCCTGAATTGAAGCGTTAAAACTGGGATCCATAGCAACACTACTTAGTTAATACCTTTGCTTGATCTTTCAACAAGGTACGTTTCTATCAAGTTTCAACGTAACTTCAGTGACAGCTTTGAAGAAGAAGTAAAAAAGAGCGAACGTGCAAACAAAATCATAGAAAAATGAAAAAGAAATTAAATCTCAGCGCCACCTTTTGATGTATCAAGCTTTAGGGGTTCTCAAATATAATTTCATGTAATTTCAAAGCAAGTCACCATGTTTTTTCGGAGAAGGGAATTTTTTCAAATGTCGCCCCAAAAATGAACAAGAATTTAAAATCCCCAAATTACTGATGAAAGACCATCTGAAAAACCTTGCTATACATCCACCCAAGGCATATCCCAAGTTTCAAGTTGGTCTGACAAGCTGTATTTTGTGTGTCAAAACTGTGAAAGTGCTGACAGGCTAGGGCGGACCAAGACCCATACTATTAGGCACCTGACTGACAAGCCACCTGAGCTAATTAGTACCCTTTAAGTTCAGAGTTAGCTAACCTGATAACAAAACAATATAATTGATATAATGTATATGTTTGTCGGGTTGAATTCGCTGGAACAGAAAGAATCCAAGAATATATTCTCTAATACATTAAACGCATTTTATCAAAATGGCGTTTAAAACGACAAAAAATAAATTGGATCACATGAAAAAAAAAAAAGAAATAAGATTGTCCATTTTGATGAAAAATATTTTGTTTCTTGCTGTATCCATAACCTTCACCCATGATATATATTTTATTTCAATATATATGTAAACGCATATCTTGTGCTTCACTAAAAAGGCGACAATATGTTCCATAAGAATAAGTATTCACAAAATATAAGAAAGACAAGGACATTTAGCCCCAAAACATAAAGCTATTCGTATATATGACATGACTGGAGAATAATTCAGCTGGACGACACGACCTTGGTAAGCATGGATAGTCTATATGTACATTATATGACAGAGTAGTAATTCATCTTAGCAACACAACCCACGAAAGCAAATGTAGGCTTTATGCATAATATATGACTACAGAATAATTCAGGTTGGCGACGCAGCTTTTGCAAGCTTATCATTAATTTGTGCGCTTTAATGCAACACGAGACGTATTACACTTTTGATAATTGGTATTTACATATCACTGACTGATAAAACAGCTCTTTCCATAGCTTCGGGTATAAGCCTGACTGGGCCTTTCAGCTTGCACCGTCATTGTTGAAGAAGCTGCTAGTTTTCAAGACAGCCTATTGTTGACGATAACGGCCACCAAGAAATCAGCGCCATATGTACATGGAGATGAAAGAGCGAAGAAATATTCATCTATCAGTTTTGTATACAACAAGCCACGAGCCGCCCTTTTCTTGTTGTAAATACATTTTTGTTAACTTTATGTTGGTTGTGTGAAAGTGCTCTGTCTGTACTTCGACTGTAAAGGCGTTGACCTTGGATGTTACATCGCCTGACGAGTCATGTCCATTGTGAAGATAGAACATTACTTAACTGTTCCATTGCCAATTCTGACCAAGTCTATGTGCTCTGAATTAACATAAAGAGACTGGATACATGTTCTTTCATACAACTTTCATTGAACAGCTTTCTCGGCACTCTTGTGTGCGATGTGTCTAAAGCGCGCAGAGAAATGCGTTTGATTATGTCAAAACTTGCCGAAACAGTTAAGATAAAATGCAGAAGCAATGAGTAAGGCATATGTACCGTTTAAATGGTAGTTCTTCTCATGTGCATATGAACAAGGAATTATCCATTATTTTCAGCCATATAACCGAAGAAAATCTTTCACTTTTTTGTGAAAATATTTCAGGGATATATTATCGTTTATAACAAGAGTTCATTGTTAACGTGTTCAATATATTTTGTGAGCAAAAAGCCTTTGCCTTTGGAGAAACTCTAATCGCTCTCATAAGAACACTATCAACTCAATTCCGGAATTCCACACTTCCTTTCCTCCAGTGCATTTGTGCCTGAAAAGTCACTTTGTTTGTCCGTTCTTTTTAACATAGTCTCTGATCGAAAATTCAAGAAATCGGTTGCCATGAAAATAAAGGTAAACCTTTTAGCCTGAGCATACCCACTTTGTATGATTTACCTTTATGGAAAGGTTGCTTTTTTGTAAATATATGCACGGGTTTATGGTAACTTGTTGCAATGCAAGGTCAAATATATATATATATATATATATATATATATATATATATATATATATACATACATATGTGTGTGTGTGTGTTTGTGTAAAAATATTTGTATTCAGATACCTCTTCATAGAAGCCACATCCCTATTGCAACCACATTAACGCTGTTTTGTTTCAGACTTGATATCTTGTATGTCATATTAAGACCACTGTCTTATTCAGACCTGTTTTTGCCAGTCGCATTGCCGGTACTTATATATATATATATATATATATATATATATATATATATATATATATATATATATATATATATATATATATATATATATATATATATATATATATATATATATGTGTGTGTGTGTGTGTGTGTGTGTGTGTGTGTGTGTGTGTGTGTGTGTATCATTCACCCCTTCATTTTTTCATCGAATGATTTTTTTAACGGAATAGATGCCTAGAAGTAGAAAGACGGCGATGGCACTGGAGATGATGCGAGCATTAAGGCTGGACCATGGACACTATAGAATGATGCACACGGCTGACGCTCTCCTCTCTCCCGAGGCATCTTCTTTTAACAGGTATTCAGTGATGGACTCGACCAGCTGTAACAGATAATCACAGTATATTAGTCGAAAAGTGGGAAAACTGCTTCTCTGATTATGTATATGTATGATGTATGTATAATAGATGTAAATATCTTGAAGAGAATTAGGGAAAGTGAACATTTACGTCAAATGTGGCCCACACTTAACCAATGAAAACTGCTTGACCTTGCAGCCAACTTTGATTTTTTTGTCAATGGCTTTGATAGGTTATTTATTGCAATATTTTCAATCAGTGCTTAATTACCGTCCACATTGTGTGCGTTAGTTTTGAAGGCAAATTTCCCCAACAGGCACACAGCCATGACGTTGCTGAGCAGTTATGCTGCGATAGAATGGCTGTACAGACTGTTATGGCGTGCGTAATGTAACTGGAAGTTACCACTAGTGGAAAAGATTGAAGTACACAATACTACAGTTACCGCTCATAAATAAATACAGCTACATGGGGTGTGCCGATTAAAAGGTACACAACAGGTATCTGTACTATATGGTTTCGATACAAGTCACTTTCACTGTTCACTTTTGATGAAATTATACATAGATCTTTATTCGTACTCGAAAAATAATGGGTTTTTTATACATGTAAAAAAATACAATCAGGTATTGAATATATCAGAGAAAAAGGTGCATTATCGTCAGATCAGGTCAAAATGTTCATTAGAACATGCCAGAGTCCATCAGGCAAGGTAGACTCAACATTAATTACCAGACGCATAATTCTTCAATCAGAAAATTGGTCTGCTCCGGCTCTCGGACGGCCGTGAGCCGCCGGTCTGGTCTGTGAGGTCGCAAAGCTCACGGGTCGCCAAAGCATCAGCTCTTACCGCTTCTAAGCTGTGAGTTGCTGGCTAAATTTTTTGCAACACCTCAAATTCATCGCTTAATTGATGATCGCTGCCAATTTTATATTTAAAGAAAGGGAAGTTATTTGCCTGCATGTGTGAACCCTTGACTGGTAGTTAACCACATGTTCTAACAACTTTGCTTTCACTATGGACTATGTTCTGTATATATCTTAAGAAATGCCTGTGCCTACGTAATTCAACTGGAACATCGCTGCAAAGATCTGTATATATCTTAAGAAATGCCTGTGCCTACGTAATTAAACTGGAACATCTCTGCAAAGAGGAGGTAATAATTCACAGTGTGTTCTTTTTGGGAGCCTCCATAAGAATCTTACAGCCTTAAGGTAATGTCCAACCGGTTTTGGATATTTTGTTTATTTTGAGATTTAGGGACATTTTGTTTATCAGTTGTCAAAATTTGGTAGTGGTGGTCCCAATACAATCTGAAGAAACTACGAAAATGCTTTTAATGTTAATATGGTAGTCAATGGACCGTCCTCCCTTTAAATCTTGATTACAGACAATATGTATTTGAACCACAATATCCAGTTCATGTGATATTTCTCTAAAACTGCTTGACTTTGATTAATTACAAATTGATTTACTCTAAAATTCTTTAGACCAAACACGTATCAGTGATTTTTTAAGAAATAAACAGTTCTATTTTAAATGTGTGTCAAAAATGAAGAGTCCAACAAACTTTGACAAAATCAGCCAATTGGTAATTTTTGTATCACCACTGTGAAAAGAGAGATGCAGTAATGATAAATCCTTGACACCTTTTGTCAGATACATGTATTGCGATCACAGTAGCACAAATTTGATCTTGAATATTATTCAAGAAATATCCAAATTTCATAATAACACAATTTGCCCCAAACGCTTGTGTTTATTCAACAACTTTGAATGCAGAGTTTCATCTTAAGTGCTGACAAATTCTGAAAATCCTTGTGGTCATTTAAGTATACAGGTGTTTTATGTAGGAATGCATATTTTGTTATATTTGACCCCAAAATGAAGTCGCTTTGCCACATTGGACATTACCTTAACCCGAGCAAGAAATAATCTATCCACCTTTTTGTTCGAAAAGTACCCTAACTGAAAGCCATCGAAGGGCACACAATATGATTGAAGCAGCTGATGCCGCGTACTGGCCAATGCTTTTTCAAACTGAGTCATCAGTAAATTTGCCTCATAGTAGAATTCATTACAACTCTTGAAGCATTTACCCAGGACATTTGCACCAATAACATTTCCAAGATGAATGAACTCTTCCATTTTCTGAATTGGCTTACCCTTAAGTAAACACCACATATTAACATCAATGTGAATAGAAATGAAAGATATGCATTAAGCGATTCAGGTACTATTAGTTATTTTCAGAATAGTGGCCTAAACTACCACCATGCTTGCCCGTCTTTAACTTCTGTATACTTTTAGCAATCAGACCAAGAAATATTCAACTCCCCATTCCTACCGATCCTATTGATGCTACAGTTCTTTTATTTAAATCGGTTTCCAGTTTCAAGGTCATTATAGACACAAGGTACTGAATCATATAGCTCTTTATATTTATCTGAAAAACTGTCTCGATTGTACTAAGATCAGTTTCCGCAACTGTCATTACAGGTCGTGTCTCTCCGCGGTTTCATTTTTTTAAACTTCGGACCAGAAGTCTTTTGATATGCTATTACAATTGTGTCTGCTAAAATACTGGCTGCACACAGCTGTTCATTTAAGGAGTAATGCTCGTGTTGAGGATCGTATCCCAGTTAAAATCCCATTCTGGGATACTTATTGCATTTCAAAATGTAACGTCAAAAATTAGCCCCTCTTTTATGCTTTTTAACATACTCATTCCATCGTGGAATGGCTTTTTTTCTCATTCTCTGTGCTCTATGGAATTGTATGCTTACCATAGTCAAGTTTTGGGGGATGTCTAATGTCAAAAATACAGGATCATGATCCGACAGGTTGTTACAATCGTGACGGATCGAGTATTCCGTCATGTGATCACACAAATTATTTGATACAATGAGTAGATCTATTGCAGACGTTTCATGGTTGCTCTTGACCTCATATGAATAATCAACCTGATATTATATATATATATATATATATATATATATATATATATATATATATATATATATATATATATATATATATATATATATATATATATATATCATATTATATCATCGCCCCCTGACACTTGTAACTTACGGTAATATTTTCATTAATATATTTTAAGGATCATTCATCACCAAGATTCTTGCCAACAAAATCATTTTGTACGGGCATTTTGTAACAGTAATATACATTCTTGAATTTCTTTTGACATACTATTCATGCATTTGGTCAAGCTTGTTATGAATACAGCCTCCTTAGACATGCTGAATTCTATAGATTCTAGTGAGGAGAGCAAAGAAAAAAATGGTTATTTTGAAAAGAAAAGAACTTGGAGAATATTTACTAAGTAATCACTGTTGGTCATCACAAAAATGCATTGGCAGTTTATTTTCAAGAATGTATTAAACTCATTCAACCCTAATGACGCATTTTCCCGCTAAGATTTCAATGTCGTCTGCTAATTGCATTTTACTAATTTAGGGATTATTTCTCAAATTTTTGGATCAATCTTGCATGGAAGATCATTCAAAGTTTTGTGCTCATGATCAACAGCTTTTCTTGGCGTGTTCTGGGCGCCAGAGCGCGCCAAGGAAAGCTGTTGACTCGGTCTTCTATCAGAGTGGAATGAGTTAAGAGTTAAGAAGGAGGAGTAAATTGTGGTGACAGTACTCCACAAGAGCGCATGGAAAATCTGAGAAACTATGTTGAGGCGCTATACGGACACAGAGGCAGCAATACAGAATAGTAATGGGGATATGAAATGGTGTTTTGGATAGCGTCATTCATGAACTGAATGCTTTGTCCGCCAGCGCTGATCATTCAGAGACACACATCATTAAAAACGTTGATGCTAAGGGTATACAAGCTGGGATCAAGGAGACTTCAGTGTAGTGAGAAGCCATTTATACAGCTTCAGATTTACCATTACCACCTCATCTCCAATATCTGAAATTATTAGGAAGGGGAATATATCTACAGCCATTGAATACTTTCAACTTTTGTGACTATCGTGTGTGTGTGTGTGTGTGTGTGTGTGTGTGTGTGTGTCAAGCTACTACATGGAGAATTAAGATCGCCAACTGGTCATGGCTATCCACTCAAATATGGTCATAGGCCAGCCATTGAATGCTTTTAACTTTTGTGACGAACGTGTGTGTGAAGAAACTACAGGGAGACTGAAAATCACCAACTAGTCATGGCTATCCACTCAAGTAAGACTTATGCGTCAGGTAAGTCATTGGGATGTGCATACGAGGAGTCTAAACAATCAGGACATAAAGACAAGGTGCAACCGCCTCCACCTACGACTGCAAGGTTCAAAGGTAGGCCTACTCAAGATTGGAGATCATTTTTCTTGAGTGAAACTATGAAAGTATGGTAAAACTTCATGAGTGATCAGAAGAAGCAAATGTAGATAAGTCAATCGAATCGCTTCAGCTTAACAAAACTAATATGAAGTATTAGAACTTTCTAAGAGAATATAAAAAACAGGATTATCAAAAGATTGCTACCAACCTGAGCAACCATTTCAGATTTTGAATCATTTTTCAGAACTACACAGAAGATGATATTGTCTTTGGAAATACGATTAGACCTAAGATTTTAGAGGCATTTTGGTTGAAAGGAGAGGCCAAAAAGTGATAGTGACATTTAGAGAGTCCCAGAGCTTACTGGAAATCACTCATACCACTGAAATGTGTAATTGGCTCCACTCACACATAATTTAATTTTAAGACTGAACTTCCTTATGTAGCAAAAGTAAGATTTGTTTGTGGGTTTTTTTTTGTTTTGTTTTGTTTTTGTTTTTTGTTTTTTGTTTTTCCTGATTATATCTCCATGATTATGTTCGTTCAAATAAAGTGGTCTCATCAAAAAGTGATAGGTATCTTAGATTTTTATCTTTAGTCTAGAGTGGCCAGGGTCATTATGCGGCAACAGGGTCACGTATTCCGTTTAGCTCTGAACCAGAATAAAATAGCGAAGCGCAATCTCTCTACGCTCCATAGCGAATTCAGTCACCGCCACTGCCAATGTCTTTACCTCAATTAATCATAATTGTTGAGCTCGATTAATTTTTCTGAAAATTCATGGCTTCAACAACCAAATGAATTTACAAACAGTTGTATGTCATGAATTCAATTGTGATTGTGCCATAACCTCTCAGTAATAATTAACCGAATAGTAGTATAAGACCATTACCAGTTAATATTGTAGTTCAAAAATCCGTCAAAGTTGAAAAACGTGCAAATCTTGACAGGCCCATCAACATATTCATTACCAGATATAACAGAAAGACTTGTAGATCAAACGGGAAATGCAAAACATTATTCATTTAATATCTAAAGATTATAAAATGTCATTTTGTCATAAAAATAGATGAAGACAACAGTTTTCCACAATTTTGTTAATGTGATGAACTTGTCAGAGATATATTAGTTTGGAAGCCAGTCAGTTAATGGGTTATGCTGTATCATCAGAATCAGTTGAGCAGTCAGGTACTCCTGATAGCATAAACAACAGCACGTCTAATTGGCGAAGATTATAAAGTTTCAAAAGGAAATACAGCTGGCATTCTGGAAGTAGAACAACTTTAGATGCAACAGTTAACCGCACGGATCATTTGCAACAAAATGGAATCTGCCCCTTTAACCGACTTATAAGATTCGATTCATTATGCTGTTGTGATCTCCAAGTTGGACAGGGATATGGATATTGCTCGTTTCACAGAATCAATCACCTGATTGCTGCAAAAGATGCCAAGTTCCGCAATACAACAGTGTGATGTGGTGGTTTAAACGTATAAGAATAGCTTGACATACCGTCTGAGGTGTTCACACAGAATACATACTCGTGAACGTTTTACATTCTAAAATCCTACAATTAAAACGGCATTATTACGAATATTTATAATGGTATATGGATGGAGCAAGATACCTCTTAAAGTTGAGAGTTGCACCCATCAAATCAGTTTGTTACAACTAATTTTTAGTACCGGTCTAAAGTCAGGAGAGATATGTTTTCGCCCATGCTATATTT
This sequence comes from Hermodice carunculata, assembly GCA_964020975.1. Classification (NCBI taxonomy): domain Eukaryota; kingdom Metazoa; phylum Annelida; class Polychaeta; order Eunicida; family Amphinomidae; genus Hermodice; species Hermodice carunculata. The sequence goes on from OZ026614.1 coordinate 36,375,649, forward strand.
ATGCCTGGTGTTTGTCTATCTTGATCCAATTGGGCTTTGACATGGCATGTATGATGGCTGGCTATTTTGATCATGGCTTTAATCTGGAATACAAGGAATTTGGTACATTTTCTTTGACATGATTGAATATGTTTCCTGCTTCTATATTTTATGACAGTCATTATTATTTGATGAATGTGGTCTGTGTGGAGTTGATGGCAGATGCCAATATTTGTGAAAACAGAATTTTATTCTTGTACAAACGTAAAATGATAGGTCATGCGCCGCTCTCTAATAAAAAAGAGACAAAAGAATGGTCAATATCAAACTTTGAAGTGGCGCCATTGCAGCACATCGGACCATGCATGGACTGTCAAATTTGATATTGACAATTTTCTTTAGTATCTGTTCCTAGCTGTTATGAATGTCCTGAAGATGAGAACTTGGCTTTATTTACACGCTTCACAAACGTTATGATATGCAACAAATGCTTTGTTGACATATCCTTGTATCTCATAAATTATTGATATACCATTTCATGTGCGCGAAATTTGTGTGTTATTTGGCTGACATCTCGTTTATCCAACAAACGGCACATAGAGCAATCGCTGTAGTTAAGAAATGTCATCAATAGTATGCATGTTTGATGCGGAGTCTCCACCTACAGCTGAATGGCTTGTATAGCTTCAGGCCAGCAGAAGCTGACTGGTGTGTTTAGCTTCAGGCCAGCAGTGTAAAATCGATATACCTAAGTGGAAACGTTTTTCAAAACAGAATGCGAGTCTTTGTGCTGTATTGAAGCAATATTATGCGAATATGTATTTTGGACGCAATAATGGGCAAATATGTTAGGTTTGAAACTCAGCCAAAGTACACAAGAAGCAGAGAATAGCCCTGCAAACTCAGAAACATAATTATCACTCGATCCAATATAGCTTTTAGTTCCGCTTTAGTCCTGAACACAGGACACAAGCAAACAGTCGCGTGCATGAGTTTGTGTTTTATGACGTGATGTAAGGTGTAATATCTGGGAGTGCAACAGTCAGATAATGAAAACAAAACCAAAATCATATGAGAGTGTGTCACCTTCGTGATTAAGATAAATCTTGGACCAAAATGAGACACGAACATGACACACAATTAACTATGGATGTGTTTGAGGACGTTTCCTCTCTACAGAAATGTGCAAAAATATGTATAGATCTATCCGATTTAGATGACAAAGACTATACTGGAAATTATGGCAAACCGTTGACGTTTAGTCAAGAATTTGTGATGTTACAAAATAACTAGTGATCTCAATGAATGAAGTATAGAACTCAAAAATGATTAACAGAGAAAAAAATGATTTTGGACCTCAAAATCATTAATCGAGATCATTTATTTAATTGTGTAGATCATGAAGCTCAATAAGTGATTTATAATTCGAATTTATGTATTGATATCCATAATTATTTTTGGACCCTTCAAAATTGTATATGTGTATATAATCAGTCAGAGCTGTTGCTTCATTTACAGCTTGAACGTCACTAAGATAGGCAGAGTACAGCTGTCAAATAGATAGCTCATGACGAGTTCGCGTCAAATTACACATTCGCATTTTAAATTATTCAGTGCAAAGAGCTACAAGAATGTTTTGCATTTTTGAAAGGACAGAAAGGAGGAGTCTTTGCGATCCCGAACATTAGTAGCATTTAGAATAGCCCCGGAAGACATGACATAGGGTTATACATATAAGTAGTGTGAATAGACTTAGTCAGATCAAAAGAACTGAAGCACTTGGTATTTCACTTGTAGATGGCACATCTGCTCATGAATTTAATGTACTGAACTGCAAACCTGTGAACGACTATTCGTAAGGCACAATATGCCACATATTTGAAACCCTTTTATTGGAACTGATAAGGCATTCTCAGTAAAACTTTTAAAAAACTTAATTCAGCACCCAAAATCTATTTTAGCCTCCTAGATCATTTATTGAGCTCCATAAATGTAAAGACTTCAAAATAAACCATCTAAATGTACCAATTAGATAATAGTTTTGCTCTATATTACCTAATGATGTTTGATTCTTCTACTTGTTGCGACACTATCGAATTGAGATATGATAACTGACAAATGTTCGATCTTCCTCGAGCTCTGAGAATGCACAGGGTTTTGGGTATTACGCATCCTTGTTTCCTTCAACGGATTCTGTAATCACTTTCTTTTAACTTTCGGCAGACAGCTGCGCTTAGCGAATTTTTTCAAATTACTTCAGTCCGTTGTCATACCCATCTAGTTTCCGAAATGATTTTAGTCGGCAAATGAATATATGCCCGCACTGATAACCATTTGCTACTGGGTCCATTCAAATCAACTGTCATCTGTTCAACATTGGCATCAAGGACTGTCCCGGATGTCCCTGTGATACATAAAGTGAGGACAGCCTACATGGTAATTTGCCTTGCCTTGTCGTCATTATGCTGCTCCAAGATCAAAACCACAGACCACAATTTTAAATCTTGTCTAATTTATTCCGCATACGACATCGCTTGGTTTTACGGATTGTTCTCTGATTGAGAATGCCGAATATTCTGAGTGGCACTGTGCTCATAGGTGGAATGCAGTGTGGATTCCATATGGTTGGACACTGGCGAATTATTGTCTGACGACCATCCTAGAACGTGGAACAATGAAAACTCGATTGCTGCGCTTGTGTGGAAATCAACGTGGCGACTTCCAGGTATGGTCGAGGTGGGAATATTCGTATTGCTCGACAAACCAATATATCCTTTTGTGCTGAACGGCTATATGACACAAATCTCATAACATCCCACCTCATCGTGGCATTACCCTGAGCAAAAGCCTATCCTGGCGTACCCTCATCACTCTTATTACTAACCAAACTACCAAGAAAACTGCACTCCTGTACAGATTCAAATACCAGCTTTCTCGCAAAAAATCTGTTCAGGCTCTATTTTCCGTTAGTCCGCCGTATTCCTCAATAATTCTTCAATGATTTATTGATGATTCTACCCCTTTCCAACGGGGCACCGTGAGCGGGGCAGCATTCACGGTGCGTCAAACTCACTTAAGGTATATAAGCTTATATAAAAAGAAGAATACAATACAAAGACTGTAAAACAATCCAAGAAGACCCAGGTCTATTGTTCAGGTCGGGTCTGGCCGGTCCGTATAGGACTCGCGCCTTAGCCTCCACGCTTTGAGTAAAAATTCTTTGCAGGTTTTGTCAAGCAGAGACCCCACGTCATTACTGTGCAGGTAGCCAAAATCTCCGAAAAATATGCAAAGCTTTCCTAAAACGGATGACCCACAGAAACGAAATTATAATGCTTCAGCACCTGGGTATCCTAGCTCGGCCTCGTATTGGTTATAGCATGCTTTTCTTACATCATTAACAGCTGGACAAAGAAATAGAAATGAACCAAATCTTTTTAATTTATACGAGTGTTGTGTTGATTTCAAAGTGGAAAGACCGTCTTTCGTATTTTTGAACCAAACTGCCCACCCATGCGAAGTTGCGGGCAAGACAAGACCTTTTCATGTGGTATTTCTAAACCAAGCTCTGTTTACATTATCATGCCAGGAAAAGATACCACACAAGCAGTTTCGTAATTTCATGGCTTCACTCTTTTTTACATCTGTTTTAATGTCAGCTGAGTCGTTTATTGTCTGAGAAAACAGAATTCCTAATCATCTGTAAGAGGAACATTCGACTAGGAGAAAGTTCCGAAGCGTCCACTGTTTATCAGGATTGATGCGTTGACCGAAACCATTACTTTGGACTTATGACCGTTCAAATTCATTCCCCACCTCACGGTAAAGTGGTAAGTAACATTTAACATTCTTGACAAACTGTTCTCGCTATCCGCAATAAGACAAATATCGTCTGCACACAAGAGGCATGGAATGCGTGATGAATTAGATACAAAAAATTTGAAAACACTCTCCCCTTAGTCCACCGTACTCTCCAATGCAGAAATGTGATTAAGCTCTATCTACCGCAAGTCCGCTGCATTTTTTTCAGTACAGATATCTGATCAGACTCTGTCTCCCGTTACTCCGCCACATTCTCCAATACAATTGTGTCCTGTTTGATACTATTCCCCATGTCTATCAGATTATACTTCTGCTACCATCTGTGCTGGTGTCTGGTGTACTAAAGCACACTTCACGCGTTAATAAACTACAGGAACACGTGTGGCGAACTGGCTAATAAACGTAATATTTTAAACTGGTCTTTTTGGTAAATGCATCACAATTTGACTCAAACTTACCTTTATGATCTTTTACCCCTAACTCTCATTGTCGAGTCTTTAGTCTACCAAGCATATTCGCTGTACCAAATGCAGAATTTAATGGTATTAATCAATGGAATATCCTACCGCCCGACATTATAGACCCTTTTGAAGATAGATAAAGTCTCTGGCTTCTGTAAAGGAATACACTTTAGATCACCTAGTCCAACCGCATACGAAGTACCATGCAGTCTCCACAAAAGGTATTGAAACTGAGTAACTGCGATGCATAACAAGGTAAAAATGAAAGTTTTATATGTAAATTAAAACTGGTTGCCTATTTACACCTAAATCAACAACAAAACAAACAAAAAAGCAAAGAGGAAACAACAGAACAGCTAGAAGCGACTCGGTGGCGGTATCAATGGGGGTCATACCGGTAACAAAAGGTTATTTCAAGTCTTAGCCACATGCATGTTCAAGTATTTCTGCACTTTTTTTAAAGTATGTCTCTGGCAAGCGAGGGGTATCATGACATAATGGGAAACCAATAACACCCGACAGGAGAGGGACGTATTAAGGTTTGTCATTTCATCATAACTTCGCAATGTCAAATCTCATTCAAAATGCGAAAGACATAACGTCAAACATTTCTAAGCAAAACACATGTCACATTTCCTAATTTAATGTAGGCCAATTACTTGACCTCTTATCTTTGCATGCAGAGCGGATTATTCCTCTTTTTGTCGCGCATAGAACCTGGGTGGTGCCAGGCGAAGCCAGAGCTATGGCACGGCTGATAAAAAAGAAAACTGCGCATGTGAAGCCGTACTAATATGTTATCAAATTACTTATCGTGATACATTGCTCAAGCATACAAATTGACACTCCCAGTTCACTGCGGACTACTTCATAAGAGCAGAGAAATAGGGATGGGAACCGGTTCACAACCAGCTATGAACCGGTTCGACGGTTCGAACGGCAATCCAAGAACATTGAAAAACGTGAACAAAATTCCAAAATCAAACCTGTTGGGTTATTTATCATCATATATTCACATGTCCCTGGTGTCCCTGCATTCTCGGCGTTCAATTATGATGGATGGGTAGTTTTTAATATTTCAGCAAACTCCCAGCCCCACTATAGAAAACGTACTCTTTCTGGCAAAACTTGCACGTGTTGCAATTTTTGGCGCTCTTGTTACAAAACTTCCATACCACGGACGCCTTCTTAGGCGTCGCCAAACTTGCTAGTGGCTCTCCTTAACCGATATTTGTCTTTTATCCCAAAACGTGCGCAAAGTATGCTGGTTTTAACTTGTAATAAGTTGTCTGACTTCCGACATAAATGAGGATGGATCATTTCCCCTGTAAGGTTTAACTTTCGGGTTCACCTGTCGAATTGGCGGGCTTGCACATGCTCGATATTCGGCAAACATGGGCATTTAGTCAGGTAAACTGTCTGAACGCACATTTCGGATGTCTTTCGGATGTGCAAAAAATGCGAATATATACGCGTGCACAGGCTCATACATTACGGGTACGCAAGGAGTATGACGATGGGCAAACCTACAGCTGGATGATGAATGTTCAATACAGGAGCTGGGAAATGTCAGAAACTAATCGCCCATTAGCATGTATTTGTTGGAAATGAAACCATGCCGTGCGTTTTTTATTGTGCTGTTTTTTCTAGTGAGAATGGAACATGGAAGAACTTAACCATGTTTCATAATAAATATAATATTAGTATCAAATTTAGTTATCCTGTCTTCACGTGGAAACTTTTTTAGGTGTTTAAATTCAAATTTTGACATGTTACGCAATTCTAACGTAAATATAGTAGTCTGACTTAAAATTCTTAATTGTCCTGTCATTGTTTGGATGATGTCTGTAATCTATGGTCAGGTAATTACCTTTTATAACTGTACATTAACATCAAGGGCTAAATTTGTTTTAGGCCTACTTTAAATGAATGTGAGTGTTTTCCAAAGTGGGAGGATTGGGATCCCGTAAAACTGGTTTACTGCCAATATGTTGGTAACCTGTTCCAAGTCAGGTAGAAGATACTCTCATTCGTTTAAATCTCATTACTGTTGGTCATGGATCCTTCTGACGACGAACACTAGCATGTCTTACTATTTCGTAAATGATCCTGGATCTGACAAGGTTAAACTGGTATTCGGTTTGGTCTCATCACTATCATTGAAAACTGTTGTCCGCTTCTCTTTTCATGAAACTTTTATATATTTGGTAACAATTTGAACATTCAGGCATTTTCTGCACATATTGCAGTGCAGTAAGTGTTCCAAGTGTAGTGAAACTGATGTTGTTTTTTATAATTGTCTGATGAATATAGTTTGTTATTGTGAAAGTCATGTCAGGTTGGCTCAAAGTGTTTTATGTATTCTTTCTCTGTCTCTCTCTTGTATAAATAATTAGCATCTAAATCAACTGACTGACAAGTTGAACTACGTCTGATTATAAATGAAAAAATTTAAAACTGTTACAGGAAGCAGTTATACTTACAGTTACCTTTAGGAATTTCAACATGATTCCCCCCCCCCCTCTCTCTCTCTCTCTCTTCATAAAACCGAATTCTTTCTCTGATAAAGGTAGTAGAATTTTACAATAATTAGGACTGTTTTACAATTTGACCTTTTGAACTTTATAGAACCACGAGTTAGATGTACATTATGCTTGGCTGACTTACAGATGACTTACAATGGCATACTACATTTTTGGAATTCTAAATTATTAACCTAATAATTGACTTATTAGATGATTTGTGGGATTATATGCTTTCTTGAACATTTAAATGTCCTTTCAAAAATACTTCTGGAAACCAACTTGAAATGTGACTGCTAACCTTACAAATTTTGACTATTGTAATGCATTTTTTGACTACGTTTTAATGATTTGAGGCCTAATGTCACTTGCTTCTGGCTGATGTTTAACATTTGAACCAACCACTATATTTGGAAATTCAAACACTTTTCTCTTTGAAATATTCTTAGTTTATCTCCTTTAAAACAACACTATGTCTTTAACTACATGCCCAAAACACATCGAATTATATAATCATGTTGTTTGGATTCTTATTGATGGTCATTTTAGGCCTAGAGGGCTTTTCTGATGGGTTGATGTTGGTGTTGGTGTCGCTTTGTGGACTGATATGGATGATGATCATTGTTGAGATGGTGGTTGCAAGTGGTACCTCTTTAAATACTAAATTTTATTGACATTTTCAACAAGTTAAGAACCTCCGCTTACAAATTCTCTGATGTGCTGCAAATTTTGGTCCCGTTTCATAAATTGTATGGTCCTGTATGTGCATGAATGATGCAACTGTTCAAGCCAATTTACTGAAATAGGCCTATAATTTCAAACAACTTTTTGCATTCTGTCATGGGAAAACTAGATATGGCTTTTTCGACCCTATGAACCTTTGCCCTTAGGTTTTGGTCTCTTTTGGGTAAATACGAACTATAAATTTATGTGTTTCAGCTATACATACCAAGGGACATTGCCTTTGGTCGGAATTGACTTTGATTTGTTTCGTTAGGACTACGGTTTGGATATGGTAATGACACTGTCTAATTAGTTACTGCATACAGACATGGGTTGTCAGCTGGCAATTTTTACATTGATACTCAGAGACCGAAGCTCTAGACGGAGAACGCTGTCTAAATGTCTTTATTTAGTGGATGAAAGTCCTTACTGATGTTGTAATGTCAGGAAGATGGTGTATAGATTACACGAACACAGTAGAATTTAGCAATTCTGACGAATAGATTTCCTTTTTTCTTTCCTTTTTTGTATCTGAAATATTTGCTAAATCAGAAGGCTTATCATTGACCCATAATGTATATGCATTCAGCAGTAAGTAACGATAGCCAGCCAATTCCGTATGGGTTAGTTCCGATTGGATATTTTGAAGAGGTAGTATCCAAAATATATATGTGATTAGCGTTAAGGGAAGGTTGATTTGTCGAGTGAATGTAATGTACAATACATACTGGGACTTTTCCAGTGTGAGGATTTCCGGAAAATGTAAATACAATGCCTTCAAGTTACCATTTGTGGGCGGCGGTGAGCCCAGAATATGAATATTGTATCTTTCCCCATGCTATGAAGTAAGTAGCAGCACTGGGCACCCAAGGGCATATGCTGGGTCACAGATGGAACTTCGTGGAGAAGGTGGCCCAGATAGTGGATACAGGTCCGAAACTACCGGCGGTTATTTATATAATTGGTGACAATTTAAGAGCGTTTGTATTTGTGAACAACCCAGTGTGCTGAGCTGCCTTATAGATATCCATCCAATCCTAGTCGAGCTGTTGCTTCATCTACAGCTTGAACGTCACTAAGATAGGCAGAGTACAGCTGACATGTGCTGAACTGATAGTACCTGCATATTGCTATCCCAGATATTTTGGACTACTGATCTGCCTGTACTGATCCATGTACTTTGGAAGTGACATTTGCGAGTATATGATTCCATAAAGAGAGTATAAGGACAAAAATGTCACAGGTCAAACACAAATAGCAAACAGATATCACAATGGAAGACACCTGATTCTGTGACCTAGTTTAGTATAGATATAATATATATATATATATATATATATATATATATATATATATATATATATATATATATATATATATATATATATATATATATATATATATATACATATACATCGTAAACGCGTATATCAGTCCTTATTCATACATGTCTGTGAGGTTGCATTACATTCAGGGGGTTTATAGCCTGAATATTACATGGACATGACGTAATGACTTTTTATAATCCATGGTATGCATTTTGGTCATGGTAAGTGTCTGTATAAAGTTTCATTGAACAAAGTCATAGAAGTAGAAGTTAAAACTTAGAGATGAATAATAATAATAAATGGTTTGATCACTGTGACCCAGACAATTAACCTAGTGAACCACTTGTGGTACTTAACACACCCGTGTGTTCTGATACATTTATCTTTGAAGTTTCATGACAAGAGGTGCAAGTTGAGAAAGGCAGCTGGCATACGTGAATTAGGGTTGTCTCAGTAATTTAAATACGAATGTAAAGCAATGAATGGTAGTACATGTATATCTAAGCATTGAACGTAACACATTTCAAATCCATTGAATACAAGAAAATGGTTCATTCTCTACCTTTCTAGTGAATATCTTTGAAGAGGTTGCGTCAGGTATATTCCCATACATATATAGAAAACTTAACCAGCAAAGTGAGAGCAGTAATATTTCTAAAATCACTTTTTAATGCACCGCCAGCTGGTGAGAGAACTGCGAACTGGGATTTCGTAGACGTGTTCCTGTGTGGCTTCGAACCAATTGGTCAGGCGGTTTCAGGACCCCCCCCCCCCCCCACCCCCCACACACACACACACACACTTGTTAAAGATTTGCCCCTAAATGAAAAAGAAAAACTTATAAGAATAGAAACAATGAAGCGTGGCCTTTTGACTTAACTTGGCATAGGTCATCTAATTGTGGTTCCTTGGAAAGTTTGAAGAGGGTTTGTCAACAGCTTTGAGGGAAAAGGATGCATGTACATGAACATCTCTACAGTACTGATTACCATATTTAGATATATCTTCACTGCATGAAATAATCATTGTGTAATTTCAAGAACTCTTTGCAAATCAGACACTTGTAGAATGACTGGGTCACCAGCTTTGGTGGAGACGGAGTCAATCTGCATTCTGGGCTGTTTTAACTCATTCCACCCTAATGACGTCTTTTTCCAGTTAATATCTAAATGTCGTCTGCTAATTGTATTTTACTAATTTAGGGATTATTTTTCAAACTTTTGGATGGAACTGGCCTGGAAGATCATTCCAAATTATATGGCCACGGTCAACAGCTTTCCTTGGTCTGCTCTGGGCGCAGTACCAGCCAAGGAAAGCTATTGACTCAGTCTTCTATCAGTGTGAAATGAGTTAAAGAGAATACAACTCTCGATTTGAAAGAAGTCCAAAGAGACCATTGGATAGATTTGTTAGATATTCATCCGTGGTACATCACCATGAATTAGAAGATAATTAGTTGAAACGTGTTGGGGAAAAAGTTGACGATGTGAATTGTGGGCGGAGTGACTGTTTGTTTAAATTTTTTATGGGATACCCGTTTGAATTTGGCGCTGGAATGTCGGACTTTTTGCCCGAAATGGATTTTGTGTGACATTTTCGACAATTATAGGCGTGTTGCTGTGGATATATGCGGATTTCAATGGATTATCTGTGTGATATACCTGTAGAAAATAGTTTTGGAATAAACTGGTGAGTTACAGCTTGTCGGTGTGTTCAGAAACGGAGAAATCATGCCAAACGTGAAGCGGGGTGGTGGTCCAGATGTGAGCTTCGTTTCATACCTTTCTATATAGGAGCTCCATGTGACGACGTTGTGGTTTTAGGCCCATCCGCCACCATCTTATTAGCACAAATAATTGACTGCACAGATGAATACACAATATTTTATTGCAGATATGGCCCTATGTGGGTTATTGAACGCACAGATGTTCCAGGTCCACCCTCTTAATCCACTACTCTCCCCCCCCCCCCCGCGTATATTAGCACGGAAGCATGACTGACTGAAGGTTACGAGCGCCTGTGATTAAGACCACCTGATCTATCTAATCAAGGGTTAACAAACGGGACTGTATATTGGTGGTCTTCATACAGAAATTGTCTATTTGAGCAGGTGGTGTTAATTGGAGATGCTGCTGTATCTGCAAAAGTTACACATAACAACAATTTCCCTTGGATATTGTATGGGTTTACCTCTTGCCATGGTGAACGATGAGCTTAGATTGGCAAAATTAGTACTCAATAATTGATAATTATTCTGATTGCTTTTCCATATATGTTTTATAGATGTTGGTACGTGTTTGTGAGATACCATGTGAAGGAAGAAAAAAATAAACGTGAAATAAATCATGATGAGAGGAGGGCGTTGAGAGGCAGACACATTAGAACAGGACATGTTCAAGGCATGATATGCACTTGCACTGGCAAAATGAAACACTTGAGCCAGGACGTCTCTATGGATGCCAAACTGCTAAAGGCAAGATTAACAGGTATTATATTAATATTAACTAAGTGGACAAAGAGCCTTTGACATTAAGGAGAGCTCAATAAATATATTAAAATTGGAATAAGAGTGCCTTATTATATGTTACCAGCAAATGTTATTTGTTTTATTGATCGTAGTAAGTATATCATGTTTTCACCAGTCGTTTATCTAAAAATTAAATAAAAAACAAAAAAACAAAAAGAGTAAACTAAAGTGCTCTCTTTCAAAACCAGTGATAAGCATCTACATATTTCCCCCTCCTATAAACATTGTCTTATCCGTATTGTATATTGCTTTAAGAGTTTGTGTTTGTAGTCGTCAACGACAATGTATGGTCTGGTCTAGATTAATCCAGCTTTGGACCATTGTTCGCTGTAACCCTGCATCGCGATCCAAAAGTTAACACGGTTCGCTAACCTGTCGACGTTTTGTCGCCTACTTTTTATCAATCATGGAAAACATACCAAACGTTACCCCGTGCCCCCAACGGGCATAAAACCGAGATCACTGGCTCAGTAACCGCCTAGTAAAGTACACCGTCTTCAGCGTGCTATGAATACTTAATTGTTTCAGTACCAACTGCGATTTAAGTCGAATTACTTAAAACGAACTGCTTTGAATTATCACAGGGGCGCATTTTTCAGGTTCTTTGTAAAAAGACCTTTCATTCAAGTACCGTCATGCTAAAAGCTATATATAATATGGTGGTCCAGTTCAAACAGCTTTCCTCGGCGCGCTTTGGCCAATTGTGCCCTAAGTAGGGCGAAGTAAACTGTTGACTCAGTCCAAAATGTGGCACTGCAAGAGTTAAAAGCTACCCCTTCCCCTCAAGGATTGTACATGCCTTATGGATAATGAAAATTAATGAAACAAATTACTTATTTTGTCGCAGAACTATGTTTCACATATGGATAAGAGGTTAGCGAATACAATCATATGGATTTACGTCTATTGATCTTGCTTGTGTAACTTTAGGTTTACAGAGAAAGGGTGTGCGGGTCACGTGACCTAGATATTCCTACTGTAACGCCACTTCCGCCTAACACAAATTGATTCCCTTGGGATATGACTGTCTGGCTGGTTTCTTGAAGCAAATTTCTTATTCTTTGAGCTATTATTGTTGACCATCGCGACCTAAACGCAAATTGAGTTACAAGAGAGATGGGAATGACCTGTAGATGGCACGCACAATAATTATTTAAATGGTCGACAATACTGTGCTGATTGTATGCACAAGATAGCTGTCCCAGTTTCCCTGACTTACATAAGTTGATAAACCTTGCTTCATGTTATAGCATCTAGAACTGCGAGCGGAAGTTTGCTGCTTGCTGTTGAGCTTGGTTTCACATGGGGCTGACGACTGTAGCACAATGTGAACTGAACAATTACTTAGTTAGCGATACAAGGAACTGTGGTAGCTAACAACGTAAACATATTCACAAGTTTTCTAGAAATGATCTGTGCTATGTGGAAAACTTTGATCCATACTTAAATCGATTTTTGTGTCATTTGTTTATCTTTTGCCTGCTGCTTCGCTTATTGTATACAAAAATTATATTGTCGTATTTATATGGACCAAATACTGGTTTTCTGCACTGCAATTTTGCCCTAGGGTTATGTGAACTAGCTTGTCTATGATAAAAAACGTCATGAGACACTCGGTACAGCCATAGGGAAAAGAAGGCCAAGAAGACCAGTGTAAGTGTGGCCGCGGCATGTTCCTTAAAAAGGGATATTTTTAGGCCCATTGTCTGTGTCGATACAGACTGCATCATCGACAACAGTTATGATGTGAACAGGACAAGAAATTGTCTTAGAAGTAAAGGCTTTATGTGCTACCTTATAAAGAGTTTTATATATGTTAACGTCTTGACCCTAAGTTTTGGCTCCCTTTTGCAAGATATGAACAATGTGAATTGTAGATGTGTGGACAACATTGGTGACTGCACGAATGAAGGGCTGTCCGATAAGCTCAGCTATGCAAACAAATTCATGACTGCCATGGAGGAAATACGCTTTATTTTGTTATGTTTAGTTTTTCTTTCTGTTAAGTTCAGTTTTTCTTTTTTTCTATGTTTTCTGATGCGCAAACATATTGAGAAGTACAATTTCCACTTGAAATGAGACCCGCGAGTGATTGTCATCTGCAAATATGAAGCTTGGAAATATATTAAAACGGGGTTCCATTTCTTGTGAGCTCCACAGGTACCGAAGAGATCTAATAACACGATTCATCACCAATTGCTGGAAAGACCACCCCCCCCGGGGGGGGAGGCATGCAATTATCAACTTGGTACAGTGCTTTCTTGGATAGTTAACTTCATGCGGCATTACCCACATCCAGGGCAGCGGTAAAGTTGGTTATGTGGAACGGAATGTGATAGAATCGTCTTACTCATAGCCAGTTAACTTCCGCAAGGTAGGCCTACATGCAGAACCGACGGTCATGCAACGTAAATCATTACTAGAGCACAAGTACCAGTAAGCAGGTGAAGTAAATCATAATTAGAGCCCAAGAACGAGTGGGCGAGTAAAGAAAATCATAACTGGAGCCTTAGTACCAGTGAGCAGTTAAAGTAAATCGTTACTAGAGCCCAAGTACTAGTGGCCATTAACAACAGTGATTAGGTGCGGTAAATCGAAACTGCACGCCAAGCACAAGTGGGCAGGTTACGTACATCGTGACTGAAGCCCGAACGCCACTCATTCATGAAAAGTTGGACAAGTCCGTGCTATCTTTAGATATGTGATTTGACCACCGAGAGCAAATTGTAACTTTTTTAACATTGTGAGACAAATAAAGCACCCAAATGTTTCACTTCTTCTCTCTCACCATGTACAAAATAGTTTCTGCCAAATCATTCACTGATGCATGCGCGCGTAAAATATTCCAATCGGGAAAGATTTTTAAATGCATGTTTCTGTTTTTGCAGTGGTGACATCAATTAGTGGTGGTCGTATCCATGGTCCTCGCATGCAGGCATTACTTTTAAGTAAGACGATCGAACTACGGTAAAACATGACATGTTTCTTTGAGTTCCACTTAAACCATGATTTATACAGGCATACCGGTGTAGCCAAAACAACTTACCTGGTGTTCATTTGGTAGTTCATTTGTCGACAGTTTAGAGTAAAATAAGATTCCATCCACGAAAACCTCAAACATTTCTACAATAGACACAATTTATCACCATGATCAAATCATACCAAATTCAGCATTTTCAGAAGATCAACTGCACAGGTCCTTTCAAATTTGCCTGCTTAAATTTTGTAAAGCTTATTATTTTTACCGTTTCAAGCAGCTCTGACCCATGAAACTAGTTTAGTTCAATGTGCAGAGAAAATTCTGGAAAATATTACTCAGTTTGGAAAACTTATGTAAGAGTGCCAGTAATACTTCAAGTAACCAATGCAGACATTTTTTACATGCTCACGTCATTCCTTATTTAATACTTTATGATTATCTGCCATTGGCCTCAATTTTCAAATTCAGTCATTTTAAACAAAGGCTTCAAAGATATTTTCCTGAAATTACAGCTTGGTGCTGCCAACTGTGCTATCAGCGTTCCACTGCCATTACGTACACCTTACACAATTGGACTAATTTACTGCCAACTCTGCTGTCAATAATTCATTGGCATTTACCTCATTTAACGACAGAATTTACTGCCAACTGTGCTGTCAATAATTCGCTGCCACATTCTGCAGTTAAGTGCATAATGTACTGCCCAGTCTGCTGTCAATAATTCATCGCCATTGTAGTTAACTACACAGTTTACTGCCAACTCTATAGTCCATAATTCGTAGCTTTAAACTGTACGTTACTAAAATATTTCACTTCAAAGGGATTCTACAATAGTAAAGCAACTTATTCACACAAATTTTAGTATCCCTGTTGCAAAGTTACAAAAGCTAAACGAAGTGAGAGGTGCCTATATGTTTTCTTACATATATGTGTTTATGTCTCCCTTTTTATGCGTGTGTTATGTTGCCAAAGCAGAAATCTAGAAACTGAACATTTCTTACTGACATTTAAATATGCACCACTACTCACATGATAAAAGTAACACAACATCTTTCACAAGTTTATTGCATTTCTTCTTGTTTTGGTACAGAAGTTCAACTGGGCCACCAAAGTGTAATCAGCCCGTGCCAATTTTACGACCGCACGGCGTCGTTTTAGCATAAAATCACTTTACGATCAACAAAAAAGAAATGAGGTTATAAGCTTGGTATTTATTTAATATCCATGACAAAAGACTTTCACTTAACTGTGCTAAATTTTGCTATATATTTTTTTTTTTCAAAAAATCACATATCACGTTACCATTTCCAGCAAAGCTCCCAGTAACATCAGCTTTGGGCAAGCGCTCGTGGATAGCGATTTTTAGGTCTGTAAATCTTGTGCCATGGGACGGTCAAGCATAGCTGAAAAGTATAATCAAAGATGAGTGATAGTACAACCACTTTTCACTTTCATATTTTACTACAACATGTACGGTAATTACAATATATCATGTCCCTCTGAGATAAAGGTTTGGTAATTTTGTTGTAACAATCACAAGTGGTTTTGGTCCTTCCTCATTCAGCGAACAATTGGCGTGAATCATAAATAATTCATTTCACACATTTCGTATCAATTTGGATCAATTCTCAGCAGTCTCTCTGGACTCACCTCATAAATCTTTTATTAGATTAGAATAATCGTCCTGTACAATGACATAAGTAGTAATAGTCAGGAGATCCTCATTAAGCCCATAGCGGCCGCTTTCATGAGGGCCACCTGTAGATACATGACAGTTTACTAATAAATATGTTTAAAATATAGAGTGGAGAAAAGTGCTTTACCTATTGAGCAGAAATAAGTTGAGTACTGAAATATTAAGCTAGTGGGGCCTGGCTGGACAGCCGAGGAGGATTGCAAAAATAAAAATTATGGATGGAACAAATATCGTTACATTTATCAAGAAAATATTTTTTCACATACATGGCAAAACCATATTGACGAAGTGTATGAACTTTGTTCACAATGACATCTGGTGTTTTGTTCAGTGTATATATGATTTCACTTCTTACACAGTTTGCTGTCCCTACAAAATTTCTTCTTTCTGTAAATATGCAGTTTCTGTTTCTTGAATTGTGATTATAAATTTCAAAAGTTGGTCTTATTATAAAAGTTTTGAAATATTCAAGTAGTTCAATATCAATAAATTTGAAATAGAATTTCAGTTGTTGGTGAAGAAAGAGATCACTAATCATTAGTAAATTCAAAGTTTTGAAATTATTTTTCTAAAGTAATGCAACTCTGGTACTTTTATGACCCCAAAGTAGACAACCATAATTAAGGCTAGGGAGTACATGTGATTTATATATTGTTAGTAGAATATTCTGTAATAAAAAGTCTTTTATTTGTACAAAATGCCTATGGTTTTAGATTTCTTATATGAGATGTTATTAATGAAACTGTTCAAAATGAATTGTTTGTCAATTTGTATGCCTGAGAAATCAAAGTCATTCACACATTCAATTGTCTTGTTGTTTATTTTTTTATTTCAGGAATTGTTACTATTCTCTGTGGGTTATGAAAGATCGTGAAGTTTGTTTTCTTTTCGTTCAGGGACCATGTATCTAATTTTATCCATTTGTTAATTTTACCTATTTCAATGTTTGTATTGAAAGATAATTCTTGTGTAGTGTCAGATTTAAGCAACGCTTGAAAATGGCTTACTAAAGTTGATCATCAGGACACATTAGATGTTTAAAACGGTGTGTGTGTGTGGGGGGGGGGTGAGTAGGTCGTTTATGTCAACTATAAATAATAAAAGCCCCAAAATAGAGCGTTGTGGAACTCCAATAGTAATATTTGAAAGTCTGGATTTGGTATCATTGATTTCCACATATTGATTGCGGTTAGTCAAATAGTTTTTAAGAAGTTTTAATGCCATATCAATAACACCATAATCAGTTTCTTAATAAGAGCAATGTGGTGTAATATTTCAAAGGCTTTGGAAATGTTCATGAATATACTGACAAGAATCTCGAGATTATCCATGCTATTTGATATCCTATCAATTAGTTTAACAGTGGCTAGCTCCACGGAATGCAAGTCACGAAATACATTTTAATGGTTGTAATATAGAAGGTGTTCTTAAAAGTATTCATTGAATTGATTTAAGATAATCGTTTCCAATATTATTTTAGAACTTGCCAATAAGGATATGGATCGGTAGTTATCAAAGAGACCTTCATCACCCCTTTTAAAAAGGGAGTGGCTTCAGCTATTTTTAAATTGTCTTGGAAAAACTCCTGTAGCAATGGCTTGATTGCATTGAAATGTCAGATTTTATTAATATCGTTTTTATTAGCTTCATTAATTTGACTGAAATGTTTGCATGCCCACAGCTTGTTTTTTAGACTTCATGGAGTCCATTATCGTGACATAATGTCTTTAGCTGTGAGTTTAAAGAAAAAATTGTGTTCGCAGGAATTGTGGAAATAATTTTGAAAACCCATCACTCGCATTTGGTTCTGCTAGTATTTGGAGCGCATTTTAAACCCTTGGGTGGAAGTCTCTACGGTACCCATACTAACCTAAATTACACTAATTAAGCCTTTAAATTTTCCTATGGAATTGCTTCTACATTAACACCAAGCATGCGTTGTCGAAAGTCAACAGTTTCAAAGGAAGTAGACGGTCTGGGTCAACAGTTTTATTGGCGCCCTTTGGGGAAAGCTGTGGACACATTTTAGAAATGAACACTTGAAGTGATTATATTTTAAACGGTTCACGTTAATGTTTGCTGCCAGTGATCTACACGTCAAGATTCTGTTGGCGAGCAGCCAGTGGTAAAAATGATATCAGTGCACAAAATATATTGTGCCTCAAATTCTGACATAACAATCTTTCTTAGCGTGCTGACTGAAGTGATCCTTTGCCTTCACTGTCGTAATGCAACACTCAACGATATTTCCCGTCAGCCTACAAATGTATCTTTTATGACCAGGAACGGCCGGTTGACAGACTCAATGCAGGGGTAATGCTGGGGCGGGGGCACCTTTTACTTCGGCGATATGAGCATCCAAGCTCAAAATAGTTGTCTATCTGCCCACCAAACATTGGGATTTTGGGCTCTATTACTTTGACAATTAGGCCATTTGCAGTTTCATGTTGGTTCTTATTGAGAGTCATCAGCATAATATCCAAGTAGACCTACTAGATCTAATAAGTCTCGAATTATCACCAAACTCTAAATTGTATTTAAGTACCTCTTGTAACTTTGGAAATGTTGGAAAAGTCACCTATATGTAGTCGGAAGCTAGCTTTTATAGTTGGTCGTCATACTGTGCAATATCGTTGATGGGTGTATTCCTACGCCGAAAATGGCAGTTGTCTTGCTATTAAGCTGTACTTCTTGACTGTCTTTTTTTTTTGCTGATCTTTCCTGGAGTTTGATCCTCAATCTCAGAATGAAGTGACGAAAATAGATCAAAAGATCATATTAGGACAGGTAGTTGGTACGTTTCTGTCGTCTTTTTTCGCATGTGTTCCTTCGGCTGAAGTTTTGGTCACAAGCCATGCCACGCCCGTGAGCGTAAAGCGTAATTTTGAACAAACACACATGCGTATGCTACGTTTTTTTGTATGTTGCGACACCGGACTTGACTCTGATTCTAGTGATAGCAGCATTGGGATTGATTCATTCCATTCATTTTAGATACCTTAAATTCTTCTATTAACTCTAATTATATCATATCCATGGTATTCTTGGCGATTCTGCAGTTGCCGAAAAATTAGGAACTATGTCAAGTGAAAATCTGGTCAAGGAAAATGTCGCTGACAACACAAGAGACACAAAACGAAAGAGAAGTGAATCCAGTGTAAATTCTAGTAAAAATATTGGTACAAGCCTAGCAGTACAAATAGGTTTGGCTGTCCAACAGGCTTTTTCCAGTCCCGAAACTATATAGTGGTCCACATAATTATGGGAACACCCTCAGGGATGCCAACATTCAAGTTGTCATTTCAGGGACAAGTTATGAAGAACATCAAGGACATAAAATAATTAACAAAGAATATAGCAGCAAATACTAATTTTTGATGAGGGACACACACCAAAAGTTGGTCAATTATCAGTGATTTTCAGGGATTGTCCCCATTGATGAGGGACGGTTGGCATCCCTGCACCCGAAACATTGGGATATTTATACAGGTAGGTATTAATGAGGAAACAAATAACACTAGAAATGCATCATATCATGATTGATTGATTCAATGGATTAAAGCGTCACAGGTAAACTTAAGCATCGGTGGGTGGAAAATTTTGCCAAGCTTACTTTTACCCTTCATTAGATTGCGATTTAGCGTGAGAAACAAGAGAAAATCATTATGGTGTAGAATATGCATCTTTAAATGAAGTCATGGTTCATTAACCCTTTACAGAGGCATATCAAGCAGCCACAGAAAGGCTTGTTTGTAGGGTAAATGTCAATGTATGACATTAGTAGTGGGTCGGACCTCCCTTGGCAGCAATGATATCATCCATTCGCCTCCTCATTGACTTTAACAGTTTCTGTATTTTGTGGTGAGGTTTTGCTGTCCAATTTCTTTACCACAGCTCTTTCCAACATGTCCCATGCATTTTTAATAGGACTAAGGTCTGGACTGATAGGCGGCCAGTCCAGGTGAGTGTAGTCCAAGTGGTTCTCGTGAAAGTCTGTGATAATCCTTGCATGATGTGGCCTGACATTATTTTCCTAGAAGAGAAATCCTGGTCCCACAGATGATATGCCAAATGGGATTGCCGATTGGATCCAGGATATCATCTCTGTATCTTACTGCATTGAGGGTGTTAGGCAGAACCACAAGTTCAGATTTGTGATACCATGATATTGCTCCCCACACCATTATAGAACCACCTCCTTATTTGTCCTTTGCTGTGACATAAGGTTCAGTATATCTCCTCTCTCTTGGCCAACATACCAATTTCCCATCACAGAAATGAATATTGAACCATGAACATGACTCATAATTGAAAGTCCCCTGTCGCCATTGTTGACTGGACCATGCACGGTGACGTCATTACCATTCCAGTCTCATGAGTTTTCTCTGCGGGTTCAGCATTGGCATGGGCGCAGGTGAATATCCACATAAGCTAATCTGTCTCCATCTTCAACGAACTGTTTGCACAGAAATGTGGAGGTGTTTGGCTTCATTCAGCATGTTCAGCTGGTGTTCACGGGCATCACTTGTGGAGCAGAATGGGTCTTCACAGACAAACTGAGTGAGCAGTTCATCATCACTATCACTGGTCTTTTTCCTGCCCCCACTTCTTGGCCTGCCTAGTGCATCACCTGTCTCATGGTATCACTCCATCAGTCGGGATATAACAGATTTAGACGCCCCCAACTCAGCTGAAGCATGGCTCTGATATCAACCTCCACAGTCACACAACCAAACAATTTGCCACCGCTTGGGCACTGTCAAAGGTGTATGTGGATGCACCATCTTCTACCACCACTGCACAGGGAGACATTAAGTTTGGATTTGTCAATTGAAAACCAACTTAAAATGATGTCATGGGCAAAATGTGCAAACTGAAAACTTTAAATGTCAATTATCGGACAACGACTTTGTTGTCAAAACATTATATATTTTGTCACAATAGGATACACACAGGTGGGCAATTGTGTGGCAGACTTGTGCTCCACTAAGAAGCGTGGGGCAGACTTGGCAAAATTTTCGACTCACTCTTGTTTATGTGCCCCTGTACTGCTGCTTTAATCTGTTGAATCAGTCAAGCATGGCATGATGAAATAAAGCATATTTGATGGCTGTACACATTTCTGGTGATATTGCTTTCCTCATAAATACCTACCTCTATAAATATACCTATGTTTAGGGTGGTCCCATAATTATCTAAACCAGTATATATCTGCTATGAAAGACGCCCTATTGTCAGAGATCCGAACATCCGTGAAAGATCACTGCCACGAGAAGATGACGCCGGTTAAACTTCGTTTAGACACAGTGGAAGCCTCAGTCAAAAAACACAACAACATGCTATACAATTTAGGAAAAGAACGGCTGAAATCGGACATATGCCAAGAAATGATCGTCTCGGACAGACACAATAAGCTACTTATTATTGGGATTGCTGAGACTGAACGTGAATATATTCAACAAATTGTCCTTGACCTAGCCAAGAAATTATATGTGTGAGTAAAACCGGTCAAAAACAACTAAATAAGAAAAGATCAGTTCTTGTCAGCTTTTTTTCTGTCTGGGATATAAAACGAAGATTGTACTTCCAACGCACTAAACTCTCAAGCAAAGTCAGAATGTTGTATACCTTCATCAATGAAGATCTTGCAGACAAACAAGCCGAGATATTTTATTTCGCAAGGAAAGCAAAGCAGGAAAATTGATAAAAACAACATGGAGTATGAATGGCTCGTCTTGCATAAAAATAATTAGCGGAAACCCTGTTTTGATAGTGTCACTTGATGATTTCAAATGTAACTTGCCAGGTTTCGATTTATCTAAACACCGGAATGATAGAGAGTAAACCATTACGTTGCCCTGTAAACCAAAACAAATCATATCATTCTTATGAGAAAAATTTCTTTGCACGAAAGTGAACTCAGTGCCGTGCCGGGAATATGAGCTTCAAAGCCTCTGGGCCTTCATTACGCTTGAATAATAGAATAGTTCTATTTACATGATAATCAATGTACGTCGCCGCAATATAGTTCCCACAGAAGTCTCGCACAAAGTCCCAAGATGGCGCCCAATTATAACGTCGTTTGAAAATATTTGCATTTCTTTCTCCATCAGACATTCCACATTCTCCAATTCCTTATATTTTTGTACGGTTAGACAGTTTAAAGCTTGGCTTTCCTTCGGTAACATCTCTTCTATGAACTTATGCCTACGAACTCCAGTTTTCTAACGAGTCGCTGGACTCGTAGCTACAGCTGGCAAAAACTTCGTCAGCTGCTTATCGATTTTTTGTTCCAGTTTAATCTAATCAATTTCACCTCTCAACATAATTTTTCACAACATTCCAATGACTTTTACGATTAGTGACTCTTATAATCAGATCATCAGTGCCTTTTTCTTGTATATTTCGGTATTTAGTTTTCATCTTACCTGGTACACAGTAAGACTCATTCTTTTTGAAATGGCTAACTGAAATTAGTATATATAATATATATGTAAAAATGAACGAAAATCCAAACACTGACCCAACTGAAAATTATACGCGGTTAGAAAATGTTTGTAAACATGCACTGGAAAACAACTTTGCAATTAAACAAGTCAAAATTAACTAATACTAGCACAAAGAATCCAGATGGATACCTCAGGGTATAATGATATCTCTAGCCAACAGAGACAAACTGTACAAAAAAAGATTAAAGAGACTCCTATCAATTCAATAGTATATAACAGGCGCAAAAACGAACTTACAAACCTATAATAATAATATTCTTTAGAATGATATTAATCAAGCCAACGAAAAGTTATAACAACATCTGCAGTGACAAACATGAAGGATATATAAAAATACGTCGAAAATGATAAAGGAAATACATAACAAAACAAGAAGGAAAATGATTCTCCCACTTCTTCTAAAATAAATGGAGAAACCATTTTTAATAAACTGACAATTGCGAACAATTTCAATAAATATTTCTTAGAATTTAGTCTCAAACTTGCAACACAAATTAATCGCTTGAATAATGACGGTATTCAAAATTATTTACAATCCCTGCAAAGAATTTTTTTTTAAACGCATAACTAAGGACATCTTAATCAACATAATGGACTCCGTGAAATCTAAAACAAGCTGTGGTCATGATGGAATTAAAGTCAAATTAATTAAGTTCATAAAAGAAGACATTAGTGACGCTTTGACACTTCTCTTCAATCGAGCCATTGCTACTGGAGTTTTTCCAGACAACTTAAAAATAGCTTAAGTCACTCCCCTTTTTTAAAAGGGTGAAGAAGGTCTGTTTGATGACTACAGACCCATATACATATTGCCAAGTGTTTAAAAAATATTCGAGAAAATCATGTTTAATAGTTATATGAATACTTCAAAGTACACCTTCTATATTACCACCATCAATATGGAAATTGTGACTCTCATTCCAAGCAGCTCGCGATTATTGAACTAATTGACAGGATATCAAATGGCATGGATAATTTCGAGGTTACTTTCAGTATATTCATGTACCTTTGAAAGCATTCGAGACACTACACCACAATATTTTTATTAAGAAACTGATTATGTTTTTTATGATATGGCATTAAAACTTCTTCAAAACTGTTTAACTAACCGCAAGTAATATATGGAAAGGAATTAAACAAAATCCACACTCTTAAATATTACTATTGGAGTTCCACAAGGCTCTATTTTGGGGCCTTTATCATTTATAATTGTCATACATAACTTACCCCCTGCCCCCCCCCCCTTTGAAACCTATATTGCGGCCGATGATACAACTCTAGTTAGCACCTTTTAAGTGTTGCTCAAATCTGACACTACACAAGAATTATCTTTCAATATAAACATGGAACTATGTGAATGTGTAAATGACTTTAACTTTTTGGGCATACAAATTGACAAACACTTCAATTGGAACAGTCACATTGATAAAATGTCATATAAGATATCTAAAACCATTGGCATCTTGAACAAATTATGAGAATTTTTTTAATATTCTACCAACATTACATAAATCACATGTACTCCCTAGCCTTAATTATGGTTGTCTACTTTGGGGTCATAAAAGTACCAGAATTGCATTACTGTAGAAAAATGTATGAGAATTATAAGTCACAGTACCTTTAACGCACACACATACCCACTTTTCAAAACTCTGAATTTACAAAAGATAAGTGATCTCTTGCTACATCAATAACTGAAATTCTATTTCAAATTTATCAATAAAGAGCTAACTTAATATTTCAAAACGTTTTAAATCAGACCTGTATTTTAAATTCAGAATCACAATACAAGAAACAGAAACCGGATATTTACAGAAAGAAGAAATTTTGTAGGGACAGGAAACTGTCTAAGACATGAAATCATACATACACTAAACAAAACCCCAGATTTCATTCTGAACAAAGTTCATACTCTTAGTAAATATGGTTTTGCCATGTGTGTGAAATAATATTTTGTTGATAAACATAACGATATTTGTTCCATCCATAACCGTTATGTTTGCAATGCTCCACGGATGTGAGCTTCCCAGACAGGCCCCACTGGCTTAATACTTCAATACTCAAGATAATTCTCGTTACTATGTAAAGCACTTTTATCTTTTATTTTAAGAATACTGTAATGTATCTGTAGGTGGCCCTTATGATAGCGGCCGCCATGGCTTTATCAAGATCTCTTGACTATTACTACTTATGTCATTGTACCATATGCTTATTCTTGTCAATCAAAAGATTCGTGAGTTGTAGTACTTGCTCTAATGGTTCTGCATTTGTCACATTAACACTACGATTGACCCAGGTATCTCTGTGACCTTTAAACCTGGGTCAAGGTCAGACACAGGCAGTCCAAATGTAATTTATATCACGGGCCGTCATCATGTGCAACTTTAAAGGGGCAGTTCGAATAATTGCTCTTCAGGCATTTGAACACTCAAGTCATTGAAAGAGGCAAGGGGGATTGAGACCACTGTCAAGGCCACCCAAATGCAGTCTCAGTCAATACCCTCTAAAGGATACCATTTTATACAGTACGAAAGTCCCAGCTTAAACAGTTCTCCAGTGACAACCTAAACACAAATAATGAATTCATTCAGTGACCCTGGCGATGTGGTCAGAGTTACGCTTGTACAGCCTCGCTCTGGCTCGTACAATATGCCATGTCAAGGCCATCGCTCAAAATAAATCTGGAGTTATCGATGAAAACCGATTTGCTTAAGTTTTCCTATGGTTTTCAAATCAGGTCAAGGGCATACATATGCAGGCTAAATTCCGCCGTTAACAAGATTCAAAGCTACGCTTTCTCACATAGCAAACAGATTACACATTGTGAATGCATCATATTTTTGTAGTGTCGTGGTTAATTCCAACATGTAACGTAAAGCATTTGGGTTGGGTAACAGACTTACAGACAAGAAAAAATTATTAAAGGTAGGACTATTACTCTTGTATTTTGTACGAAACACATTGGTTTCGTGCTTTCAAACATGTTATTATTAAGACGAGATGCCTTAAAAGGGTAATGTACCTGTCAGATAACAACACTTTAAAGGACAAATTGCATACTCCAATCTGCTATGTAAATATATTTGATTGGAAACTAAGAACATCAAACTGACATATTACTAAGCTAATAGTTTTGCTACATCGCAGATAAAGTACTATTTGTGCAAATTAAACCATGGCGTTGTACCGGACATGCATCTAAACATTAACTAGCAATGAATGCCTTACAAGAATTTATTTATTTTGTTCAACACATGGCACACTTACGTTAACCCTTCCGGTGCCACCTTGAAAACTGAGCCCAATGCTTGGCTCTATGCCAAGGGGTGTTGCCATCGACCTGGACTCTTCTTATTGCCTGGTATACATGTATGCTGGCACTTAGGTCAAAGGTTGTTTCCACAAGGAATTTGAATGTGTGTTATATGGCAATTTTTAACACTGCGTCAATTTGTATAATGATGAGGCATTTGTAATAATTTGCAGCAAAATATAATATTGCGACTTTTTACAACTTGTAACAATACCTTTTGTAATTCATTTCCATTATACATACACGTAATAGATTTTTAATATGTTTGTAGATGTGTACACCTTGTATATTCATGAGAGTCGTCAAAAATGAGATGGACAAATATCATATAACTTAGAACCTTTCAGATTGGATTGACGACATTTGAATTTACTCAAATATATATTATTCAACGCGAATTCCACATTTTGATCGCCAAACGAAAGAAGTTTCTTTTTTATAATTATGTCAGTGCGCAATACATTTTCTCTAGGAGTTCTATATAATGGAAAACAGACATAATCTCCGTTGTTTATCTTTTGTAGCCAAAATAGCGCCCAGAACTATCGACAAGATTATGCCAAAACAAATAAATGGCAATTAAAGAAACCAGACTCAATGCCCTGTCAAGCATGTGAAATCTGCCCCGGTTGTAAACCGCAAGTATTATAGGGGGTCCTTGGTTCAAATGGCATTTAGTTTTCCTTGCTCATTACAGACATATCTATAATCCATCATCTTTCAAGACAACAGGAACTTTGCGAATGACACTACCTTTAGCCTATCGTTGTAACTTATGACCTCAAATTAACCCTTGTATGTGTATGTTTAAGAGGAAATACTGCCAAACTACTGCTGAATTCACAACCAGAGGTACAGGGTGATCCTTATGTTCAGTAGAAATGGCATGTCTGCAAGCTAGTCTCATATGTTGTTGGTTGTATAACAATGTATGCCTCAATTTACAACAAAGTTATCTTAATTATGGCAAATAAGGCAACCATTTACATTGCCATAAAATATCAATGTTGTTTATGAACTTATGTGGGTGATTTGCTTGGTGGTAACTGCAAAATTCACCTTGAAACGCGAGCAATCCTGTTTGTTTTACAGCATTGCTGCTTAAATGACGACAATCTATGGTAATTCCCCACCGCCAAGTTGAAATCAAAATGTTGAATTTTGGCCGAAAATGTGTTGCCACTTAATGTCTGGTCAACAGTTTGTTTACCAGATATCATGTGTTTTGAAGTTCATAAACAAAATCTCGAGCCTGGAACTTGTTGTCTCCAAACAAATGCTTGTGAATGTAGAATGCTTCGATCAAAATCGGGAGTTTTTCTTGTGGCATATTTTGTGGCATGCAAGTTGTTTAAACAACAAGCAGTATACTCTCTCACATTAACATATTAATTTTTCATTTTTGTCTGAATGGCTTCAATCCTACTCTTTCTACGATCATTGTACTTTAATCCCATCCTGCGTTAACCATGCAGCCCTGCAAATAAAACCAGTTTGTAGTCTTCTTAGATCACAATGTTTATTCTGTTTTAAAACCTTACAATGCACACTATTTTATAAAACTTTTATATTTCCTTGCTCGCGATAGGACACCCAAAACTGGACTGTATTCAGCACCCTGGAAATATGATGGAGAAAGCATAGATTGGGTGTGCTAAGTAGGCAAGTTCTACTACCATGACGATATAGATTGGCATGCTCCGGCAGTTTAGTAGGCAAGGTATGCTAGTATGGTTCCACTGATTGCCGGGTGTTGGTCTGCTCAAAAGGTACGTGATACAGGCTAGATACCACTGATTGTCTTGTTTGCTATGCTGAATACTGAAATGATGCCATTGAATAACCATCCTGGAAACAGAGTCCTTGAAATCTGAGCTTGAACATTTTCCTTGGGACATTACTTAGCCATATAGCATGTGTTACATTTACTCCCATGATATTCAGTGCCATTTCCTTGTATATGCATACGCATAAAGTACATAGGAATTTAATTACTTTATCATTTATGTTAGTTTTGGCAGGCTGATCTTAAGGCTATGGCGGATCATAGTCCCGGACTTCCAGAGAAACAAAGCGCAAGTTCTGACACATAAGAAAAAGTGACTAAATCATTGGATATTATTTTCACCAAACATTAACAACTTTAATCTTTGTTTGGCCTGATATTTTTCGATGTAAAATTTCCATCTACCCAAAATTTACTAACTTCCCAAAAAATCTTATAAATTCAGTTTCATTGCAGGTTCTTGCTCTGCTAAAGAGTTGTCAGTTTTGTTTTCTAAATATTTAAAGAAGTGACAAGGAGTTTGGTTCAATTCCTGTTGTCAAATAGAAGCATCTTCCAGTGTAAAGAGGTGTGAATTTTATCCAATTAGAATATCTTGTTGGAACAGTTCAATGGTATGGATGATCATTTACCTGATAAACAGATTACAAATTCAGTTTCATTGCAGGTTCTTGTTCTGCTAAAGAGTTCAATAAATAATGCTTATAGTAAACCAAAATACACAAAGTTTAAGTTTGCATACAGAGATCCTCAACATTTCACATATATGTTGCAGTACTAGTAGTGGTACACTTTATAGTATTCTGTGTGAAACACCAATTAACCGAGAAAATATACATAAAAGTGGTTCCATTTCTTTTAATGCACATTGAGGTTCCCTTTTCTTGTGGAAATATTTTCCTCAATTCCTTTGATTTGATTTACCAATGTATTAAAAAGTTTGATATCAGACAAAGTGCTTTATGTTTGCATATGAATATACACCTTTTTCCCAGCAGGAATAATAGATTGAATATAGGTTTCAGAGAACTGCCTCTAAAAAGATACTTCCCTCACTGAAAAATTGATTTACTTGAACCAAATCAATAAAACATCTTCGGAAAAACATATTCTAAAATTTACGCGTGATTCTGCAAACTTCCAAAAATGTTTTATGGTTTCAACCTGTGTTTTGAAAAAGCTTCATTTATTTGTATCAGTTATTTTCCACTTCAAAAGAATATTGAATGCTCTTAAAGCTGTTTATATGGTTGATTTATAAATAATTTAAAACTTTCAAACCATTCATTTTCTTCAATAATTACCTTAAGCTTCTGTCGCCATTTTGTTTTCTTATAATAGAATCTAAAATCGTAGAATACACCACTTTGGGAACTTTTTTCTTTCATAACCTTCATAAGTAGGTTTTATAATTAGTATTAAACAAGGTATGTGGAGTGTTTTGTAAAAAAAAGCTCTTGCTAATTAATTTAATATAATATTATTACTCTTATTGAATCGAAGGACACCGCATGATAGATTAAATGCTTGTGATGTCCATCCATTATTTATCACACAGCTTTGAATGTTATTATAAAATTGGTCATTCCATCTCACTTATGATGGACTAATATTAAAATTATACAAACATTTTTTAAATAAATGTCCACTCAACAAAACCAAATGCCTAAATGAAAAATCGATTAACAGTAAGAGTGCATTACTTTTCTGATCATTACTATGATCAGTTATACTCAAAATTTTGTTTTTGTCTTTGTTTTCATCGATATATGTATGTTCCAAGTACCCTCTTTGGTCCTCATTGGTAAAGTTTGGCAAGACTTTTCTTCCTTCTCAATGCATTTCAGTTGTAATGTATTTCATCTTTTTGGTAATAAGGAAATAATACCATGCTGTTGACTATTGCACAGCATACCCTTTTGGTAGGCCCGTTTTAATGCTTTTAGTAAATTTGATTTGACATCTGTCTAAAAAATATTAATAAAATGCGGCAGCAAAGCCACCTGACCCAGCAGACTTATTGTTGTGACAACTTTCAATTTATCTAAAAGATCCTGTCTGTTTTGGTGATTCTGTCTTTTCACAGACAATTGATATTCCAATGGGAACTGATTGTGCACCTCTTTGGTCAATTTATATTTATTCTACTATATCGTTTTTAGTAAAGCTCTTAAAGGATAAGAAAATATAATATAAATGTTTCAAGATGACATTTGGATGTATTATGACCTATTCAGCATTAATGATAAATACGTTTGTAAATATATTTCACAAATATACCTTGATGATTTTGAATTAATGATGTACAATGATAATAGTGAAAGTTTAAAATCTATGTCAAACGTAGAGATTTTGAATTTAACACAGTGAATTATCCTCACATGTGTAGTAACAATCCACTTTAGCAAACTTACAGTATCTATGTGTAAAGGTTTATTGACATAAATAGAAGTAGAGTGTGTTGATAATGTTCCAGATCATAAATATCATGAAAACCATGCAGGCCTAGTTTCTTCTTTTCCTGTTAACTCAGCTGACTGACAAGTCATAAGAACCAAAAGGTGATAGGCATACGCTGTATCTTTTTATCCTTGGCACAATGATAAATTTTGATTTTTAAATGGTTAGGCCCCTATGTTTTGGAAAAACAAGTCTGTAGTTAATGAAGAATATTTCAAAGGTTGAAATTACAGATCATTTTTGAAGTTTCTAGGAAAGTTAATTTTATAGAAATAAGGTGTACTAGAGGTGTTATATAAATGATGTAGTAAATGTGTAATAGGTTAGAAAAATATTACGGACATTCATACATTTCAACCCAACAATGAGAGCAAAGGCAAATACAGCAAAGGGTAGAGATTCAAGGGTTAGCAAAACATCAACATTCAGCTTTCACTACCAATGTGAACACATTTCACTCTTGACTTGAGACAGGCAGCCACCCATAAAAGGAAAAAGGGTAACAATTGTAGCTGATGTTTTACACAACGCGTGTATGAAAGAAGATATTTCTTGAAATACAGAGTTACTAGCATTATATCGATTTAAATTACTAGTAACTTTTGTTGGTACCTGCCTCAAGTCAGGAGAGATGTTTTTCGTCAGACTGCATTTTATACTCATTAACTGACACATAAAAATATAAATGTGTTGGTATGGTTGTCTTGCACTTCTGGATTTAGGCTTTTTGTGTTTCATAGCTGACGGGTTTTGAATATGGGTGGTTCTTGTTTACCCGGATTTTTGGTGCAGTTTCTCTGACGTTAATGAATGCTGGTGTCTGCTTCTAGTTTTCATGACGGTCATTTTTTTAGGTTGTCAATATGACAGCTTATCATCTTTAGATATGCAATGAATAATGTGTTATGCTTGGTTGATATTCAAGTCTTGCTGGTGTCTCTGGTGATGTTTGTGTTGATGAGTTTGTCAATGTTCAGACAGCTTTCAGCTTGGACTAAATTTAGAACTCAATATTCACACGTAATGATGTCATACAACTATTGGACCATTACAAGAATTTCTTTTCTACTCACAGTAGTTTGTGCAGCCTTTGTACGGGATTATATGTGCACAACCATGTTATGGAAGCTGCCCAACAGATGCTGGAGAGACAACGAGTCCAGCTCAAGAAAACCTTTAGGATCCAACTGACACAAGCTCTGATCAAAGTCTAAACCTACTCACATTTACATATGTCACCAATAATGTTAGAAGAGGTTTGAATTCTTAACGTTATGAATTATCAGATTACAGTTGCATATGGATCCGCTCTAACATGTGAACTTGCCATTTCTAACTGACAGAACTACTGGTTGTACACTGACAAATATTAACAGCAAAATATGTGAAATGCACATGTGCTCCCTTCAAATACAACATTTAATCACATACCTATTCACATTATATGATTATATGTGCTACATCAACTTTCAGTTCTGTAAAGGTACCTACATAGTCTCTCTATGTTGTTCGTAGTTTTGTATTTAGTAATACATGTATGATGAATTTCCCTTTTAACTTTATTTGAAACATCTGTATATCATACACATATGCATATGATAAGTGTTTACATTCAATTTGTTCATTGCATAGTCTTGCAATCATTTCTGGCAATCCACGCCCACTTATATCCCACATAATTCCCAATCGGTCGGTCGGTCTGGGAACAATCCTTTTACTTTTTTGTGTAAATCATAGGGATAATTTTTCATTGATGGCCTGATACCTCCTCTTCATATGGTGCTGAAGACTTTAATGCAGATGTATTGATGACCCAAGCTTCCAGATTGGCCAGACTCCCCGAGTAACTCCTGCTTTCTTTGATTTTAACAAGACTATTATGTACAGACGTTTTGTCTATTGCCTGAACAATCGACTTGGTGTAATGTGGCATTTAGGTCTTCTCAATATGGACAGTCAGATCGATCAGGCTGTGCTGCAACTGGTACAGATACCTACGTTGGCAATGCTGCATGGAGAGCTACCTTGGCTGGCACTGCCACCTGAGGGGCTACCTAGGCTAGGGCTGTAGCTGGGATGGCCACCTGGGCTGCAGCAGAGATGTGCACCTGGGCTGGGGCCGAGACTGGGGCTTGGATGGCTTCCCACGCTGTAGCTGCTGATGGGATGCCTCGTTAGGCTGGGAGTGTGGCTGGGTTGGCTCCAAGGGCTGGGGCTGCTGCTGGGATGGCCACCTTTGCCAGGGCTTTGGCAGAGGGGACTACATGGGCTGGGGCTGCAGCTGAATGGCTATGTTAGCTGGTTGGTTTTGTGTGTGTGTGTGTGTGTGTGTGTAGCTTTCTCTTTCTCTAGATAATTTACTTTGATTTAATTAATCTGAGCAATTTAATTTTATACTCCACCTTGGTGTGGAGTAATGTCACCTGCCTGAATGTTATGTTCAAAATTTAGCAAGTTTTCTGTAACTTCATTATGTGTTGGAAGAACAGGTAAATAACATATTTTCCTAGTACAAAAAATCAACTGCACTTCAGTATAAAATACAGCTAATTCAGTAAACACCACTTGCCTGAACGTTGTATTCATAGTGTTTCTATTTCTATTTTATTATATGTTTGAAAACTGACCCAGGTAATAATCATATGTATATATGTATATATATATATATATATATATATATATATATATATATATATATATATATATATATATATATATATATATATATATATATATATATATATATATATACCTGTGAAGTATCACCGTATATTGCATGGGCTACTTTTATTATTCAAAAATTGTACCATTTTCTCTTCTAATTGCAATATGCATTTCACAATCAGTCTAATTTGAGATTAACATATCACATAATGTTTCTTTTGGAGACTCATCCACAAGCAGAATTCTCAATGGAAATATTATAACGTGTCCTTTATTACTTATACGTATACATATATGTTATCACAAATTGTAAGGTTGTACTATACAGTGATACCTGTCAATTCCTGGATTAGAAGGATACTCACTTATATGGGACAGATGTTCCCAGAGCAGAGTAGTTTTTAGTCATTTCCATATATTCAGTACTGCAGTAAAGGGACTCCTCTCTATTATGTATAAACGACAATGACTTCAGTGCCGAATGAAAACATTGCCTGTATACTGGGGCATACTGTCCGGTCTCAGGAAGTCATTTAACTGGTATAAACATTCCTATGCACAGCTGCCTTTCCTACTCGAAGTCACATGTTAACTCAGTCACGGGATGAATTGAATTGTTTAGGATATACCCCTTGCAGTACCTACTAAATTTGCATTTGCACTTATCTCTAAACACCTGAATAAACATGTCAATGCAGAAGGACAGCCAAAGGCAATTGAGTAAGCTGTTCTCATTAGTGTATCAATTAGCCATTTAATTTCCTGAAATTAAACCTTTTTTTTTCAGAAAAACATTATCCATATCGATAAATTTCAGCTCAATCATGAGAACAAATTTGAATACAGGAAAAGGCAGAAATTCACTTTCCAATACCAATGTGAAGAAATAAGTTGGACCTCAAAGGGTTTGAACCAAACGGTATTGGAAAGATAAAATGACCCATCATGGGTTATCAAAATTTTGTAACTGAGGCTCAACAGCCCTTTTTATACTCTACGTTTTTTTAGCCCTGTAGGAAATATTTCTATTCGTTTGATTTTATTTACTGCTCCAGCTTTGAGATAGGAGGGTAGGTGGACTACAGTTTATAATTTATCAGAAACAAAGCTTTAAAATCTAAATTGATATGAGTTGAGTAAAATGTTAGGCCACAATGTATAAATCTGATGGGTGTGATGTTTGGTCAGTCACAGGGCTTGACCTACTAAAGTTGATATCACAATGAGCAATATTTGATAATAATTACTATACATCCTCTTATCCAAGTGTTCCTACTGGCAAGTTTTACTGTATGTATGTACATATTGGTACAAACGTTCTTTTGACTCGTGCTTAAAGTACCATACCTGGATAATAGGAACACTTGTCAAGTAGGGACACTTTTGCCCAGAACCATAAGTAGTAAGAATGCATTATGTGCCTAAATCATACACGAAAATCAGTCAAGTGAAAAATACGATAAATTTATGTCGACCTGTATGGGATTCGAACCCACTACCTTCGGCACACTCGCCTAGCCAAATGGAGAGTCCAACACGGTGACCTCTAGGCCATCGGGACAACCCAAAAAGGTTGACCAAGGACCCAGGGTGATGTCATAGCAGGTGTGGCTTGTACATTGACACGGTAGGGCACTTCCACAGACCGACAATTTATGAAATACACCTCTAATATAATTTCGAAGTCGGAACAATGGCCCACAGCACTTCGAAACCAATAGAGTATTATCAAGGGAAAAATACGATAAATTTATGTCCACCTGTATGGGATTCGAACCCACTACCTTCGGCACACTCGCCTAGCCAAATGTAAAGTCCAACACGGTGACCTCTAGGCCATCGGGACAACCCAAAAAGGTTGACCAAGGACCCAGGGTGATATCATAGAAGGTGTGGCTTTTACATTGACGCGGTAGGGCACTTCCACAGACCGACAATTTATGAAATACACCTCTAATATAATTTCGAAGTCCGAGCAATGGCCCACAGCACTTCGAAACCAATAGAGTATTATCAAGTGAAAAATACGATAAATTTATGTCGACCTGTATGGGATTCGAACCCACTACCTTCGGCACACTAGCCTAGCCAAATGTAAAGTCCAACACGGTGACCTCTAGGCCATCGGGACAACCCAAAAAGGTTGACCAAGGACCCAGGGTGATGTCATAGCAGGTGTGGCTTGTACATTGACACAGTAGGGCACTTCCACAGACCGACAATTTATGAAATACACCTCTAATATAATTTCGAAGTCGGAGCAATGGCCCACAGCACTTCGAAACCAATAGAGTATTATCAAGTGAAAAATACGATAAATTTATGTCGACCTGTATGGGATTCGAACCCACTACCTTCGGCACACTCGCCTAGCCAAATGTAAAGTCCAACACGCTGACCTCTAGGCCATCGGGACAACCCAAAAAGGTTGACCAAGGACCCATGGTGATGTCATAGCAGGTGTGGCTTGTACATTGACACAGTAGGGCACTTCCACAGACCGACAATTTATGAAATACACCTCTAATATAATTTCGAAGTCGGAGCAATGGCCCACAGCACTTCGAAACCAATAGAGTATTATCAAGGGAAAAATACGATAAATTTATGTCCACCTGTATGGGATTCGAACCCACTACCTTCGGCACACTCGCCTAGGCAAATGTAAAGTCCAACACGCTGACCTCTAGGCCATCGGGACAACCCAAAAAGGTTGACCAAGGACCCAGGGTGATGTTATAGCAGGTGTGGCTTGTACATTGACACGGTAGGGCACTTCCACAGACCGACAATTTATTAAATACACATCTAATATAATTTCGAAGTCGGAGCAATGGCCCACAAAGTCGAGAACCATTCAATTAAAATCGGTTTCATGCCAGCAACTCTCATCTTTAAGAAATATCTTGCCTCATACACACATTGTCAAAACTGTCAGCTGCATTTGTTTCGTTTACATATTTACTACATCATTTATATAACATTTCAAATCCGCCTGATATCTGTGTAATAAATTTTCAGTTTTACCCAGAAACGATTGTTTTAATTTCATTTTTTAATATTCCTGTTTTTTTAAATAGAAGGGAATCACGAGAGTCAAAGTTGTCAAAATAGGTGCATACTGTAGCAGAGGCAACAAACCTTGACACATGGAAACGATTACCTTGCCCAAATCGAACATTGCTGTCCATGTGAGTGTAGTTTACAATATTGAATTCAAAATCATCTCATTTTTCACATAAATTAATCTTTAGTTCACTTTTATCATTATACATTATGTTTTAAATGAACATTCCATGTCATTTTCTGTAGAGTCCTTTAATTCTGAATTATCATGGTATTCTTGTGAAATATATTCTCGAAAGTCTTTATCATTGATGCTGAACGGGTTCTTAATATAACTTATGTCAACTTAAAACATTTGTCATGAATTTCTTCTCTTTTTTCAGCTTTACAAGAAACTTATAGTACCCCATTGGAATATCAATTGTCTGTCTAAAGATGGAATTGACACATACGTTATGAATCAAAACGTTCAACAACTCAACAAAGTGATCAGCCAGATTACCCAGCCATCACATTATTTTTACCAAAGTATGTATTTTACAAGATGTGGTCATTCTTTGAAAAGTATTTTCTCTAATGTTTTATGTATGAGAGACTTCATATATTCTTTCAGATTGGAATAAGGAATAGTTGTGTATATAGAAGAGAAGTCCCAAGATGAAATCTGTTTAAAAGGTAAATGATTATCTGTAGCATTCAAATGCTCTAACAAGAACATCGAATTAGATTAAATCCAAAACCCGTTGATGGCGAAAAATGCTTCTATCACCACAGTAATTAAACAAAAATCCTTGTATCGTCTTTAAGCGTTTAGACAACAAAACAAACAATTCTATAGTATAGCAAAATTTGGAACCTGCTGTGGGTATAAAATGAAATGATTTTAATGCAGTTTCGGAAGTGAATCAATTTTAGGTAAATGGGCATGTACACCAGAATATTTCAACCCAAATGAAGATAAACATCGTTGATGTTTGTTCAAAATAATAGCTAAAGGTTCATTTTCTTTGTCATTTTGATAAGAACTTGAGTTGATGAATAGATCGAGCTCAGCGATTGGAACCGTGAATAAAACTCTTTGCACAGAACAATTTTATTATTGGATACTTTAGTGTCTGAGGTTAATGATGAATATTTCTAAGGTTGAGAGGACCGGTTTAAAACCACCAGTTGCTTTTTCTGGGTGACTGCCTGTCTCAAGTCAGGAGTGAAATTTGTTTCTTCACATTGGTATTGGAAGAGAAATGTTGATGCTTTGGCAAGTCTGGAATCTCTTTGCTGTCATTGTTGGGATTGGAATAAATGAATATGGATCATGTTTTTCTGTACTATTTGAAAATTACTTCATTGGCTATGTTGTGCTGTGGGCTTTGTTCTCCGACTCATAGTTATAGCGGAGGTAGAGTGTGTTTATAATGTTCCAGATTCATAAATATCACAAAAACGATGTAGGCCTACTTTACTCTTTTGCTGTAAAGTTAGCTGACTGGCAAGTCGGAAGAACTGAAAGGTGATAGGCCTATCAGGTCTCTTTTTATTTTTGGCAGAAGTAATGAAATTTGTGCTTTGGGTGGTTAGGCCTATACATTTTGGAAAAGATTTAGTGTCTGCAGTTAATGATGAATATTTCTAAGGTTGAGAGGACCGGTTTAAAACCACCCGTTGCTTTTTCTGGGTGACTGCCTGTCTCAAGTCAGGAGTGAAATTTGTTTCTTCACATTGGTATTGGAAGAGAAATGTTGATGCTTTGGCAAGTCTGGAATCTCTTTGCTGTCATTGTTGGGTTTGGAATTAATGAATATGGATCATGTTTTTCTGTACTATTATCAGCAGGTGAAAAAACATAATTTTATCATGCATCTCTTGGTTGACTATTTTCTTGTTGCAAAGTCAAACATTGTGGTTTAGGCAGTATATCCACTAAGTTCTCAACAAACAATACATCACTATAATAATGACAAATCAACGCAAAGTGTAAAAAGTAGACGTTGTCCGGATTAGCTCGGTTTAGATAAGGTAACTGTAATCGTAGAGGAACATATGCATGACAGAAACACCAATATAATGTAATGTGTCAGGAAATGGAAGTATGTACATAATTACAGTGATGGGTGGGGTTTTGCAATGTCACATCTAATAGTAGTGAGACCATTACGTGTCTATATCCACGCCAAGTCTAAACCCATCCAAATCTTGGCAGGTCTATCAACATGAACGTCACCAGATACAATAGCAAGACATGAATAGCCATCAAGAAATACATTTTCCATTGAACATCTAAAGAAGATAAGCTGTCATATTGATAATGAAGAAACAATTAGTGTTATGAAAAGTACATGGACATAACAGTTTAAACAACGTTAGAGAAACTGCACCAAAAATCCGAGTAAACAAGAAATATCAATTGTAAAAAACCTTCAGGAACAAACCAGCCAGGTCAAACTCCACAAGTTCAAAGTAGACACACCAACAGCTTCATGATATTTTAATATATCAATCTACTAATACGAAATGCAGTATGAAGGAAAACATATCTGTCCTGACTTGAGACAGGTAATATCAAACGTTAGTAGAAGTAAAACTCGATTTGATGCTAGCAACTCTCAACTTCAAGAAATAGGGTGCCTCATACACACATAAAGGTAAAGAAAATAAAAAGTGACAGTGGGCCCAAAGCGGGATAACAGTAAAAACATGCACCTTTGATTATCACATTAATTCATTTGTGTTGGTAAAGGTATTTACTGAGCAATGGATAATTCTGTGCCGCCCCCCCCCCCCCAACAAAATTGGTGGAATATTTGGACACAATACTTGATCATTTTCAGAATAACCACAACCTTGTATCTCCCCCGTTTAGCATGCAAGCAGCATGAAAATGTGCCTGACACATGTACCAGCGTAGCATGCAAACTGCCAGGATATGTACCGAACACATGCATCTTTTCTTTCTGATGCAACATCTTACGGAAGCTTATACACAGTGCAATTATATACGAAATCTAAACTTACCATTATCACTTGTATAGATAAAACATTTAATTTTCCAGATTTTCCACGAATAAACACAGAGTATCAATGCTAAATTTTAGTCATGAATTTAACAATAAGGACATAATACAAAGCCTTATATCCGACCCCAAACATAAATCCATTCATAAATTATGGTAAACTGGAAAATACACTATGTCAAGGAAGAGAAGCACACCACCCAGTAAAGACAGTCAATTTTAACAAGCACAAGCGTAAACGATGTCCGTGGATTTATCATGGCCCACTGAAATCAATAAACTTTCGTGGCTATTTATACATTATATAAAAAAAGCCTTTTCATTCAGTTGAATGGGAAAATGTTAATCTGCAAGTTTATATAAAAAATCTAAAACAAAAATGTGTTCCAACTTGTAATATTCAAAAACGATATAAGGAATACACAGGGCACAATCAAATCCGTCCCCAATATGAACAAACCGACTTTCTCTTTTCTTCCTGATAGAAAATCCGAAAATCACAAGTAAATATAAAATAGCTGATCGTGTTAACATTTTTAGGAACATTGGTCCTAATTCAGGTGATAAAATAAATACATCAGGTTTACGTTCCTTTTCATACTAACTTCCAAACCTTACTAATAATATTTCACCTTTCACCTCTGCGGCCTGGGTTCGATTCACGGCCGCAGATGCAAGTGGAAAGAGTTCCTACCACTCTGACTCTGCACGATGGTTTTCTCCGAGCCCTTCAATTTCCTCCACCAAACAATTGAGTAGGATAGTATACGGCAACATTTATGCCATGAAGAGTGATAAATATAGGCCTGGCCTGATTTGCAATCCATATTAAAGATATGAGTCTATACTTACTAATAGTATCGTTTTATTTTTCAGAGATCAACTCTGACGATGTCATATCCATTTTAAATTACTTCAAATCCAGTACCGGTCACCATGATTTATCAATGATGATCAATGAAACTTCAAAAAAGGCAAATTTCCTTCTCTATCTCATCCACTTGCATGGGTAATTATTCAATCTATCAGGTCTTGGATATTTTCTGACAGACTGACGATTGTGAAGGTACTGTTGCTTTTCAAAAACGGGAGATAAGATTCAATTGGATAACTATAGACCAATATCGCTCATTCCTTCTTCTTTCCCAAGTATTTGTAAAAGTAGTTTATAAGCAACTCCACGATTATTTTGGGCCCAATCAACTCTTTTACAAAAGCAGCCATACTTTTAAAATTGCACGTTTGACCAAGACGGCAGCTCTTGACTTTTTTTAATAGAGTTCTTGGCTCTTTTTTTATTCTGGCAAATGACCTATTATTCTTTGTATGGTTTTACCCGAGGCCTTCAATACATTTAAACATATTCTTTTTGAAAAGCTTAAACATTATGGTATAAATGATACTCTCTTACTCTGGTTTAAAAGTCATGTTAGTTATAGATTATAGTATGTATCTTGTAAAGTAACATCTTCAAGCCTTCTTCCTTTTCAAACAGGGGTAGCCTAAGGATCTGTGCTTGGCTCTCTTCTCTCAGCACCTACACACTCAATATGCACCTTTTTCATCAAAATTTGACTCTTTCTTCTATATGAACGGCACAACTTGAATACACTCTATTCCTTGAAATAATCAATTGCCAAAAATATACACTGACTTGTCCGAAATACAAAGAAGAAACTACAAAAAGTCTACAACAGGCTAGCAGCTTATAAATTATCTTTGAATATACCAAAAAAAAAAAAAAAACGAAAACAAAAACAATACAGAACAGAGCAAAACAAAACAAATACTGATATTCCGTTCCCCTCAACAAGAAATGAGCCAGATATTAGATTTCAAAATTAACGGAATTTCAATTTAAAAGTCCTCTGAGTTTGGCTTTTAGGTCCATCCATTCCCGAAACTTTCAATTGGCAATCAAATATATAAAAAAAA
The DNA here is from genome assembly GCA_964020975.1 of Hermodice carunculata. NCBI lineage: Eukaryota > Metazoa > Annelida > Polychaeta > Eunicida > Amphinomidae > Hermodice > Hermodice carunculata. The sequence goes on from OZ026614.1 coordinate 36,416,431, forward strand.
TCAATAAAGTAGGAAAGGACTTTTCAAAATTAATAGGTATTTCTAAAGAGCTGAACAAGTATTAACCCCAAAACACACTTACATTTATTTATAATTCACTTTTTGTACCCCATCTTAACCATGCTATACTGGCATGGGGTTTTCATGTAACCGCATTTTCATTTGACAAAAATCTAGTGTTTGGCTCATAAGTCTTAAAAACATATCACGCCCATACTGATCCCCTTCATAGGCCACTACACATTCTTAAAGTCGAAGATTTATTTGTTTGAACTAAGAGCTGTGAAATTTTACTCCTGATACCTTGGGAACAATTTTCAAGCACATTTAAACAATATTTCCACAGAAGAACCAGCAAATTACTTCTATCCAGCAGGACGCTAAAATACCCATATGCAAGTATACACGAACAATGGCTTAATTGGCCTGTAAATATCTGAGCATCAAAGCCATGCCTTAGTGGTCTTGCTTGATGTCATACAACGGTGTGGGTATATTACAAACAAATACACTAGAAAGAAGTACATTTTCTCTAGAAACTGCCCACAGAAACCGGGGGGTATGAGAAATGTTGAAAAGTAAGTTTTAAAGTCACACTTAGTGCTTTACATACTTAAATTATGAAATGCTGTCAATGGTGGAATATACATTTCAATCCTCAAATTTTGCAGGACTTTCTATTGTTCTTCATGTTCACTCATGCATTTCAAGCACATAACTGTTCCATGCAATCAGGAGAGTTCAGATGGAAAAACTATAGACAAAACAATTATGTTGACCCAATGGATCTATGTCTTATCTATAGGATCATATGGACTTTACTGCTGGCAATTCCTTTGTGCGTGCCTATAAATGTTGATCTTGAACACACAAACAACTGGCAAGAAGTACAGAAAAACATGACCCATATTCATAAAATCCAAATCCAACAATGACAGAAAACACATTCCAGAGTTACCGACATTAACATTCATCTTCCAATACCAAATGTGAAGAAACAAATTTCACTCCTGGCTTGAGACAAGCAGTCACCCATAAAAAGCAACTGGCGAATTTAAACCGGCCCTCTCAACCACTGAAATATTCTTCATTAATTACAGACTAAAGTGTTTCCAAAATGTATTGGCCCAACCACTCAAAACCCAAATTTTATTACTTCTGTCAAAATTAAAAAGAGACCTGGTAGGTCTGTCACGTTTTGGTTCTCCTGACTTGTCAGTCAACTGAGTTTATAGCAAAACAATAAAGTAGCCTACATCGTTTTTTGTGATATTTATGAATCTGGAACATTATAAACACACTCTACTTATAAAGAACTCTTTATGGCCAAATTAAATCAAACACAGTGTATTGTAACCCAGTACTTAAAATAGTGAATTTATTTTGTCTGGGGACATACACAAACACCCGGCACCTGTACGTTTCCCTTGTGGACTTTGCCAGAAGCCAGTTGCCAGGACCCACAGATCCCTCTGATATGCAAACTGATTTTATGTTTTTGATATAAAATGTGGTTGGGTGAATCCTGGTGATTTCAAACAATTTTCAACATGTAGCTTTTCATGAACTTGCCCTCCATGGGTACAACCAGCTCACGCTTTCATTAATATATTTTTTTCAAAGACGGCAGGAAGAAGCAGTGCTGCATAATATAAGAGTGATTTTTCTTCTAACTCGAGTAATAAGAAATGATTTTCATGGTGAAAGTACATTTAGTTACACTTAGAAACCTGATCATGATCAAAACCATTATGATCAATGTGAATGCTTCAAAATGAGGGAGTTGCACTTTACACATGCAAATGTCAGGAGCTCCCCACACAAAATGGACGAATACCTTATATGGTCAAGTCCTGGAACCCCTCCGTTACTCACTTCCCCTAAGTATCTTTGTCATGAGAGTTATATATCGTAGGTGACTTTAGTATATATATATATATATATATTCTATGCCAAAGTCAAATAGACTTGCATTTACGGCATAAATATCAAAGGACATTTGATATGAAGCAAATTATTACCGAGTATGCTCGAGTGTCTGTGTCAACAGCTTCCATTTTAGACATAATTCTAGTTTAGAATATCACACAATCAGGAGTTATCCATGTGCTTTTAGCCACAATTGTGCTATTAACTGTTCACGTAAGCTTTCCAAAGGACAATCATCTCAGAACAGAGTAAGTCAAATACGATGCATGAGGGATTACAAAGGTGATGTCTTCTTAGAAAAACTTCGAGAACAGGGTCTCATGTCATCAATAGTGAATCGATCACTTCAGGGTGATCAGTCTTTACCCATACTTTTATGAGAGTTATTTATGACATTGCTTTTCTCAGAAATGTTCTCTCAAGACAGAAGTTCAATCAATGGTTCTCAGGGGACATTCTATATCTTATAAGACAACGAGACAAAGCATGGCTAAGATTTAGAATAGTTCAATTAGATGACCTGTTTCAGGAATTTAAACAACTGAGAAATAAGACACAAAGAATGATAGCTAAAGCAAAGTAAGAGTATATAAAAGACCTTATTGATGAAAACAAAGCCTGTTTTAAGATTCTTTGGAGAACAATGCAAGACCTTGATGCGCCAACAAAATCCAAAACGTTGTGTGCTCATATTGGGTTAAAAAGAGATGATAAAAAGGTTCTGACGGTGAGTTTATGGCTCGAAGATTTAATCACTTTTTCTGCAATATAGTCAAGGTACTAGTGAAGCTTCCTAGCGTCACCTTTTTGACACAAAGGGGATCAACGGGTTTTATAAAAATATGGGAGTTACAAGTAACCCCTTCAAATTTGCTGTAGTTTCAGAGAAAGAAATTTACAGGTTGCTTAGTAAAACAAACTCATCAAAGGCAGCAGGCTCTGATAACATGAATGCAGTTTTTGTCAGGGACGCTGCTGCTTTGACTACTACCGCTGTCACATTTCTCATCAACCTATCTCTTAAAACCTCGTAAGTACCTAATGATTTGAATATTGCTAAGGTCGTACCCCTTTTGAAAAAGGGGGATCGAATCTTTGAAAGTAATTATATACCCGTGTCCATTCTTCCGGTCCTGCCCAAAAATGTTGAAAAAATCGTGCATTGTCAGTTTTATCAATACATTTGCTTACTGAATTGAATATATAAATATCAGTCAACTTTTAAATCCCATTTTTCGACAGAAACAGCACTCACATATATGTCAGATCGCATTCGGCAGAATATTGATAAGGGTTTCTATATTGACATGCTCAGCAGAAAGCGTTCGTCACAGCAGACCATGTTATTCTACCACGTAAACTGAAAGCAATTGGTGCAGACGAGTCTGTTACGAAATGCTGTTCTTTATACATAAAACAGTTTGTATCTGTTAATAGTTCCCTCTCTAGCAGTGAGTCAGTTACATGTGGTGTACCACAAGAATCCATATTAGGTTCGCCTCTCTTCACCATTTACGTGAATGATACAGTAAGAAGCGTAAACTGTGGCCATAACTTGTTTTACTTGCATGCAGACGGCTCGGCTCTTTCAGTTTCCGGAGAAAATATCACTCAGATTGAAATAGCTTTGAGGGAATATATGAAATCTGTCAGCCAGTGGTTGGTAATGAGTAGATTATCTCTACAATTTGGCAAAACTGAAAGTATACTCTTTGGCACGAAACAGAAACTCAAACAGTGTTCACAGATGTTTGTTTACTGCAACGGTATTCCCATACCGGGAAAGGTAAACGTAAAATATTTAGGCATCACTTTTGATCAGAACTTGCCAGGTCACAAAATTGGACGTGATGTTGTGAGGAAGATAAATAATGGTCTCAAATTTCTTAACAGAAATGGACATCTTTTAAATAGAAATGAGAAAAGTTTGCTCTGTTCTACTCTATCGCAGCCTAATTTTGACAATGCATGTGTTTCCTGGTATTGGTGTATCAACAAATATTAAAGAAATACACTTCAAACTGCACAGAACAAGAGGGTCAGATACACACTGGCACTTCCTCAAAGAGCAGATGTGGGAGCTGCCAAGCTGAAAATGGCTAGATGTCTCATCTAGAGTAGAATTTTTGTCTTTGACTCTAATGTACAAGTCAGTAGATCTCAAGCGCCTGACTATTTTCACGATTTACAGCTGGCCAGACACTTACATACAAACAATACATGGTAGAGTCAATTGTCATATATTTTTCCTCAAGTTGGAAGTCATGGTAGACAAACGTTTCATTTTAGCGGTGTCGAACTTTGGAACCTTCTTCCACACGAAAGCAAAAGTTCAGTATCTAAACACACCTTAAATTGCAAGTGTAAACAATTCCTGACTGATAGAATGTTAGAAAATATCATATGGTGTGTCTTAGGATGCATCATAATACGTGTACTGCCAAATGGTGGGTAATACGACCCCTATGGAAATAATTCAGATTATGCTGATTTTTAACGCTATTCTTTTATATGGTCCGGAGTGTCAATTTCAAACTTATTGGTGGGTGTATCTGTATATATTTACTGGCGTATGTGCTCACAACTTTTATGTATTAGATGCAACCCTGGCTTTATAATAAAAATTTCAATCAATCAAATGTAACTGTTTGCATATGCATATTGTACCCTGCTTATATTTTTTTGTGATTCAAATCAGTTCTAAGTTCTAAATGATTATTTCCGTGCGAGAGGCGCATTCTATGTGGAAACTCAACATTAATCTTTAAAGATAAGAGGTTCCATTGTGATGATTTTGCTACCAATTCTCCGTAAACGTGGTACGATTAAATGGAACAAGTCTTAATTGCACCTTAAGGAGGGCAAAGCAAGTTTCATGATCACCTCAAAGAGTGCAAGGTACGTTGGTGATCACCTGAAGACTTCGCCGTTGGAAGCGATACGAAGCAAAACGTTCAAATATGTGAACATGGCATGGGGATTGTACAACAAAGTGAAAAGGCTGACAGCACAGCAAATAGAAATTTTTAAAAGAGAACTCATTTATTCAATAGCTGGTGAGACTGATAAGGAAACAGGAATCTTTAAAGAGCTTTCCTTTGTTATAGCAGTTATACATTACCACGTACAAATGTTGATGAAATACAATAAATCACTGAAACACAATGTGCATATTTTGTCAGTGAAGGGATATTTCTTATCATAAAATCCCAACAACAAGTAATTATAATATGTTAAAAACACATGTTCAATTCGTATAATTTAGACAATTACTCAGGATTATGTTCACTGATACAAAAGAAAGAGAAACGTGTAGCCTACACACCACATGTAATAAAGTCATTCATCATGTCTCTTATTTATACACATGTCAAAGATTTTAATTTTCTTATGTAAAATAGAGTTCAAATTTCAAAACAAATACGATTTGCTTGACAGCATATCTGTCTGCGTGTTTTGAAAATAAAGAATATTTAACAGTTGTATAAAATCTCACCAGTACTTTCAGACCTGTATCCACTATCGGGGCAACCTTCTCCATTGAGCTTCGTCTTTGACGCAGTGGGGCGCATTTCACTCAGCCTATTGCTGACCCTTATTCTATTGCCTCAGGGCGACTTCTACGTCTGATACTTAATACTATTTCTGGGGCCTACAACTGGTCACTGTCCTTCTATTTACATTTTTAGGTAATGCTCACTCTGGAATTGTCCCACTATATACTGTACATTACATTCATTCGACAAATTAACCTTCCCGTAACACTAATCACACAAACATTTTGGACGCTACCTCGTCAAAATATCCAATCGACTTGGCTGCCATTGTGAAAATAGCGAGTTTCGCACCCAATGCCAATGGTTTGTAAATGAGCATTGGGATGCAGTTGCCGAGTGGGGGTGGGAAGAGGGTTATAATTTATGAAACCAAAAGTATATATTTTGCAATTATATCAGAGCATCAATAAGGATATATATGCTGTGGCTGTGGATTCACTTTGACATCCAAATCAACTGTACTTTTGTGAGACTGTCCCGCAATGTATCAATGCGCAATGTTCAAAATGGCGCTCCAGTGTGCCGTGTCGCATTTGGATTTGTAACTAGCGATGATAACTACTTCAGAAACAACCGAGTGGGCAGATTAAAGTTAAGATGGTAAGTCCTGTTTCAAAAGTACTTTAACGACCGTTTGCCCTGGTAACTAGGAGAACGGACACCTGGAACCGTGATGAAAACACGTGGCCACAATTTACTGTGATTTTCCTTTCCCACAATGCATTGCGGCATGTGTAAAATGGCGCTCAACGTGTTTGCATGCGTCCCTTCATGTTGCATTTGGATTTATAACTTACGACGATAACTGCTTCAAACCCAACCGAGCGGGCAGATTAAAGTTAAGATTGTAAGTCATCTTTTGACGAACGTTTGCTCTGGTAACTCGCGGAACTTACACCTGAAACCTAGCGATACTAGATACAAATACCGCACGCATAGTGGGAGCTATGCTTTTTCCCCGGCCCAAATTTGACCGTCCAGACAAGTTGAAATAGAATGCTGTGTTTCAGTTGACTTAACTGCACAAAAACGGCACACGTTGGTCAGCTTTTCTGTTAACGTTGTCATACAACTTGGTTACAGTTGATTTGAACGACCTCCTTTTTCCCCCAGCTGGTATAAGGCTGTCCAACTGGAGCACTGGAGCAAAATTTGCATCACAGTTCTTGAAAAATGATACATAATTTATCAAAAATAAGTTATTCTCATGTGAAGTTTATTGAGAAAATGACCCAGGGAATGAAAATTTGCAGCTGCAATTGGACAGCACCGTGGTCTTGCGCGTCAGGTCATTTAACATGGCAAAAGCGCCCATGGCAAGGTAACTGGTGGTTTTGACCAGGTGGGGACTGGGGTTGGTAATTGCAAGTACTACTGTACCATGATTATAACCTATTCACATGCAAAACGTGCCAGGGTATATCAAAAAGAGTAAATGTAAGAACGTTTTCAAAAATAAGGTGAAACCATTCTGGATGCACGAGATGGGAGTACTGGAGAGGGACTGCTTTAATCATTTATATTTCTATAGTTTCAGTATCTTGGTGTTATCAGGCACCTGTAATATATATATATATATATATATATGTATGTATATATATGTATATATATGTATATATATATATATATATATGTCTGTATGTATGTATGTATGTATGTATGTATGTATATACAGCAGGTCCCTGGAGTTATAAAAAGTACGGCTTTGGTGCTTATGTTTATTTACATATTAATTTATCGAAAATTTAGATCAGTCTTTTAATTCATAAATAATAAAAGCATATCAGCTACAAACCTGTGCAGAGCAACTTAATATTTTTCTGATTTTATACTTGCATTTCTGCTATTTTCATGTTGTGGTCCACCATGAAAATAAGACAAGGCAAGATTTCCTAAGCATTTGGTACTCCCATTTCATGCATCATAGTTTGGTGTGCTTTCAGCAATATAATTGCACCATCCTGGCATGTGTGCTTAAAATATTACCAATCAACATTCAGTGATAAAAGCTAAGTACATTCAGGCCTAATGATTATCTTAATGTATTTTTTCTTCTTGCTTTTGTAGAGAATATACACAACTTACTAATTGCGGGATAATTTATGTTACATGTGACATGTCACTGCACACACGTGCGTAAATGTGGTTGATTGTGGGGCACCGGTACGATGGTTCTCAGGAAAATAAGCGTCAGCTTTTAGGTTTATGCCATCATTGACTTCCAGCTATAATTTTGTCGAACATATTCAACGTTGAATTTTTTAAATTGTGCCTAATTAGCGTAAAATCATTTCATTAGATGCGCCTATAGTACAAACTAAATTTAAGTTGGAATGGCTTTGTAGTTTTCAAGAGACACAAATAGAAAATTTAGTGTACCATCAGCATTAATTTTAATTCTATAAGTGGTATAGTTTGTCTTTTGACGCGAGCCCCGACAGACATACTCATGGCACCAACATCTGTGTCTTTCTGTGGAATACTCGGAAGCCAGACACAATTTTGTACTCCTGATTTACATATATAATTTTCGATATTGTAACTATTCTGAGCGATATGATAAGATTCACTCTACCTGCTACAGCTATATAAAATTCGAAAGTATCTAACACTAACATGACACAACTGTATAGGAAAAGATGAAAAAAAAAATATTGGATAAATAGTATATCTGTGTTCACACATAATTGACTCTGCACATCTTTTAGGAAAGGCGTGTAGCGTAGTTCTGACTCATTCAAAAGTGCACACTTGTATCACATACCACGTTTCTGTGCAGGTGTGATCTGTCACTGTCACGTGAAATCCTCGTTAAGGGCAGATGTTTACAGAGTAATCAGCTATGTCTGATTTCTTGAATGTCTCTTGCTCTCTCTCTCTCTCTCTCAAAAAAAAAAACAAAACAAAACAAAACAAAACAAAACAAAAACAAACAAACAAACAAAAAAACGATGAGAAAAGCCCTATCACCATTAGATGTCCTTGGTCATCAGCTTTCCCATTGGACAGCGGGCATCAGTAACGAGGATGCCAAAAAAAACCCCTGTTAATTCACTAACGTCGCCGAAAATAAACAATTTCCAGGTTTCATTGCTTTGTAAATATTGTTATGGCAGCCAATACAGCCGCCATTTTACAAACCAAACCGCCTGCTATGACAATACATATGCTCCCCAATCAAAGAAACTACTCGTAACTGGTGATCAACTGCAGAAAACACACATTAATCTACGAAAAAAAAAACCAACAAAAAAATAATAGAAATAAAAAGAGCAGAGGATGGGATGGCGAAAACCCAGGCATGGATTCTGCGATCCCCATAATTAGATTTGCTATGAACTGAAATACGTCTTGCTACTTCCACATGCGATTTCTGAATGCCCCTATTGCCTGTGTGGCTGACCAGAGATTGGTTAATTCAGCCCGCCCAAAATTCACGGGACCCACGCTATAATCAAACGCGTATGGCAAGCCAACAGGGCCATAACGCATAGGTCTTGCGCACAGCCGAGCCTCCACTACACGTAGTCGAGGCTCGGCAGCGCGTAGTCGAGTAAACCAATCAGATTGCAGTCTCTACTACGCGTAGTCGAGGCTGGGCAACGCGTAGTCGAGCCAACCAATAAGATTACAGTTTCCACTACGCGTAGTAGAGTCTCGGCAACGGGTAGTCGAGCCAACCAATAAGATCACAGTCTCCACTACGGGTAGTCGCGGCTCGGCAACGCGTAGCCGAGCTAACCAAAAAGATTACAGTCTCCACTATGCATTGCCGAGAAAATGTTCTTCTAGAACGCGTCGCCGAGCCTTGGCGACGTGTAGTGGAGAAACTATGCCTCCCATAGCGTGTAGCCAAACTATCCAATCACTGATGCTCTTGTAAACTGTATTAGACCTGTTCGACTACGCGTTGAAAAATTACTGGTCTCGACGAGTAGCCGAGGGAACCAATTAAATTTGGTTCTCCACTACTGGTTTTCCACGAACTGAACTGTGCCGTCTTGAAAAGTAAAATTTGATACACGTTCAACCTCCGTTTTGAAATATGGGTTACAACCATTCCGCTATGTGTCGTAGAGACGGTAATTTGATTGGCTGCCTCGACGACGCGTTGTGGAGAATTTCAAGTCTCGACAACGCGTTGTAGAGAATTTCATGTTTCCACTACGCGTTGTAGAGACTCTAATTTGATTGGCTGTTTTAATATCAGTAATGATTGTAAGGACGTAAATGATTGGTTTGCTTTTCTGCAGGCAAAAGGTGCCATAAGTTGCTCCACTAAGTATATTCTCGGCAACGCCTAGTGGAGACTGAAATCTGATTGGTTGCCTCGACTACGCGTAGTGGAGGCTCGGCAACATGTAAGACCAATGCGTTATGGCCCTGTTGGCTTGCCATAAACGTGGGCACCAAAGTGCGTCCTATCCTAAAGCCCATGTTTCCAACCTCCTGCCACTACCCGTGGGAATTAAACTAAAATTAATTGGAGATAATTTTCACCTTAATTCCCTAACCTACGCCTATAATAAACAACAACTTCCATGTTTTGGACTTTACTGTTTTACTGCATTTTAACTATTGTCATAGCCGCCAATGCCTCCGCCCTTTTACAAACCAAACCACCTGCTGTGACAATATATATACTCCCAAAATTGGCTCCCAAACATCATGGTAGTGGTAACAGTAGCAAATTATTTAACTATCACACACCTGCTCGGCTCAAGCTCCAACCAAGGAGAATTTTGTTTCGACATCTTGGACATATAGTACCCAGTATATCCTGTATTTTTCCAGTCACCGTGGAGCTGCACTAACTCTGCTGGTGTATTTCAGCCCAACGCTAATGCAGCCCGCCCCTGCAGAAACTGTGGCCCGTGTTCTCCTTTGCGTTATACCCAAGCTGACAAAGTTTACGTTGCAGGAGGGTTACAAACACACCATAAGTTTAAACTCGTGTGCGTCTGTCCTCTCTGAATCTACAAAGAGACTGGTGTCCACTCTGAGGTACCAACTTGATTAAAGTTAGTGCTGCTTGGGCGGGGCACAAAGCAGACTCTACAACTGTAGCTGCCAGAGGTATTCTGACTTGACTTCCTCAAGAAAGAGAAAGATGCTATGGCACAAGCCCACCAAAAAACCAGATTCCTGCTGGAACGACAGGGAACAACTGTTTAAGAATTTCTAGAGTTATTAGCACTTTGTGTGCATAACGATCGCTCAAGGTTCAGTGTATCCCTTTGAGTTTGAACAAACAATTCAAAACCGAACTTTGATGCATAGGATTTGGTAGGCCAGCTTCCCCATGCAGTAATCTCACAATGTTTGAGCACTGCCTTACTGAAGAGTAACTTAACTTAAAGGCAAGAAAAGCAGCATAACACGTCAAGTCACATTCACTGATTGGGGCAGGAGAAATGCATGCCTGACCACAAAAACTTAGGTATGCCACTAAATGTGAATTGTACGTCCTTCTGGTATTCTTGGCAAAAACCTGGGCCCGATACATAGCCACCTGACAATCCCAGTTACACAGGAAAGCCGTATGCGGGCTTGGATCTTCTCCCCTGCAACGAAAGTTAAGGAACGGCACATTAGACATGTGAATAAACATATTTCTTGAGCGCACAAAATAAGGCAACTTCTTTAAAAAATCACTCGCTGTCTATCCTGGAAATGCAATCTAAGGCTAAGTTCTGGCCAGTACCCACCCATACTGCTCTCAGCTTAAAGTTGTACATCGCAGATAGCCAAAACATGAACCTTAAAGCACCTTGGACCACCTCGCTTATTGAGTGCAGCCACGGCAATGGTATTTTCTGAGGTTTGCCAATCTTAGGGCCCATCTTACTATGGCCAGCAGCACAGCCAGGGTCTCTTTACAGTTGATACGTAAATTAGCTGTTTGTGCCCAGTCCATTTTCCAGTTGCAGTACAACTAATCCCCTTCCAGAAAGATCCCTACCCGATTAGTACACGCATCTGTTACAATGCTTGCAAGTGGGCCGTAATGAAGCAATAAAGACTTGCCATTAAAGATACGCATAGATTGTTGCCACCATGCTATATCCTTCAATAAATCGCCCTTAATCTTTATGCAGTCATTTTTGTTCTTAAGTTTTGTAATAGCATTAATTAAGTGGTGGAGATACACTTGTAAGCCATGCACTACCACCGCCCCAGATTTCAATTTTGCAATAGTCGCTTGGAAAGCTGCCACCCGTTACACGCAAGGACAAGCCTTGCTTTGATCAAGTCTAACTTGTATTGAGGAAGCCGTAAACACATGTTTATTGAATCCACCTCAAAGCCTAAATACATGATACATTGTGTTGGGTCTACCACCTTCTGCCAATCTACCATTAGACCCAGCTGCCGTAACAAGCCTAACAAACAGTTCATGGATTCCCTACACTTTGCTTTATTGTCACAGCAATAAAATCTTCAACATTTATGCATACATTTTAACCTGTTCTCTCCACCATACGTTTGATAGATTGTGATAAACTGTGAAACACGATACAGCTCAGACAAGCCCCAAAAGGAAGCATTCTATCTATTCTGTCCACAGGTTTGCCGGCAAGCTCCTATTTGAACCCAGTTGCCTTTTGGCTTTTCTTACTTATGGGGATATTCCTATATGATGTCTTAGTATCAACTTGGCACACATACGCATATTTATCCAGCATGCTTGCCAGAGTATCCACTGTCTCAAATTCATGCTGTTGTTAGGGAGGCATAGTCTTTCACTGCAACCACACGGAGCATACTACAACCATGAATATGTCTTATGCCCCCCCCCCCCCGCTTCATCAACCGCTCCGAGTGGACTCTATGTAGTGTGTCGAGTAGTACAGGCCACATATTTACATGCTTCTGGCTCTTTACTTGTTCATGAAAATGATCTTTATTTGGCTGGGAATAACACAATTTATAGTTAGGTAGCTGGACTGCCACCAATTCATAGCCAGTGTCTATATCAAACCCATTTTGCAAGCCATTCCACAAAAATTCTCAATTAGTGTCAAATTCTAACACCCGTTGCCATACAGGCAAGTTAAGCCCTCTCTGGGCTGGATGGTTAGTTTATTAGAGGAGGGGAGCTGAATGCTTATCTGCACACTTAAGCACAGACCACACATGCTCGAACCTACAGTCACAGTATCTGCACGCTTTGGCCGAGTTAAAATTCTTGTAGCTCTCCTGCCCGTTCTCTGTGCAAGGTCCTTTCTAACCGGTGCTCACACGTCACCATCTGACGCATTATTGTTACCAGGGTGACCTTTCTGACCCCGGCCAGGCCGATTATTATTTGCCACTTTTTTATTTTGCCACGTTTTGGCCTGAAGAAAGCAGATCTGCAAATCGAGCATCTCCGTGCACCACCTGAAAGTAGCCTTGCTGAGTCAGGGCTTTCCAGTACTCTTTATCATAGAATAAAACTGACGCAGTCTGAAGGCGTTGCAAGAGCTGATTGACACGGGTGGTATGAGACAAGTTGTCCACCCTCTGTGACAAACCATAATTTTTGCTGGCCACCAAAACCTGGAGGATCACCAAGTTGGAGACCTCCCACTGTGGGATGGATACCGTCTCCAGCTTTGGCTTGCGAGATCCCGAACGGAGCACATGTCGGGGGCCATGAGGCGTGTCTATCTTGCATGGAACCGATAATATGTACCTGATCCGTAACGTTTAGGTATGATGAAAAGTTCTTACCAGCAGTGTTTTGAAGGTGCATCTGTCGATCAGTCCTGCCAAGTCGTTGTTGTTGGCAAATTCAAGCCCATGTTGCCACTGGCGGAAGTAAACAATTCACCAACTGGGCTTCCGGCTACGCGTCCAGGCTGTGCAGTGAAGTCTCCCGTAAACGCTGAAGCATGTGTTGCCTGTGCCACACTGGCATTTGTGGGGTACTGTCAGCACTGAAAATTTTCCAAGATCTCCCGCAAATAACTATCCTGCCCTGGCCCTTGATCCGATGCGCCAGCCGTGAGCCGCACCACCGGGAGTGATCTATCCGCTGGACATTGTGCAGCCGGTCAGATCCTGCTGTACCCTGGTCGGGTTTTACAGACTACAGTGTGTAGGAGGCTTGTTGCCTTGAGCAGTAACTTTCTCTGCCCCGCGAGATTTTTTAATGTTTCAAATCATCCGAGTCAAGTACCTGGGTCCCCTCCACGGAGGTAATTCCCTCCTTTACCAGATGCGGTATCAGTCTTGATTTTGTGGCTAATAGCCCATTGTTCCACTTGTTGTAAATCACTCAGAGCAACAGTGGAATACGAGACATGCATATTATTTCCCGCCGCAAAGCACGGGGCTCACGCCTGTAAAGGACACAAGGGACATATCACGGTCACAGACAGAGCCAGATAACATTTTGTCTCAAAATTAGTGTCTTTCAGAGAAAGTTAAGTTTATACATACGATAAACAAAGTCATAGTCATTGAGTGCGTGGGAAATTGGTTACAAAAATAAATTTCCATCTGCCTGTACTTAGTATACTTTATTTAAAAAAAATATCAGCAATATCCCGCTTCCCCGCCAAGGCAGCGGTCCGTATCTCGGCAGGCGAGAGTATGGTTATTAAGACAACCAGGTATGCTATTGTGGTGGGAAATTAATGTGCACGCCTCGTATTAAACTAAAATTAACTGGATATAATTTCTCCTTGAACACTTTTCCACGTGAACTGTTCTGTAGCCACTGGGAATATAGAGTGCAATCTGCTTCGTCTGATTTCTTGAATGTTTTCTCTCTCAAAAATACAAAAGCAAAAACAATGAGCAAAGCTCTATCATGATTAAATGTCCTTGGTCATCAGCTTTCCCATTGGACTACTGTCATCAGTAACGAGAATGCCGGAAAAGCTGTTTAAATTACATATCCCTAGTTAAGTCTGTATGTGACTTCTTTTTTTCCCTCAAATTCTCTCTCTCTCTCTCTCTCTCTCTCTCTCTCTCTCTCTCTCTCTCTCCCTTTATTTCCGTGATCCAGTTTTGTGGTCAGTTTTTCTTGTACACTATTTTTTCAAGAAGTACCAAACTTGCCATGGTCATAGTCATAGCAAGATTTTGAACACATAGTTGTCGTAGACGGTTGTTTTCCTAAAGCCAAATTCCGTTGCGGACTAGCCCCCATAAGATTAGAAACAGGCAGATATGAGGGATCGACTGTAGCCAACAGACTTTGTCCTTTCTGTTCTGAGGTGGAAAAACGGATCGCATGTCATCCTACATTGTGAAATACACTCCGATAAACAAGCAGAATTATTACATGAATCTATGGTTATAAACGGGAATTTTAATGGGTTAACAGACAACGACAAATTGTGTATTTTACTGTCTGAACCTGAGCTATGTAATTTATCTGCCAAGACCTGTAAAAATATTTTAGATCGAAGACGATCTTTTTTACATGTATCGTGATCACGTGAATCATCCTTTTTAACTATCACATAATTTTACTCCGAATGCGTTTTAATGGTTGATGATGGTCTTACTGTCTCGTATATCCAACGGGAGAGGCCTGAGTATGTGGCCTATGAATCTGTATTTTGCTTCTTTTTTTGAGCTTGTTTGTACTTAGGGTTAGACGTTAATAAAATATCTATCTATCTATCTATCTATCTATCTATCTATCTGTCTGTCTATCTGTCTGTCTATCTGTCTGTCTGTCCGTCCGTCCGTCCCTCTACCTATCCATCTATCTATCTATCTATCTATATCTATCTATCTCTCTATCTAGACCTTGTAGTGAAATTGTGCATATTGTTTGGAACAGTTATGATGTTAAAAATATTACGAATTAGAGGCATATTTGTGGAAATTGTAAATCTCACATATCTTCATAACTTTTCTCGATAGAGTTGCAGTAAAAGCCTAATATGTGTGTCTATTGCTAAAGCAAAATCCTAAAGCATGCAAACAAAGTTGAGAAGTTTAATTTATGCTAATATCACTGAATTTCCTCAGAATAAACGTCCATCATACATATTTCTTCCCCCCCCCCGTGCCCACAAGCTGGTAAATGTTTCCACCGACAGGCTGTTATGCAATCAGTGATAATTGAACTGTGAGAGGCCATACCTATCAGAACGGAGGCTGTGATGCCCAATGCTGTCGGCTTACCCTTCAATCCCTAGGGAGACTGGCTGTGTTGCTAGAGTAAACTTGTCTGCATTGTGTACCAAGGAGGCTATGTATAGTCTGACGCCTCCAACAACAGATACAAACTGCCTGTAATGCCTGTAATATCGAAGGATTTTGGTCAGGGCTGTGGCTACATTGGGGCATGCAGGCAGAGCTCCCATAGGCATAGCTGTTGTATTTCTAGATCCAGCATTGACATTTGCTCATCAGTTAAATATCTATAACATTGTTTCATAACCATTGAAAACACCGCCCACTTCCAACAAAGATTCAACTTATTTCATCCCTGTTCAGCCTGTGTAAACTTGCAATTTAGGTTTGCCCAAACTTTTAGTAGGTTGTTGAACGACAACAGTCAAACATGTACATGTAACATGGCGTAATTTTTTGTTAGGAGCTATGTGAGATGGATGTTGCCTGTGCAAGCTTACAACTTACGTTTGCTGACACATTCAGGTTCATGACACTAAATAGTGAAACACATAGATTGAAGTTAAATATTATGAATGACAGTTGATTAGGTGAGCAAATAGTTGACATTAGAAGAGATTGTCACGTATATGTTTTTATGTTGCTGTAAATAGTGAAACTCAAATATATGTACAAAAAAAATACATGTATATCAATGTATACTTGTTCACTTGTTGCAGTCATTTTAAAACCCAGATTTGCAAAGCATGGAAATCTGGTGTTGATGTGGTAGCTTTTACTTCATAGTACAAATAGGTTTAGCATCGCAATTAATAAATGGGTTTAGCATCATATTTAAATGTCATGTATTTATACGAATTAGAGACCGTTAGAATTTTAAAAGCTCTGTATCTTCCAACCTATTACAGATGGACACAAAATTGAAAATAAGTTTGTGACACCTGTCAATCTGATGCACAGTAAGCAAAAACTTTTGCATTTGAAATCATGCCAATTAGCAGCGCTTGAAACATTTAAAAGTTAAATATCTCCAAAACTATTGTAAATATAGATGACAGTCTAACTTTTATTTGTAGGTATATGACATAGCTGCCTCCAATGAAACATGAACCAAAGTTGTCAGCATTCTAATTTATGCAAACTAGGTGAATACACAACATTTAAATATTGAATAACTTCAAAACTATCATACACTGAGGTGACATTCAAACTTCAGTTGATAGATTTGTAGGATAGTTGCACCCAATGGACCATGAATCAAAGTTGTAGCAATTTGATTAATGCAAATTAGGCAAAGACACACAATTTAAATCTTTGAATAGCTTCAAAACTATTATAGATTGAGGTACCTTGTCAACTTTAATTTATTGGTTTTTGACACAGCTGCATTAAAATACTGTTACAGGAATTAAAGAAATACTGTATAGGCAATCTTAAAAAGTTTTGTAGGCACACAGACTGATTTGCTGACAAACAAATCTAATATTTCTGGTTACATTCTTTATTGACCGTTTGAGTTCAGTGCCTTAAGCGCCAAGCAAAGCCGTGAGAGTTACCACAACAAAATAAGGGTTATATTGCACTTTACAGTGTATATTTGTCATAGAAAACACCGCGTCGAACTTAGGTGAACTACCAGCTTATTGTAGGTTAATTGATTACTGTGCTGCTGACCGAATGGGTCAACATTTTAGGTGATATGTCCTATCTGTCCGTAGACCAACATTTTATATGATATGTCCTATTTATCCTATACCCATTTTGGGCTCGTGCAAATACGCACTGATGTATCAAAATACAATATACATCCCGAAATTATACATAGAAATATTATTTGTCCCCAGGTTTCCTTTTCTGTGTACAAAACAGTGTTGCATAGTTAACGTACAATAACCTTTTGAGGCCACTGTTTTATGTAAGCACATGTTCACTCCTAGTGTACCCAACCTAAGCACATATGTCGGACATAATATGTTTCGACCCGAAATACAGGTAGTCTAACGGTAATAGTCTAATAATAATTACGTCTTTGATTGGTGCTAGTTATTGACAAATGTCTATTGAGACCATTCTCGATTAATAATAATAATAAACTTTATATATTTCTTTTTCATTGCAGGGCAGCTATATTTCGGGTCAATCGGTCGTTTGGCGTTTTTCGAAATTCAAATTTCAGTCATTAGATTATTATGGCCAAAACACCACGAGAGAAGACTGCATCAAGCATTACAGGCAAAGCAGAACACATTACATAAATTTGCAACGGCTGTGGACGGGATTGAGGGGGGAAAATTAAGCCAAGAACATCGTCTGTGGCTTCTTTAGTAATTCTGTACAGTTAAAGGTTCGAGTGCTTAGTCAACGTGAATGCGAAGGACTGGATTGTGTGGTTGACCTTTGAACATGAAAAATGTGAAATCCGCGTAAGGCCCATGCATGTGAGTACATTTGCCATTGATTGAAATGAAAATTACTTACCAGTAGTCAACGTGGATTCTAACTGGTTTCATAATTCGCGTCTCACTAAAACTATCCATTTCCCTGCTGGAAAAGTGGCCTTTTTTCCACAGGGAAAATCCTTTCAGTTAGGATGGTGGTTCTTTGAGGTTACTTGCTCTGCGGCATGAAAACACTGGCAGGTGTTTGGCGACCGAATGGACAATAAAGCACTTCTACATGATGCAACACGAGAATACAGTTTGCTCCAACACTCCAAACTGTTGCTAGGAATTGACGAGTGAACCTATATTGCCAAACACAACCAAACGTTGTCAGGGGCACGTCTCACAAGCTGTAACATACACCTAGGATCTTACAAGACGCCAGAATGTCACTCTATGGAACGGTTCAGCTTGTGGAATTTTGCAGCCTTGCATGTTAACACATTTTATTCAACAAATATCATAATGAGGTCACTAAGAAAGCTACTATGATACACATAATAGCAAAAAGCGATGAAAATGGGTTCAGTAAGGGATGGTTCAACATTTTAATCATTTTTGAATTAGTACTTTCAGTACCCGGGGGGGGGGGGAGGGAGGGTAATGGACCTTTACACTTCTACAGACAACGGGAAATGATGGTCATTTGTAACTCAGATTTTGTGGTGTGTTAGTATCATTTCTTGGAACATCATCATTTTTAAGTACTAAGTTGGGGGCAGGGAGTGGGGGGGGGGCTGAAATTTAGTACCCTCAGTACAAATTCAAATGTGATGATAATGTTGAACCATCCCCAAGGGAAATAACAATAAAATATACCTTAAGTTGAGCGATTTAATAAGTTGATTAACCAGATATTTTCATTACCGCGACAATCGGTGAGAAGCCTTTCCCATTCACAATTCCACGTTTGCCTAATTAGCATGTCTATGCATGACAGAAAGAAATGTTGATCAGAAATCTGAAATGTTATTTATCAAATAGTATATACATGACATCAGTGCAAGTATATTATTCTAGTCAAAGGTACTTATAGAGGGCTACGTGGTCTGAGCTATATTACTTGTTTGGAAATTGCACAATGCAAAAGGCATATTTTTCAGACTGCCTTGGGGCTTTGACTATCGGCAGATATAGGTCAAGAGTAAAAGAATGTTCGCAAACACGAGCTACCCATAGGACTTAAATAATAATATTTTCACGATAATTTACGTCATAGGCTAAATGTGTTTTAATTTAGCAGGACAAAAAGTAAGAGAAGTATGTAAACAGGTCATTTATCAAAGTAGGTTCAGTAGCTTCACAACCTTGATACAGGACATTGTGAATTGTTACGTCGTCTCCCATATAGGGCGGAGAGTAAGAGAAGTAAGTCAAAAGGCCATTTATTAAAGTATGTTCAGTAGCTTCAAAACCTTGATGTAGGACATGTGAAGGTTTAAGTCGTCTTCTATATAGGACAAAGAGTAAGAGAAGTAGGTCGGAAGGTCCTTTATCAAAGTAGGCTCAGTACGTTGACACCCTTGACGCAGGACATGTTCAGTAGTCTCTCGTATGCTGCGTATAGAAGATTGCACAATGAATGTAAAACGGACTACTGTTTGGACTGCCACATGGGAGTGACTTTCAATGCTTGGAGATTAAGTCAAAGTGAGTTCCTGGCACACAATTTCTCCATGCAATCCAAAGTAGCAAAATGTGGTGATAATTTTTCCTAGATTTTAGGGGAAAATGAGCCTTTTTAGCATGTCACGAATTATGATGAATTGTGTAATATTAGATGAATTAATTGAGTAACAGCTCACAAATCTGACTTCATCTTGAAGGGCCAAGCGAGCTCCAAGAATGTGCGTTTATAAAACTAAGCTCTATAAAAGGTGTCCGGAAAGGAAAATACAAAAGAAAATCCTGATAATGGGCTTATAGTCCGGAAGCCTTATCAACCTCGGACATACACCGAAAGTTGGTCCAGCCGGAGAGGAACAAATCGGTGAATCCTTTTTGCAGATTTCTCCCCGCATTGCTAAACATGAACAAACATTATATCATGGCCACCGGCAACATCCGATCAGATTGCTGTATTTTGATTTGTAACCACTGTCCAGAATTAGTATCAGCACTAACCACGGCTCCATCAAACAATTTATAATTACCTTTTTTGTTTTATGGGTGTGAATAACCTTTATATATCCAAAAGAAACTATAATTTTGTGTTCCCATGCTATAAATTTGAACTGCAATAAAAAAATAAAATGAAGTAATTCTGAAATGCCACTCATCAAAAACAATCGTCTGCCATCAAAATAGCTGCAGTAGCTCCCACGCATTTTCCTTTGGGGGAAATCGTTTCTCATTGTATATATCAAATTGTTATATAAATAAATATATATATATATACATATATATATATATATATTCATATATATACATATATGTGTGTGTATGTATGTGTGTGTGTGTGTGTGTGTGTGTGTGTGTGTGTGTGTGTGTGTGTGTTGTGTGTGTGTGTGTGTGTGATGCTTGTCAGAATCAATGGAACTCTTTGTTGGCGTTAACTTGCAAACACTTGTATTCAGAGCGGTAATTCGGTACAACGCGTAGTGGCTGCACTGAAGCCACTTTACCGGGATATCATCAAGGTGGCTGGTATACCTGTGTACTATGCGAAAAGTGAGTGCTGCATAGAGGAGAATTGTTAGAGTTAATTAAGTCTAGCCATTATGGAATAGACTTTAATACCTCCCCATCTAATGATTGTGTGGATTGTATGACCGATGTCGGATATAATAACTGACGCGCGTACCGCTGAGGTCATTATACCCGATATCGGTCATAGAATCCGGACAATCACTAGATGGGGAGTATCAATGTCTATAATACAACATAGCTCAACGTTAGTAGGCCTGCTAAGCCGTGGATAAAAATACCATATGCAGTCAATCATATTTCATATAATTAACGGAAATATATATATATTCAAAACGAAATAGTAGAAATCGTTTGCACATATTTAAACTGTGAAATTCTTATTGTAATTTGTTATTACCA
>OZ026614.1:36442488-36452488 GCA_964020975.1 Hermodice carunculata
TTAACCTAAGGATTTAATATGAATTCTTAATAAAATTTCCTTACATGTAAATTGAGTAATTCCAGTAAATTGTAATAGCCATGTTTTTAGTCGACCAATACATCTCTGAGTGATAAGGCATTCCCAAAATACATGAAT
Source organism: Hermodice carunculata (assembly GCA_964020975.1). Classification (NCBI taxonomy): domain Eukaryota; kingdom Metazoa; phylum Annelida; class Polychaeta; order Eunicida; family Amphinomidae; genus Hermodice; species Hermodice carunculata. Next base: position 36,442,627 of record OZ026614.1, read on the forward strand.
GAAATACTCTTTTTTCAGCTCCACAGAATATACAATAATCAGATTTCACAATTCCTATTTTAAACAAGAACGTGTTTGTTTTTAAGCATCTATGTAGAAAACGGTACAAAAAGGCTCTAAGTTAAGCTGAAGTAGTAGTTTAATAGATTATATTGAATATTTCATTAAGTTTCACTTGTGAAATTTCTGTTTGTAATTCAATTTTCCATTTTTCCACCGAGAAATTGGTAATAATATAATATTTTCAATCATTAAGTCATACACAGGTTTTGTAGCCCTAGCACTTTAAAAATCTGTTGAATTCAAGTTATACTGCACCTCTTATTGCCCTCTGGTGTCCTTTGCAAAGAGGTAACACGTTTTTTGGAGATTCCCTGTAGAAAATCTGTTGAATTAAAGGAGTTTTGCTTAATCCTCCCCTCTGAGGTCCCTTGCAAAGAGGTAACCAGTTATTTTATCTTATTTATTTATTTATTTTTTTTAGATTGCCTGCAGAGCACCATAGTATGACACAAAATCGACATTTCCTTTCAACTCCGTATATGAAAGAACATACTCATCTTCTTTTAATAAGTCACATTTTCATTCTAAGCTAAAAATTCAGTTGTTGTAATATATCTAGATTTGGAGTAATTTGGACTCCTATAATTGCAATTGGTCCTTTTGTCCAGTGTAACGGTGATTCCAAGGCCAAGACATCCGTAGATTCTTTATTTTGTCCATTTTTTTTTTTAAATTCAATTTTAGTCCCGATAATTTTTTTGAACTATGCTGAAATTTTGAAAGTTTCCCTTAGTGAATTTTCATCATGTTGTAGAAATAGTGTTGTATTATCTGCATATTGGCTTTGCTTGTAGATATCATAATTTATTTTTACACCTTTTACTTTATTACTTAATCTTATTATATATGCCAATGGGATAAAGGATAGGATAAAGAGATACGGGGAGATGGGACGTCCTTGTTGGACTACTCTTGAAACGTTGAACGTTTCTGATGTATAACCATCATGTATAACCGAGCTAGAGATATTTGTATAGAGCATTTTTATCCATGTTTGAAAAAATAAAACCAAAATTGAAATATTGGAAACATCTATCAATATGGAGCCACTCCAGATGATCAAAGGCTTTTTCAAAATCGAGTTCTGCGATTAGTGCTGGGATGCGATCTTCGCCACGTATATCTATAAAATCTAAAATCTTCCTAATAATTTCTCCAATAAACCTACATTTTTCAACAATCCACTCTGATCACTATATGTTAAATCTTATCGACCACGCTTTATTCTTGTAGCAAGTGACTTCGCGATTATTTTGTAATTTGTTTGAAAAAGAGAGATTGGCTGCCAGTTTTTTTTTTTTTTTTAATTTAAAGATGTCTTTACTTTGTTTAGGTAATACAGTTAGAATGCCACGACGCTGTCAAATTGAAAGTTCGCCTGCCTCATTATTTTCTGCTAATTCATTAATAAAAAGTTCTCTAATATTAACCCAGAAGACTTTGTAGAGCTCTGCAGGGAGTATCATAATATTAAGACTGGGTTTTGTTGATTTTTTTTATCTTTCTATCTTGTTATTTGTTCCCATAATAAGAAGCAGTGCTGCCTGGCAGAAAAAAAACACTAGGTCACATGCAGCTTTATCCTTAACCATAATATAAGATGGTAAAATAAAATGCAAGCTCTCTATGCCAAATCACCAACTGCTGATTCTAGTGAAAATCGTGCACGGATATTATGATATATGGCAGGCTTAGTTTTTTTCTGATTTTTCGCCTCTTGTGCACAATTGAAATGTGGGATAAGATAAACTGCATTGGTAAAACACATGTATACAAAATACATCCCATGGTGATAAAGCAAATTGCAGGATCTCAATATTGGTACACAAACGGCTGGTTCAAGTGAATTACAGGTGACAACTATCTACAGACATTATGATTAACATGTAGTTTGTTTGTTTGTTTGTTTTTTTTTTTGTTTTTTTGTTTTGTTTTTTATTTCCTCCCTCTGTAGTTGCATATTATAATAAGGGATAAGAATTACTATTTTGGTAAAACATTTACTCTTTAAAATTAACATGAAGCTTAATTACTGTAAAATTGTAAAATGGTTAAATACAGGCAATACCTTGTATGAATCTTAATGTTATGACAACAACTTGGTTCTGTAATTAATTGAAATTATTTACATGAACAATACTATGACTTGCTTTAATGTGTTAAATTATTGCGCCAAAGACAAAGCAATTCACAGTAGCATATAGCATTCTAATTGGGCTAAGTTAACAAAATAGGACATGTAGATGAACTTTGGCCACCAAGTTTTGTTTGATTTTTGCCCCTTAAGACTGATTTTCCACCCCTATTTAAGTAGTAAGGTGGCAGCCTGGTAGAAAGTTCACAAGGCCACGTTTGACTTTATTTTTAATCGAAAACCAAGTCAGTAAAACGAAAAGCATGTGCTCAATACTGGTTTACAGATTGTCGATTCAAGTGAAATATAGGCGGCAACCATGTACGGCCATTAATGAATATAGATTTCTTTTCCTTTTTGCATATTGTAATTTAGGATAAGATAAATTATATTGCTAAGCAGCTTGCATCAATTTTGCAAGGTGATATATGAGTTAATATCCAATGGCATGTCAACAACTTGGTTCCGTCACATTATGAAGTTAACAGCATGAATGACTCTAGGACTAGACTTGCACAAGTCCCTGGTGCATATCCCTGTTTTCCCATCCCGCGGTCCAACCCAGAAGTGCGATACATTTTTCCCTCCACTAAGTTAACTGTATAATATTGTGCCAACTACACGGTGTTATTAAGTAGGTCCTACTGTTAGGCCTATTTTGTTAACTGGTCGACACTGCTGCCGTGCCAGTTTCAACAGTAGCAGCTATTGAGTCCTGGTCAGTTCTAATCCCATTATCGTTGCGATAAGGCTAAGTGGAAAGTGGTCTTCGATGAATGCATGGCTAGTCACTGGCCACTCAAACGAGACAAAGCTGACCGTCTCCCTTCGGCTGCTGACACCACTGGACGCCCTTTGCATGACGCAGTGCACTGCAATTAATCCTTCATTACACAGTAGCTCAATTAACAGCTTCTGAACAGGGGTGCGTTAAGACCGCTCGCTTGTCTGTGTGATAAGAAACAGGGCAGACCGCCCAGCGCTAATCATCTGGAGTCAAACAGGGCAGACCGCCCAGCGCTAATCATCTGGAGTCAATGTTATCTGGTTATAGACACGTTCCATGCCAATTAGCTAGGTTTAAGGGCCTACCTGTATTGTAATAGAATAAGGCTACGACGTGTGTTTACTTCAAATTTTGTTTTGCAATGAATTTGATTTTAAATAAAATACGGAAGACAGTCCAGTGAGACTTGGACAAGTCTACACTATAGCATGCTTTGATATGTTGAATTATTATGTGAATTGTAATGATATTTAATATTGCACGTAAAGTATAAATAATGCTAAGCGTTAGGAGGTCTTTCAGACCTTAACCTCTTGTCATGTGCAACTTTATCACTGATCACAATTAAAGCTGGAAAAACAAAACGCAGGTGCTCATGGCTGAATCACAGACTGTTGATTCTAATTCAAGTGAACTACAGGTGGCAAATATGCATGGGTTGGATGATATATACGTCGGCGTAGTCTTTCTTTACTTGTCCTTTTTGTTGCAGATTGGGATATTGGATAAGGGCAAGCATTATGGTGAAACACTAACTCTTTAAAACTAAATTAGAGAACCTCTAAAATTGTCAATATGAGGTTATTATGACAATAATTTGACCTGCTGCAAGTTGAAGTTACTCACATGATTGACACTATGGCATACTAAATAATGTGTCAACCTTGCATATTTATTGAAATGTTGTTTATTATTGAACATAGCGTGTAAACAAAATGGGAGCTAAGATATCGGTGGACTTTCCGTCCAAAACAGATGACCGTTGTGACCCAAGGTGGGTTTTTGCTGTACATATTCTTTTGTCATTGTCGCTGTACTGTGCCACAGGCAAGCTTGACTGCCATATCCACAAGATACAGTCAAAGTCCGGTCTGGAGTTGTGCTTTGTGTGGTATTGTAATACATATAGGAACCTAAATAGTTTTCGTGTTTTCAGAGCCAACAAGTACACTTATGCTCAGAAATATGGGGTACATTATTATTATTGCTTATTTATGTTTCTCAGAGACTGCGTTCTGCTATACACGTACAAATATTTAATAAAGTATTACAAGCCTTGCAGTGCCAAAACACTCATTATCACAGGTAATTGTTGTGTATCCACAGGCACGTGGTTTGGACCTTCAGTGACCTATTTCGTCGTGATATGGAACACAGGCAAAATGAACACAAAATAATATCATTCAAGGTAAAAGGAATGGCTCATGTATTAGACAGTATGGAAGTCCGGCTATTTGAAAAGGACCCCCCCCCAAAAAAAGGAATTTTGAAAATGGGTGAACTTGGAATACATACCCTAAATGTTAGAGGTTTGTCAAATTAAAAAAAAAAAAAAAGGGAAGTATTTTATATGTTGCAAAATACTTTATACTTATTTAACAAGAAAATCATAGTTCACTTGAAACTGAGAAACGATGGAAGAACGAATGGGGTTCAGATATTATATTTGTACATGCGGAAAATTATGCAAGAGGGGTCGGCATAATGTTCAAAAATGATTTCAGTCGTACCATTCATCAGAGTAGCCGTGACGATGAAGGGAAATATGCAATATTTGATGTCATATTAATAATTTAAGACTATCTTTGACAGAGCTGTATGAACCAAATGATAGCTCACCAGAATAATTTGAGAAAGTCAGTAGCATGGTTGAAAACAAGCCAAATGATCACCGCATTATAAGAGGGTTCTTTAATTGTATACAAAATTATAGATATAAACAAGGCTGGCGGCAGGTATGCATCACACAAAAAATCGGTCTCCACCATAAAAGCATGGATGGATCACCCTTTTTTTTTGGTGTTGTCCCGATGGCTTAGAGGTCAGCGTGTTGGACTTTACATTTGGCTAGGCGAGTGTGCGAAAGGTAGTGGGTTCGAATCCCAAACAGGTCGACATAAATTTATCGTATTTTTCACTTGATGATATTCTATTTTTCACTTGATAATACTCTATTGGTTTCGAAGTGCTGTGGGCCATTGCTCCGACTTCGAAAATTATATTAGAGGTGTATTTCATAAATTGTCGGTCTGTGGAAGTGCCCAACCGTGTCAATGTACAAGCCACACCTGCTATAACATCACCCTGGGTCCTTGGTCAACCTTTTTTTGGGTTGTCCCGATGGCTTAGAGGTCAGCGTGTTGGACTTTACATTTGGCTAGGCGAGTGTGCCGAAGGTAGTGGGTTCGAATCCCAAACAGGTCAATTTATCGTATTTTTCACTTAGATTACTTTTTAGTCTCTAGAGGGTTCAGCGACTTCATTAGCAAGCCTAACATTATTACAGGTTTCCTTACGATCATTCTGCGGTATTTATAACTTTAAAGTCAACACAAAATAAACGGGGACCAGGCTTCTGGAAATTGATCATCTTTTATCTACCAAAGAAAGAATATGTAGAAACAATTAAAAATGCAATTGCTAGAATAGCAGAAGACCACAGAAATACAGATACTAAGCCATAGGCTACTGTGGGATGTCGTAAAAGCTGAAATTCTAGGAGAGACAATTCGATACACCTCAAAAAGAAAGAAAATATTTCAAAATCAGTTAAAATCAATACAGGAGTAGATAAAAGAGTGACCCTACTTTGAATGAACAAGAAATTTTAGTACCATTAGACGCTTAACAAAATCTACTTCAAAACTTGATTAAGGAGAAAACTAGAGAAGCCATGGTTAGAGGTAGAGCCCGCTGGTATGTGCAAGATGGAAAACCCACCAAATATTGTTTTGGGTTTTATTTTACATTTTGAAAAAAAAGGAATTATAATAGGAAAGTAATAAATAAGATTTTTAACGGAAGAGAATCAGTCAATACCTAACCAAGCAGATATTTCAAAAGAAGAAACAAAATTCAACAAAACATTATACACTCAAGAATTCAAAACAGTAAATAATGAGGATTTAGGAATATTCTTGGCAGAAAGTTTTGTTTTTTTTAACTTGGGAGCATCAAACGTAACCACACGTAGCTTGTTAAGGTGTGGAATCACATGTGGCTTTCCATATTTGGGGCCCAGTAAGTGGATTATACTAATTTGTTTTTACATCAATAGAGAATTTCAAAGTAGTCAGAAGAATGGTAGTGATCAGTCTGAACTGGCCCATTCTTTTCTCCATGGCTAATGGTTTCCTGTTCCATATGAGAGATCCTTGTCAGTGGCTCACCTGGTTGCCCGTGGTCAAGGGCTAATGACTGTTCAAACAGACCCCATGTGGTCAGCACCGCTTAAACTCTTCATCGTATATAAAAATGTTGAGCTCAGTTTTATCATATATATTTTATGTTCACACATTTGAGTTTTGGGGACCATGTAGTTTTAGTATGAAACTATCCAGAAATATTAGAAAGTGATTAAAGTTTATCTAAAGGTACTGGCTACAGATCTTCCACCTTAAATACGAGTCCCAGTAACCTTTTACTATAAAGTCATTGCCCACATTAATGAATTATGAAGTGGCTGAACATTTGGCTAACTAATACTGCCCATAAAGGAAGCCCACCCTTGTAGTATTATCCGAAGTATCTAAATTACAGACCAACATGGTAATAGTAATGATTGGCAAGAGTATTGGACATGGCTGTCTGTAGCGCAAGGTGGCTGTTTTGTCACTTCAAACTTCAATAATCACTACAGATTAACTCTGAGTGGACAAATCAACACATGATCAGCCGGACGAATGCCTATTTCAATTCCTAAGCCAGGCCCTATGGTGAGTGAGACGTGATAATAGTATATCAATGGCAGTGAATAAAACATGCCTAACTTGATACACTGGCATCAATGTGACGTCATTAGAATGCCAATCAGCGTACTGGTATGCTCCTTTTTAGTCAAAAACTGGCAGGTATGAAGCCAGTAATATACTATGCACCACAGCCAGACATTAATTTCAGAACGGAGGATACGAGCAGTGAAAGCCTGTGTACAAGATTGATTTAATTGTCATCGCACAAGGACACAACAATATGTCATTGAAATAAAACTCCTAAAGAGACCACATAGATGACTTAAATAGCATATCAGTCCCTGACTTTCTTCCAATTTATCATCCAGAAGAGCCTTTTGTAGCATATCACTGATGCTATGGCTGGAATTAAGAGTAAGAATGACGATTAACCTTGCTCTGTCTACCACTCATTTGATCACCCCTGCAGCATCCTGCAAATGCTGCTCTGATTAACAATTTACTGGTCAAACCAGTCTTGATCGACCGGTAATTTCTAAGGTCGTCTGCTTCATCCATTTTATTGAATATTGTCCTTTTTGAAACTATTTTGAATTAAAATTTCAGGAAAGACTTACCAAGACACCATGCGACTAGTCACTTGCTTGTCAATGTGAATTGCTTAGTGACCTTTGATTTGTGCTTAAATGCTCTGCTACATGTACAAGTCTGTAAAATATGTTAAAAACGTAAAATCTTTATTTTTGACGAAAATGTATTTAAATTACTTTCTTAGTCTTTGAAAAAAATATACCTATTAGAGTTCAAGTTGATAAATTGCAGAAAGATAATTGATTTGGGACACACTGAAGAGAGAATGCATCGCAAAACCCGGAATGATATAACGTCAGAGCAATTAAGAGTTATCTTTAAATATATTTGACAGTAAAGTGACGGACCTTATACTTGTTGCAGAACTCGTTCCTTCCATACTGTAACCTTTTTATGGTGGCAATGTTATACAACAAGAAAATACTGTTGTTTGCTGGCATGTAACGGTATTGTTACAATGATATTGCAAAAATTAACAGCATTAGTGGTAGTAAAGTGCTGTCACCTCAACAACACTGCATATATTGCATTGTTTGTCACTGTTGCCGGTACATTTTGCCGGATTTCATTTTATATGAGAGCACCGATTGGAACCAAATTTCAAGCAAGTTTCTTTTATTCTGGTGACGAAAAAAATGAAAGAAACCCATTTTACCCTGTGATACACGCAGCCAGATGGTGCATTAGCTGTCATTGTTGCATCAGCAAATCACGTGATATACTTTCCAGATTCTCTACTTTACTTTGGATACCTAGGTAAATTGATTCAGCGGTTACCAGGGAACAATGCAAAGTGCTATTTGAAAAGTTGAAGTACCCTTGAATGCATTCGTGACCTGCCGTTGGCAACTGTAAAACAGCCATGCACTACATTTAGGATATGTTTAGTTTGTTTGCCAACACATTTTCTCTTATGACATGCAATTTAGACGATACTAAACTTGTTAAATGAGCCCAACGGATCTATACTTTTATCTTTTTCCAAGCTAAGTACAAATTACAATTGCAAACATGATCTCCATGGAACTATTGTTAGACTATTGTTATGAAAACACTGAAAAACATGTACCACGAACAAGATTCGAGGCAATCCAGTATCTTCGAAGATTATTTTCTCAAAGCCTGCATGTCTTGTGCATGACATCTCAGCCTCGGCAAACACTGAGCGCACACGTTAGGGAGTTTCAGCTAGTTTCCACAGGAACCGCGGATGTATGGGGAGAACACAAGCAGAAAAAAAAACAGAGTAGTACCCTGCTGCATGTCCTGTTAAGCACCTGCTGTCAATACGGGAGTAGCACCTCGTAGCAGAACCCGGCTAGTATTACAAGGGGCAATATGGTATGTGATCACAACACAACGTACATCATTCAAGAATGTTTGTCACCGCAAAAAATAAAATCCTTGCCATGGAAAGCTTGAAGGCTGCTATGTTGTAGTCCTTGGTCAATATATATATATATATATATATATATATATATATATATATATATATATATATATATATATATATATATATATATATATATTACTACAGCTACAGTCACAATGGGTTGGGAAATGAAGCTTCATGTGTGTTAATAAATATGTGTATGTGTGCTTTCATGTAATAAATACAGGTGCTGTATGACATGCAATAGATACTGCACAGTTAGATACCTTAAGTACACCTCTGGCAGAGTTACTGGCCTATGGTTCAACTGGCATTTATTGACGTCAACCCTCTACCTATCAACCTGACTGTCAAAGAGACTGTCATGCAAATATGATCATAGCCTGCTTGTTTGGTCTTCGACATGTTGTAATTTATACGATGTATAAATCATCGAAAAGGACAAGTGCATCGTGGATACCTCCCCAGCGCGTTCACTCAGTGCATGACAGTATATGGGATAAACCGCACTTGCTCATTGTTATTTTTACCTGGAAGCTCATTGAAGCATCCATTGAAATGTTTTCATGGCTTTTCATGACTTTTCACCTCTCAAAATATGAAATTTTGGGTTTTTTGACTCAGTATTGCACCTTGCCTGAATTCTGTGTGTGCAACGATTTGTTATAGTGTATCTGACAAATTGCCTGATGGTGATGGTGACAACCGTGCTCAGTAGGTTCCTACCCTGGGTCATTGAACTTATCTTGGAAAGGGTACGGGATTTTGGACAAAGATTGACTCTTTGCAGTGCTGAATTGCAGACTGGATTAACACATTTACTCTGTGAGCTTTAGGTGCATAGTTTTACATATATATATTCCAACAAGCTAGAACGTTTTCTTATGCTATCAGCCACTGGACACATGAATGCAAACTACGGACAAGCAAATGTATTTATTTGATAGGAATTTTCAAATGCTGATACAACTGTGTCAAGAAAA